>JAKSZT010053766.1:3113009-3157577 GCA_026826555.1 Tolypeutes matacus | reverse complement strand
GGATAAATTAATAAATAAATTTAAAAAAAAATATTTAAAAAAAAAAAAAAAAAAAAAAAAAGAACAAGTACTCGATCAGGAAGTAAGAAGGAAGAAAAGCAGGGAAGGAAATGAAATATATACAAAAGTTGGCTATCTCTGTATTACTGGTTGCTTGATCCCACACTATGAAAAATGTTTCTCAGTACCATTCATCCAGAGGAGGAACAGGAAAGCATTTTTCTTTGGTTCCTGGAATATGGTAATGATTAAATGTTCACTGTGGCTCCTCCAGATTCCAATTTGCTGCACCAGACTCCTGCACCTGTTAAAAATTTGGCTGGACTGTGACTTTCAGAATGATGAAATAAAGAGATTGACAGACAAATCAATCTCCCCAGCAAAACAACAATTTAATTGGTGAAAATTATAAAAATCAATCATTCAAAGTCTCTGGAAATTGTACAAAGGACAAACAGTAAATGATGAAACATTTTATTCCTTGCAGAAAATCTACTAAATCTTGGGTAAGAACGGTGAGATGCTGTGGCATATAAACCATGACCTGCTCCATTACACAACCCCTTACCTCCATATTTTGGGAACTCTGGCCCAGGAATTTGCAACCAAGAAGATGTGGGAACCCTCTCCCCCCAGCTCCCAATCTGAGGCTATGACAAGCTCCTGTTGTTTCTTATCTTTCCCTGCTTCATGTTGCAGACACAGCAAAAAGGCCTCTTTTCTCAAATACAGTTTTCCCTCTTAGGGCAGAAACTCTAGCACAGACATGGCAGGTTGCAAATACTGGCCAAGGCTGTTACCCTGGGCTTCTGTTAAAAGATGAGGTCTGTGTATGCTCACTTCCCTATCAATGCTGTTATTCAGGAGAGTGGGTCTCTGGTTGAAATCGGAAATTTCTTGGGTGAAAAATACATTCTCAAGGCTCAGATGAGGCTAAGTGTTGATTGGTCAGTATCTCAAGCCCAAAAAGATGAGTTAATTCTTGAAGGAAATGATATTGAACTTGTATCAAATTCCGTTGTTTTCATAGAGCAAGCCATAAGAGTTAAAATCAAGGATATAAGAAAAATCTTGGATGATATCTCTGTCTTTGAAAACAGAACAGTTCAGAAAGCTGATGAATAATATATGAGTTGTACAGCAGTGAAAACAAGATGCCAGACATATGTGATATTTTAAAGATGCAATAAAATTCATCTGTTTAAAAGAAAAAAAAACAATGGAGGTTTTGGTGGAGAACAAGTAAGAGGAGACTGGTAGCTCTAACATAAGCAAAATGGCATAGCAGCCAGAAGTTTAATACACACACACACAAACAGGAAAGAGGCAGCAAAAAATAGCCTTCCTGAGAGCGCAGATTAGGAATCTAGAAGGCTACACCCATATACTAAGCTGCACCTACTCAGAAGCAATCAGAGAAAGAGATGGGGCAAACTTGAATCATTCTCCAAGCTGCACAAACCCATCAGTCCAGGGCTAAAGCCTCCCTGGTACAAGGGGCTTAAATGCAATCTCTGACCAAACACTGACTGAACAATACTAACCCTGGGTTACCTACTCTAACCCATTCATGACACCTAGGAGTTTGGGCTTTAAAATAAAACAGTTAACCCTGACCGTCTGGAAGACTGTGTTTGTGCCCAAAGATGTGCCCTCTCAGGAACCATCAGAGAGGGAGACCCCAAGGTACTAGTCACTGGCTGAATGTGGTGCAAAAGCATACACTGCCTGAACTATGACAACAGCCTATAGGCCTCACATGCATTCAATTCTACAGGGTAAAAACTGACCGATAAGTGGCTTATGCCACCCCAGGGGTGACTCCTAGATCGCCAGGCGACAAGAGAAAAATAAGAGAAAAAAAAATCTGATTGAAGACATCAGAAATTGCACATTGTAGGGATAAATAGACTTCACAGAATTAGTTCAGTCAAGTCAGTAAACAAATGGCCAAACAAACCACAACAACAATCCTTGGGGCAGATTGGGAATTACTACCCAGAGTTGCTACAATATATCATCCAAAGTGTCCAGTATTCAACAAAAAATTATAAGACATGCAAGGAAAAAGGAAAATGTTACTCATTAACAGGGGAAAAAAACAGACAATAGAAACTAACCTTGATGGGGTTCAGATGGTGGTCTTAGAAGACGAAAATTTCAAATCAGCTATTATAAATATGTTCAAAGACCTAAAGGAAATCATTCTTAAAGAATGGACCATATGGTGAAAATCTCTCATCATTCAGAAAATATGAATGAAGAGAGACAATTGACTCTTGTTATTTGCAGTAGTTATGTTCTATAAGGCCACAGTGAATACTGAATTAGTGAATACTGAACCATTGCCCCTAGAGGAAATATAGAGTTAGGAGCCTCTGGTAACAACTTTTCATCAAACAATCCATACATAATCTTGTTTTTTGTATGATTCTGTTTAAAGACACCTTACATCTTTTGCTTCCTCCTTAAATTTGCATGCAGTGATTCCTGGGAAGTTCTTTGTTCCACCAGCCTCTTAGAAACTGCCCCCATCTAACCCCATCTAGAATCAGTATGGCCTTCAGAACATTTTACAGCAACATTTAAATAAATGTGTCCAATGTGTCCAATGTGTCTCTGAACATAAATATAAGAAAGTTTAATGATAGATTGCATTGAGGGAAGGAAATTAATTGGAGCTCATTGATTACGGTTTTGATTAATTAACACTGAACTCATGGCCAACAGCACTGTTAACTAATGCCTGAATGAGGCTTGTCTAATATATGTATTTTCTCTGTAAGGCACATCACAGCCTTCTTGAAATTAGTAACACTATACAGTACTTCAGCATTATGTTTTAGGACAATTTAAAGAGAGAAATCACACAACAAAAGCACAAAAATGTGAAAAACATGGCACTAAATTTACCATGAAAAGGACACTTGTTTACAGCATGGAAGCTGAATCAAGAAGGCTGAGCAACAACTTGATCATCCTCGTCTAGAAAAGCACGCATTGGGCAACTCAATCTTTTTGCCACACCACTTATCTGTGAATGACCACATAATTGCTGTGAATATTGATTTGGGGGGTACAAATAAGTTTTAGTGAGTAGATGAATTCTTAAATATGGAATCTTTGAATAACGAGGATCAACTGTACGAATTCTTTTAAAAGAACCAAATGGAATGGGGCAGGGATCCACACTTAGAGCCTGGTTGGCCCCACACCGAGCTGGGGAAGGAAAGGGAAAGAGGTCAGCAAGGGCACCAGGAGCTTTTCCTATTGTTTTTTATTATATATATATATATTTTTTAAAGAAGCTTTAGATTACATAAATTTTACATGAAAAATATAAGGGATTCCCTTTTACCCCACCCCTTCCCCTCCCGACTTCCCTCCATTAACAACATCTTTCATTAGTGTACATTTGTTACAATTGATGAACACATATTGAAGCATTGCTACTAACCATGGTCTATAGTTTACATTATGGTTTACACTTTGCACTGCACAATTTTATAGGTTTTGACAAAAGGTATAAAGGCCTGTATCTGTCATTGCAAAATCATGCAGGACAATTCCAATGTCCCAAAAATGCCCCATATTACACCTGTTCTTCCCTTTCCCTCCCCTCAGAACCTCTGGTGACCACTGCCTTTGTATCAATGTTACAAGTTCTTCCATTGCTAGAATAATAATAAATTTATTTTAGTCCATATTTGTTTTCCCCCTTTATGTTTGTTCATTCCTCAGTCTTGAGGATTTGGGGATGGTGATGCTCACTCTGTTTCTGATTGAGAGGGGGCTAAGATCCCATGGGCAAATGGATGGAACTGTCTTGCTTGCAGTTGTGAATACTCTGTTTTTTGGAAGGGGCATTGTCCATCATCATCCTGGATGAGTCCAATGAACAGGAGAGTAGGTGTTACAACTCTGCCGAGATTCAGGGCTCAACAGGCATATGAACAGACTGAAGATTTAAGTCTCTGGGACATATATTTAATGAGTGTAGTGTTAATTATAGGTTCAAATAAAAGAGGCAGAGGAGCCATTTGTAGAGAAATTATAAATGAGTCTAACTCTGTTACATTGGGGAAAAAATATTCCAAAGTAAGGCCCACTGACAGGGTGCCGAATTTCTGAGATTGTCTGCCCTGCCCATAGTGTTTAGATGTCTCTAGAGCCCTCAGGAAGCCCACTGTTTGAGGCACTGTTTACTGCTGGCAGTCAGTGAAATCCTGCTGAGATGTGCATAAGCATAACCTCTGGAATGACCTCCTGACTCACATTGAAATCTCTTAGCCATAAAAACTCATTTGTATTTAATATTTCCTCCTGTTGGTCAAGGTCTTTTTCCAAATGACCTCCTGTTGGTCAAGGTCTTTTTCACTGGTTGATGCTTGGTAATAATCCCTCAGTGCCAGGGAGGTTCATCCCCAGGAGTCATGTCCCATGCCAGGGGTAGGTAGTGCGTTTACATGCTGAATTTGGCTTAGAGAGAGCCCACATTTGAGCAACAAGGAGGCTTTTAGGAAGTAAGTCTTAGGCAATATGTAATTCTAGGCTAAGTTTCAATTTCACAAGAACAAGGGATCCATACTTAGAGCACAGGCTGGCTCCACACCAAGCTCGAGAGGGAAAGGGAAAGATGTCAGCAAGGACACCAGGAACTTTTCCTACTGTTTTAAAATTTTCATTTTCTCGAGTCATCACTTGCCCAGTTACTGCAACTCTTTAACTCTTTTCTGGAGTGCTGAGGAAGATGGCTCTGCCAGTTTTCACTAGTTGTTCAAAGACTCTAAGGGAGACGTGAAACCTGGAGCATCTCATGCTGCTGTCTTGATCTACCAGTATTCTCGAATCACTTTTCATTTTTTATTTGCATTTCCCCATGATTAATGATGTTAAGCATCTTTTCATGTGCTTAGTAGCTATGTGTATAACTTTTTTTGAAGAAATGTTTGTTCAAATCTTTTGTCTATTTTTAAATTGGATTATTTGTATTTTTATTGTTACATTGTAATGTGTTTTTTTTTTTTTTTTTTTTTTTTTTTAATATTCTAGATACAGGTCCCTTATCAGATATTGATTTGCAAAATTTTTCTCCATTCAGTGAGTTGTCTTTTAGCTTCTTGGTTATACTGTTTGCCCCACAAAAGTTTTTAATTTTAATGTAGTCCAATTTATTTTATTTTTTTTCCTTGATCTTAAGACCTTATTTCTAAGAAAGTATTGCCTATTCCAAGTTCATGAAATTTTACCCCATGTTTTCATCTTGAAGTTTATAGTTTTGCATTTTAGATTTAAGTCTGTGACCCATTTGGATTAATTTTTGTGAAAGATATAAGATCTATGTTTAGTTTCTTTTCTTTTTTTTTTTGCATATGGGCATCTTATTGTTTGAATCAAAGACTATCCTTTCTATATTGAATGGAATTTACACCTTTGTCAAAGATCAGTTGACTATATTATGGAAGAGATATTTATCTATCTCTTCCATAGATCTATGTGTCCATTCCTTTATCAACACCACATTTATTATTCTAAAATTACTAAAATTTTTCAGCAATAGATATACTTATCAACTGCAGTATTTATGGCACATTAAGGAATGCCAGGTTGCAACTCAAGTGTCAATGTCTTCATTAAAACAAAATATTTTAATTTGTTACATGTTCCTATACATCAAGGATATAATAGTATAATGTACACTTTTCTTAATTCTAAAAATATTTTCTCTTCCAAAAACTCCTTTGCAATAACATGTAACTGAATTATTTCCCCATCTGTACAGCAATTATAAGCAGTCCACTGCTACTTTTTCCTCAACTATAATGGTAACTCTTATAAGAACTAATAAATTATATCTTCTGATTGATCTCAGTTAATATAAACTAGTTGTCTTCCTATGAAATGACACAAATGTTGGTAAGATACTGAAATCAGGCTGAATACATTGGAGTTTGAAAATATCTTGAAAGCCCTGTCATCTGAGTTAAGAAATGAGTCAGATTTCTTAATGAGTCAGATTTGAGAAGAATCTTAAAAAAGGAAAAACTTTAAATATACATAAATATGCAGGCAATACAAGACTCTATATCATAATCAATATCATTTTAGTTTCTTTAAAAGGCATGCTGTAATAATGGGATAAAGAAAAGGTTGTCCCTAGCAGGGTAGAAATGGAGAAATAGAATTGGCTATGGGATCCCCCAAGGAAGGAGAGAGAGACACACACAGATAGTGGTTTAAAAGTGTCTTCATTTTATTAACATGAGCTTACTACAAAAATTAGTTTCTTTTCAAATGCAGATATTGCTTTTTACAGTGTATCAATTGTATAATGTATCTTCAATAACTAATTACTATTAGAGATATAATAGAAAATAGGACACCATTAACAAAATCAACAAAACTAGGCATTAACCAAAGAATGTATAAGCTTTTTATGAATGAAATTTTAAAGTATATAAAAGATCTGGATAAGTAGAAAGATAAACTATGCTTATGATATTTCAGTTTGTATAGCATGAATTATATTTTCCTTAAATTAATCTATAAATTCAATGTAATAGCCCCAAATATTTAGCTGATATTTTGAGGAACTCAACAAACTCATTATAAATTTTATAATGATGAAGGGAATCAAAAAAAAAAAAAAAAAACATAGAACAATTTCAGTAATAAGAGTAAAGATGAGGGACATGTCTTAACAGATATTGAGACAAAATATCAAAGCTTTACTAGTAAAAAAAGTAATGATACTAGAGAAGGAAGAAATAAATAGGCTGGTGAGATAGATTTAATGATGTGCCCCAATATATGCTACTTCATTTTTTTTTCCCTAATAGCCATTAGCACTTTAATGAGTATAGCTTTAGATTTTCATACATGCACATTTTTAAACAAATGAAATAGTATGATATATAATGTTTAGTAACCTGCTTTTGTCGGTTAACAGTCTATACTTTTCCATGTAAGTATCATACTTGTTCTTAATCTTAATACACATCCCTGTGGGTGGGAATGCATTGTAAATAGGACCTCTTGAAGATGTTATTTTTAGTTAAGGTGGGGCCCGATTGAATGATGATGGTTCTTAACCAGAGTACTGGAGGTCTTATAAAGAGAAATCCACAAGAAGAAGCAAGAAGTAAGCAGGAACTCAGAAGAGAAAGGAGAGGACATAGCCAAATGACAGCAAAGCCAAAGAATGCCCTAAATCAGAACCAGAACGCTATATAGTCTTTGGGAAGAAAGCAAGCCTTACTAATATCTAGGTTTTGATATTCTTATAGCCTCAAAACCATGATTCATTAAAACCCCATTGTTTAAGTCACGACATTGTGTGGTATTTGTGATAGCAGCTTTGGAAAATTAAACCAGTGAGAAGAATAGAGAGCATGTGTGTGTGTGTGTGTGTGTGTGCATATTGAGAATTTTTATGTGAAAATTAAGCCCCAAAGCAATGGAGAAATGAATGCCTCTATTATCAGGGGTGATGGTACCATTGGTTCATAATATAAAGAAATACAAAATTGGATCCCTACTTTATGCCCAATAAATAGCTGAGATACTATTATAGAAAGATAAACTATAGAGCTAACAGACACAGATATAAGAGACTATGTTTGTGGTATGGGATTGGGAAAAGGATTCCTAAATAACACCCTAAAGGCAAACAATCAGGTGAAAAACAGATGTTTAATTGTGCTGGGATTGAATCAAATCTCCAACAAAAGGCATGTTCAGGTCCAACCTCTGGTCTTGTGGGTGTGAAAGCATTTGTAAATAGGACCTTTGATGATGTTATTAGTTAAGGTGTGCCCAAATTGAATGAGGGTGGACCTTGATCCAATATGGCTGAAGTCCTTGTAAGCAAAGGAAATTGGACACAGAAAGAGAAACTATGGGGAGCAGCCAGTAAGGTAAAAGTTAACAGAACCCAGAAGTGAAAGAAATGCCCTTGTGCATTGCCATGTCAGTGAAAAAGCCAAGGAATCCCAAAGATTGCTGGCCAGTCAGAAGACATTGACCCTGCAAGGAAGTAAACCTTCTAGTTTCTGAAACCATGAGCCAATAAATTACCATTGTTAAGCCAACCCATTGTATGGCATTTATTTTATCAATTGAGAAACAAAAACAGATTGCATAAAAATTAAGGATTTCTGCCCTGGGTAAAACACTGTAGATAACATTAGTAGATAGGTGATTGACTAAGAAAAGATATTTTCAATATTTTAAACCAACAAATCATCAATACCAAAAACAAACAAGCAAACAAAGCAAGACAAAAAAAAAAAAAAAAAAAAGATAATAAAATTGAAAAATGGGAGTAAGACATAAATAGGCATTCAGATAAAGGGAAGCCCAATGTCCAACAAGCATATTCAAAGATTCCAAAATTCACTAGTTATCAGAGAAATGGACATTTTTGATGAGATACCACGTTAATCTATCATATGCAAAAATTAGAAAGGTGAATGATACCAAGTTTTGGTGAGGTTGTGGTGTACAGGTGGGAATTCCATCCTGAAATCCATCTGCCTGTGCTTAAAGTAGGTAGGTATGTGTAAGCCCTACGACTCAGTGATTCCACCCAGGTGTATCCCAAAGAAATCTTTTTACAGGTCCTTGATGGGCTATTTTTGAACATATTTATAGTGGCCTTGTTAGTGATTGTGGGAAGTTGGAGCCTAGAGGAATAGATATATAAAATGTGATAAATATGTACGATGGACTGGTATGTATCAGAAGTAATATTTATATATAGCAATTTGGATAGGTATCAAATGATAAGATTTAAGGAAGAATGGGATTCATAGCACAATACTATGCACACTAAAATAGCCCTACATCTAGTACTACACATTTTACAAGGATAAATATACAATTAAGGGCATTTGTCCTTGTAATTGTCTTTTTAAAATTTAATTTAATTTTATTTTATTTTATTTTTTTTTCAAACCTGGGATTGTCTTTAATTAGAATGGGAGCCTAAAGGAAGTGAAGAATATGAGTAAGGATATGAACAGATACTGATAATATGTTAAGAACTTAGTAGCAAGATTTAGTCCATTCTCTGTCCCTTAGGTACCCCCAAATAAAGAAAGAAATATAAATAAATACTACAAATGCACAAGTGGGCATGGGAATATTTTATTCTTACATATAAGAGTTAAACTGCTCAATTATTTAAGGCTTTTCTGTGAGATCTAACAAGCCTATTACCCTAGTCAAGCAAGAAAATTATTTTTTTTAAAAGAAATTTGACTTCCTAGTTCTGTTTTTAGAAATACTACACTTTGGCAACTCTTCTCAAAATCAGTTTCATAGTTCTCAGAAGAAAACTGCCTGTTTCTTCCTCAAGACCTCTGAAAAACAAGTGACTCTAGTACTGTCTTTGTTGGATGGATTGTCAATTCAGTACTTGACCTAGTTGGGGATATTGCATACAGGTTTCATGAACCAGATAAGGATTGCACTAAATGATCTCCAAGACTCTTTGCAACTTTAACATCTTAAGATCTTGCCTTTTCTCCTCTGAGACTCTGTGTGTGTGATGTATGTTCCAATGAGAAAAATAATAAATAATAAATTAAAAAGTAATCATTCATTTTGGCTCAAAAGCACATGAAAAGATGCCAACATCACTAGCTACGAGGGAACTGCAGATCAAAACTACAATGAAATATCATTTCATGCCTTATAGAATGACTATTATTTAAAAACAAACAAAAAGCAAGCAAACAAAAAAAACAACAACCCAGAAAACTACAAGTGCTGGAGAGGATGTGAAGAAATAGGAACACTTTTTCACTGTTGGTGGGAATGTAGAATGATGCGGCCTCTGTGGAAGACAGTTTCACAATTCCTCAGGAAGCTAAGTATAGATCTGCTGTATGATCCAACAACCCTGCTACTATGAATATATTTAGAAGAACTGAAAGCAGAGGCACACTGATGTTCATAGCGGCATTATTCACAATTACTAAAAGATGGAAACAACACAAGTGTCCATCACCCAATGAATGGCTAAACAAAATGTTGTCTATACATGCAATGGGATACTATTCAGCTGTAAGAAGAAATGAAGTAGGGATACATATGACAACATGGATGAACCTTGAGGACATTATGTTGAGTGAAATAAGCCAGACACAAAAGGACAACTATTGTATGGTCTCACTAATATGAATTAAATACAATGAATAAACTCATGGAGTTAAACTCTAGAGTATAGGTTTCTAGGAGATAGAATGTTGTGTTGAGAATGGCAACTGACGCTTAATGTATGTAAAATTTTTAACAAGGTTGGCTATAAATGTGGGAAATGGTTAGAGTTGATGGTAACACATTTTAATAAGTATAACCAACACTGCTGATTTATAAATATAATTGTGGCTGAAAAGGGTAGTCTAGGGATGTAAATGTCAACTGAAAGGAAAATAGAGGATAATCTAGGAACGTATATCATAGTGATTTTGGCGGTAGACGAGGATTGTGGATAATAGTAAAAATACAAGAGTGTTCTTCTATTACAAGATGTTAAGAATATGGTGATACATGGGAAAATACAGCTAATATAACTTAAAGACTGTAGTTAACAGTAATATTGTAATATTTTTGCAGCAATGACAAAGAAGATATACCAATTCTAAGGGTCAACAATAGGGGGGTACAAGGTGGTATAGAATTTTTCCTTTTGGAGTAATGAAAGCATTCTAAAATTGACTGAGGACATGACAGCACAACCCTGTGATGAAACCGAAAACTACTGAGTGTACACTTTTCATGGATTGTACAAGGCATGGGACTTTTTAACAGTGAGCCCACAGTGAACTGTGGTTAACTGTACAAATAAGAGAAAGTTCTTTCATGAACTATAACAGATATACAATATTAATATATGGTGTTAATAATAGGGTGGTTTTGGGGAAAAATATAAGATAAGGACTATAGTTAGCGGTACTATTTCGATGATTTCTTTCATAATTTGTAACCAACACAATAAAGCAATGTGTTGGTGGTAAGGCAATGTATGGGAATCCTGTGTGGTATGTATGATTGTTTTATAAACTTACAACCTTTCTGAGAAAATAAAGTAATCATTTATTTGGATGATTTTTCTGAATGAATCCAAAATATATTTTTTAAAAGTCAGACATTCTGTAGACAGCAACCAAATGGTTTGCTAAAACAGTAATTAATATATATAAGTATGAGACAGAAGTTATGCACAACAATATTAAAGGAAAACTATTGGAACTACCACAGCCAATGTGTAAATATGTAAATATATTTCATCCAAAGGAAAGGACAGAAAATGAATGGGATAGTTGGTGGGTTGGTTGTAAAGAGTTTTTATTTTCCTAGAAAAAAAAATCAGTCTCCTTGGGATGGAAAACCAATTTGTGAAATACATGATGGCACCCAGAGCAGGCAAATGCAGAGGTTAGCATTGTTGACTCTACATTCATTGGTTGAAAAAGAAATGTTGATAATTAGGAAATTTTTATGCAACAGGAGGAAAATAATATAGATGCTAAATGAATCTTACTTTTCTGTCTTGAAAAAGCTGGACGTGTTTCCAAAATTTAATACCAGAGTTATATAACAGCTTGGGAAATGCTGACTTTTCAATAATTTATGTCTAATATCCATTCATGCCCTGCTCATATCTCAGAGCTTATCTTCAGAGTTCTTTAAAAAAGACCTTGGTACAACTTTGAGAAAAAATAATGATCCTAGATCTTCTGGTGGCTATATGGTTGGAATTATGAGTCACCTAGACAAAAGCCAAGGGACAAACTGAGGTTCCAAGATGACCTCAGAATCAGGCTCTTTTCCAGGGATGTGCAAAAGGTATATATGTTTGAGTGTGTCTGTTTATCACTTCACTGCAATCACACAAACTAGTATGAGGAGCAGAGAATGTTGACATAAATACTAACATAAAATTTCCTCTCTCTTTGCCTTTTCCTTCCCTTTACCATCCTTTACCCTCATCCTTTTGCCATAAATGTCTCACTCTTCTGGGAAGACATTTTAAGTTTTAGGGGGAGTCCTGTTAAAATCATTTCTTCCCATAAGAGGAGGGCTATGAAAGAGTACTGATGCTTAATGTATGTAGAAGTTTTAATTAACTTGACTGTAAATGTGTGGAAATGGATAGAGTTGATGGTAACACATTATAGTTAGTAGCAGCTGGTTTATAAATGGGATTGTGGCTGAAAAGGGTAGTCTAGGGATATAAATGTCAATCAAAAGAAGCCTAGAGAATAGTCTAGGGACTGAATAACACAGTGAACCCAGAGGTGGATGAGAATTGTGGTTAATAGTTCAAATCCAAGAAAATCCTTCTGTGAACTAGAACGGATGTATGTCACTATTGCAGGGTGGTGGGAATGTAGAGAAGTATGAGGAAAATACAATTAATGCAACCTGTGGACTATAGTTAATAGCAATACTGTAATATTCTTGCATCAATATCAAAGATGTATTGTGTTAATAATAAGGAGGGTATGGAAAAAATATACCAAATGTACGCTATGGACAATAGTTAATGTTAATAGTGTGATGATATTATCTCATGATCTGTAACAAATGTTCCACGATGGTGTAGTGTGTTGGTAAAGGGTCGTTGTATGAGAATTCTACATATGTGCATAATTGTTTTGTAAGTTCAAAACTTCTGTAATTAAAATATATTTTAAAAATTGAAAATTAAAAATTAAAAAAAAATCATTACTGCCCAACACTTTCCTTCTGGCTACATAAAGGTCTATTGAACCAAATGTTCAGCCTCTTACTGTCATTATCTCCTTGTCTTTCTGCCAGTCACTGGGATTATCATAAGCTTTTCCTCCATGCCAGTCATTTGTTTTTCATCTCTGTCTATTCTATGCACTGTTGTTCCTAATTTAGTTAGCTTTTAATATTATTTTACTTTAAGTACAAAATCATTTTTGCAACGTTTGACTACATCATATTATTTTGAAAACTTTGTGCCAGCAACATTTTCTTTTGAAGAATTCTCAAACCCACAGAAAAGTTTTACAAATAGTACAATGAACACTCCCTTATCCTTCAGTCTGACTTACCCATTGTTAATATTTTAACATATCCTCTTCATCTCTCAGCACTCTTTACCCCTAAATACTTGAATAACTATCTCCTAAGACTAAGAGCATTCTACTACATAATAACAATAATATTGTCAATGACAATACCATTATTATACCTAAAAAATTTAACACAATGTTTTACTGAATATACTGTCCAACATTCAACATTCAATTTTCTCCAATTGTTCTGAAAATATAACTACTGTTTTTTGTTTTGTCTTTACTTTTTTGCATAAATTTTTTATTAGTCTTTTTTTTTTTTTTTTAAATTAGAGAAGTTACCAGCTGGGTCTTTTAGAAGCAGATGCTCAGATGGACTTTGGGATGCCCTTGTGAAGGGAAGAGAGAGGAAGCAGGATTTAGGGAAAGGGAGAAGTTGAACTGCAATGCAAGGTGGACAAAGCCTCCTAGCTGGGAGCTCTGGAGTATTGTTGAGCAGAGAGGTTCTGTATGGAGCCCTTATGCCCCTGCCTCTCTCAGTCAGAGGATGTGGGTTGCCCCAGGAAGGGTGTAACTTTGCATGAGGCAGTTCTCCAGCTGAGGCAGATCCTGAAGTTGCTGACAGCTGAAGGCTGCCTGCTGACTGCACTCCCACAGCTGGACAGCCAGCATCCACCACATTGTTTCAACTTTACTTTTGAAATCATTTAAAATACATACATGGCTTAAAAATCAAAACCATGTAAAACACTATACTCAAGGAAGTCTCATTTTCATCCTTTCTACCCTATAAGAACCATTTTCTTAGTTCCTATCTTTTTTTTTTTTTTTTACTTTATTTCTCTGCAGAAATAAGCAAACACACACACACATTTTTATTTCCTTTTCTACTTACACGAAAGTTGGCATTCTGACTTTATTCATTTGCCCGTTGCTCTTCACTTAAAAAAATATCTTGGACATCACTCTATATCAGTACATAGAGATCTTGAGATCTTTCTTTTTTTGCTCAGCTGCATAGATCTATGTTGTGTGCATGTATCAGAGTTTATAAGCTCTAGTAGCTTTGCTATGATGGAGAGTTTATTCAATTTGAGCCTATGGGGGGATAACAGAATGACTATTGAGAATGAATGAACCTAAACTCTTGATTGAGAATACAGATACATTTTACCAGTTTGGATTCAAATGTTTGCAACCAATGAATACTATACAGAGGGGGTTCTACTAGCTTTTGTTCCTCGAAAACAGAGACTGAGGCAAAAATATTGTCGAGGTGCTTTATTTGGTAGTGATCCCAGGAAGCAGGAGTGAGGGAGCAAGACAGACATGGAAGGAAGAAAACCATATATAAATAGCATGTTACAGAGGTCACTGCTAGGAACAAGAAAAGACTTAATTCCACTGGGAAGTGTGCAGAATGTCTTCCAGAATTGTCCACTTAAAGACCGAGGCTGGGGGCATTTATCCACTGGCTCTGTCCTCTATTGCCCACTATTGTTTAAGAGTTGCTTCAAGGGTTTTTAATGTACCCACATTCTGGAGTTTGTACTTGCATGAGGGTAGAGGAAGCCATCTCCTACTAGGAGGCTCTGGGGAAGAATATGACAGCAAGTGTGAACTGTCCACCACATCTGTGGCTGACATCAGAGGCTGGCTGAGAGGATGTGACACAAGTCCCAGAAAGATCTGTTCCAGGGCTTCTGCTGGCAGTTTGGGGCTCCTCTTTTCTAAGTAATGGGTAACAGCCATCAGGCACTATAGCTAGCTGAATGATCTCTTTTATAATCCGGTGTGCCCCCCTTCTCCCTCTTCTTCTCTGATGCCCCAGAGTATCCACAATAAGACATGCATTACTTATTTCAGGCCAAGGCTCTCACTCTCTGCTTGTGCTCTTGCTCAAAGTAAAGCCTTTGGGTTCTGAGTTTTTGTTCTTTGATATCAGCAGAAGTTTTCATTTTCTTTCAAAATGCTAGCTTCCAACTTCAGTAATGGTTAAATAATGTGCAAGATCCCACATCTAGCTCTAATCTGATAGTATCTTCTGACCATGTTCTGTTAGTTACAATCTTTTTTCTGCAACCAGAATATTTATATGCCTGCAAGTGCAGCTATACAAGAGTGGGTTTTTTAATCCCTTCCGCAAGAAGGTTTACTTTTTTGTGGGTATCCAAGCTGAGAATGGATTTTCCTCATCAGGAAGCACTAGCATAATGCTTTATGCCCTAGAAAGATTTAGCTTTATTAAACTATTTTACATCCATCATTGTGTGGTCTATACTTGCATAAAAGCTAATGTGTACATTTTTTTCCAGTAGCAAAGTCTTGCATCTCATAAGGTTTATATAATTAATGCCATCCTTCGACTCAAAAATCTTGGAATAAGGCTTAGCACTTTGGTTTTTAGACAATGTCAAGGTCAGCAGTTCTCACCCAGGGGCAACTTTACCTTCCACCCCAGAAGGCATTTTACAATATCTGGAGACACTTTTGATCGTCACAACCTGGGGGAGAGGAGGACAAAAGCTTCTAGTGGATTGAGGCCAGGAATGCTGCTGATCATTCTACAATGCACAGGACAGCACCCCACAACAAAGAACTACCAGGTCCAAAATGTCAGTGTTGCCAAAGTTGGTTTTTAGAAACAGTGACATTCTACTTCTACTGACTTTTGAAATATTAACATAAATCTCCTTTGAGACCTTATGCAAGTAATTTCACATCTCCTCGTCTCAGTTTTCTCTTTGTGTAAGAGCATTGAATTAGATGATCTCTAAGATCACTTCCAACTCTGACATATGATTCCAATATTCTGCTCCTCCCATTGCTATAGTAGTCTCTTTAGGTTTTGGCACTATAGGATTAGCCTGTTTTGGGAGGGTTGAATGTAAATAAGAATTGATTCTTTAACATATATTCTCAGCAGTAGAAAATTAATTATTGAGTTGCTGTTGAGATGGCAATAATACTGATTTTAACTCTGCTCTATGATGAATTTTAACATATGTGGAAAAGTAAAGTCACAGCAGCATTTAAGATATGTAAGAGGCAATTTTTCCTTTCTCGACCTTATTACCCTGGAGCTATGAGTATTAGCATGCTCTGTAGGTAGCCCCATAAATAGATTTGGAAGGTCCGGGCTTGGAGCAGAAATAGGCTTGGGGGAGCATTGCTCCTGGAATCTAAGGACTTATTTCCTAATTGTCTCTGTGCAGGTATAGTGGTTTCTTTAGTGATAAGGGACTCTGGAAAAGCTAAAGAAATCTTCCCCTTCTCTTCAAGATAATACATGCTCCTCAAAAGGAAAAAGGAAACCTGTTCCAGAAAGTGTCATTCAATTATTGTAACTATACACTAAAGGCAGAGATTATATTCTTCCACTAGATAACTCTGAAGATGCAGATTACCCAAGAAGGTATCTTTGTAGACCTTATAGATAAGATATTAAATATAGAAGATATAGAAACAACCTTTCTAAGATTGTGAATGAGACCAATCTAAGGAAAAAGTAAGAAAAATGATGAATGGAGGACTAGAATTGTCCAGTATGGGACAGCTTCTTTTAGCAACCAAATTTCTCATCAGAGCATTTATCAAGCACACATGAAAGAAAAACTGACTGGGGCCCTACACTGCCTTTCCAAACTCTAAGCCACCACATTCCCTGCTCCTATTAAGGTCCTTGGAAGTGATTTATGCCCTTGTCATCCCTGGTTACAATTTTTACTCTTCCCAACATTCCCAGCAATGAACAGATGTATAAGGAAATACCACTACAGAATTCACCCAGACCCTGGCTGCACTTCTTCACCTATGCTGCCCCGACCTGCCTCATCTTAGCTTCATAAAGCCCATAGGTAAACTTTAAAGTCCACCTCAACTCTGCAGTATCATGAAATTCTAAAATTCAAAACAATTTTGACTGAACATAATGTCAAGCTCTTAAGAAAAAAAATTAACAGAGTGTGGTAGTTTGGAACTGATGTACCCCAGAAAATCATGTTCTTAAATCTAATCCATTCCTGTGGGTGTGGACCCATTGTATGTAGGACCTTTTGATAAGGCCACTTCACTTAAGGTGTGACCCACCTCATTCAGGATGGGTCTTAATCCTCTTACTGGAGTCCTTCATAAATGGAATGAATACAGAAAGAGAGAGAAAGCCAGGGAAGCAAAAAGCTGAAAGCAACAAAACTCGGAAGACAAGGGAAAGACTAATAGATCCTGCCATGTGCCTTGCAATGTGGTAGAGGAGCCAAGGATCGCTAGCAGCTGGTCTTCAGGAAGAAAGAATCACCTTGATGATGACTTGATTTGGACATTTTCTCAGCCTCAAAGCTGAAAGCTAATAAATTCCCATTGTTCAAGCCAAACCGTTTCATGGTATCTGCTTTAAGCAGCCTAGGAGACTGAAACACAGGGATAAATGTAAAGTCTTAATGTGGGCCCCAAAGGAAAAAAAAAAAACATACTGGACGGAGACCAGTTTCCTGGCAATTAGAGACCTGGAGCTATTATTTGACTAAAATCTTAATGTGACCAAAAGTTATGAAAGAGAGATTAAAATCCATGTATTAGGCTGCATAAATTAAAAAACAGCACCTGGTTTAATGGAGACTATGGTCCTACTGTCAGATTCATAACCTGTTCCTCATTTTAAGAGGAATACTGGAAAATAACACAATGTAAAAAGAAGAACTGTAAGGGTATTGGGTATATTCATCTTATGGAAGGGAAGGAGTTTATTCTATTTTGGTGCATAGGGAAGAATGCTGGTCACTAGAAAGATATAGGGAGGTAGAAGAATTTTTTTGTCTTAAAGAGAAGGGTCTTCCAATAATGTCAGCTTCCCAACTATACAATTAACTCCTTCATGGAATGGAAATTAACTGTTAATACAACAGAATAAGCAAGGGCTGTTGAACCATATATCAGGGATAATATGCACTCATATGGGCTAGATAAATCTAATATCCATTCCAACTCTAAAAAATTCAGTTATTGTTAACTTTCCCCTGTAATTATGACTGCTTGTCTCAGAATGCCAGTAATAATAGGGGTTAGGCAGACTCTGGAGCAGACTATGTAGGTTCAACTTCCACAACCCCCCCACTTAATATTTGGGTGACCTCTCTGAACTTGAGTTTCCTCATCAGTAAAATGAGGACACTCAAAATACTTATCTCATGGGATTGTTTGAAGATTAAAAGAGTTAATATATGTAGAGCACATAGAGCAATCCCTGGCACATAGTAACACTACATATTCTAAGACAAGGAGACAAATAGTTTAATCACTTGTATGTGGAGTTACTTCTTTCACTAATTTTCAGACTTACTGAAGGAACTCTACCTGCATCATCATCAGTATTTCTAGAATATAACAATGGAATTCAATTTTCTCTGGAGCAAGTTGTAAAATGTGCACTAAATGTTTTCCTTTCCAACTAAGTCAGACACTTATTTACCAGCTCCCTAAGAGTCAAGCCTTTGAGAGGTAAGAGAGCTTCTTGGGGCCATATAACTTTTTTCCCCCCACTGAAAAATTTATTGAAGTATATCACTCATACATAAACATACATAAACAATAAGTGTATAGTAAAAGTTGTGAACTTATAAAACAAACATACATAATATCATCAGGCCTCTCATACATCATCCCACCACTAATACCTTCCATTGTTGTGAAATATTTTTAACAAATGATATAAGAGCATCTTAAAATATTACTACTAACCAAAGTATCTTACATTTGGTGATTTTCCCCCCAACCCACTCTATTATTATTCTTTTTTATATCATTCATACATCAACATAAATATTAAGTGTATAGTAAAAGTGGAGAACTTAGGAAACAAACATGCATAACATCATACAGGGGTCCCCTACATCACCCCACCACCAACACCTTGCAATGTTGTGAGACATTTGTTACAAATTATGAAAGAATATCATCAAAATCTTACTACTAACTAAAGTCCATATCTTACATCTGTTGTATTTTTCTCCAACCTATCCAATTATTATTTTTTAATTACTTTTTTTATTTTTTAAAAAAGATACTTAGATTACATAAATGTTACATAAAAATATGGGGGATTCCTGTATGCCCAGCCCCCTACCCCTCCCACATTTTCCCACACTGACAACATCCTCCATTTCAGTGGTACATTTGCCACAATTGATGAACACATTTTGGAGCATTGCCACCAAGCGTGGATTATAGTTTAATTATAGTTTAAACTCTCCCCCGCACAATTTTGTAAGTTATGACAAGACATATAATGGCCTGTATCTGTCATTAAAATGTCATTCAGGACAATTCCCAAGTCCTGAAAATGCTCCCATATTACACCTTCTCCTCCCTCCCCCTCCCCTCAGAACTTCCAGTGGCCACTGCCTCCACACCAATGACAAAGGTTCTTCCATTGCTAGAATCACAATAAGTCTATAGTAGAATAACAGGAAGTCTACTCTAGTCCGTTGTTCATTCTCCAATCCTGAGGATTCTGGGATGGTGGTGCCCACTCCACCTCTAATTGAGAGGAGCTTAGATGCCATGGGGCAGATGGATGGAACTATCCCACCCAGTTGTGAATTTACAAAACAATCATGCACATGTGTAGAATTCCCATACAACATCCCTTCATCAACATGCCACTCCATGGTGGAAATTTGTTGCAGATTATGAGATAATATCATCAGTCTATTACCATCAACTGTGGTCTATAGCGTACATTTGGCACAGTTTTTCAATACTCCCCTGTTATCAGCACAGTACATCTTTGGCATTGATGCATGAATATTACATTATTGCTGTTAACTACAGTCCTTAGGTCACTCCGGTTGTATTTTTCCCCATGCTTCTCCACATTTCTCTCCTCCTGCAATAGTGACATACATCTGTCTAGCTCAAAGAAAGATACTCTCACCTCTGTACCGTCAACCATAATTCTCATCCACCTCTGGGTTCACTGTGTTACTCAGTTCCTAGATTATTCTCTGGCTTTCTTCCAATAGACATTTACATTCCTATACTACCCTTTCCAGCCACATTCCCATTTATAAACCAGCTGTTATTCACTACATGTTACCATCAACTCTATACATTTCCACACTTTTACAGTAAAGTTAATTAAAACTTTTACATGCATTAAGCATCAGTAGTCCTTCTCAGACCTCCTCTTATTTCCTTTAAGAATCCACCACCTACCACCAGGTCTTGAAGATGTTTTCCTACATTTTCTTTTAGAAGCTTTATGAAGCTTTTATATTTATATTTAGGTCTTTGATCCATTCTGAGTTAATTTTTGTATAAGGTGTGAGATAGGGGCTATGGATATCCAGTTCTCCCAGCACTGATTGTTGAATGGACTGCTCTGCCTGAGCTGGGTGGGTTTGACAGTCTTGTCAAAAATCACTTGACCATATATGTGAGAGTCTATTTCTGAACCACCAATTCGGTTCCATTGGTCTATGTGTCTATCTTTACGCCAGTACCATGCTGTTTTTACCACTGTAGCTTGATAATATGATTTAAGTCTGGAAGTGAGAGTTCTCCAAATTTGCATTTACTTTTTAAAATGTTTCTGGCTATTTGGGGCCCCTTATCCCTCCAAATGAATTTAATTGTGTTTTCCATTTGTTTAAAAAATGCTGGTGGAGTTTTTATCAGAATTGCATAGAATTTGTATGTCAATTTGGATAGAATTGACAACTTAATGATATTTAGTCTTCCAATCCATAAGCATGGAATGTTTTTTCAATTATTTAGGTGTTTTTTAAATTTCTTTTTAACAATGCATTGTAGTTTTCTGAATACAAGTGCTTTACATCCGTGGTTAACTTTTTTTCCTAAATATTTTATTGTTTTAGTTGCTATTGCAAATGGAATTGTTATTTCCTGAATTCCTCCTCAGATTGCACATTACTAGTGTTTTTTAAAGTCTATTTCATCTGATATAAGAACAGCTACTCCACCTTTTTTGCTTGTTTGTTTGTTTGTTTGTTTGTTTTGTTACTACATGTGTGGAATATCTTTTACCAGACTTTCACTTTCAATCTATTGGTATCCTTGGGTCTAAGGTGAGCCTCTTGCAGAGATCATATAGATGGCTCATATTTTCTTATCCATTCCATCAGTCTGTGTCTTTTGATTGGGGAGTTTAATCTATTAACATTCAATGTTATTACTGTAAAGGCATTTCTTATTTTACCCATTTTGATCTTTGGGTTTATCTGTCAATTTTATTTTCATCACTCTTTTGAGACTTTTAGTTACTTTTACTGATATAATCTTTATTTCTAGACTTTCTTCCAAGCCTTTCCTATCTTTTCTTTTCAGACTGTAGCACACCCATTAATATTTCCTGCAAGGCTGGTTTCTTTGTTATAAACTCTCTCAGTTTCTGTTTATCTGTGAATAGTCTAAACTTGCCCTCATTTTTGAAAGACAATCTTGCTGGATATAAGATTCTTGGAAGTTTTACTCTTGCATTATCTTAAATATATCATACTACTGCCTTCTTGTCTCCATGGTTTCTGATGAGAAATCGGCACTTAATCTTATTGGGTATACCTTATATGTTATGCATTGCTTCTCTCTTGCTGCTCTCAGAATTTTCTCCTTGTTTTTGGCATTTGACATTCTGATTAGTATGTGTCTTGGAGTGGGTCTATTCAGATTCATTCAGATTCATCCAGATGGGAGTACATGGTGCTTCTTGGACATGGATATTTGTGTCCTTAAATATGGTTGGGAAATTTTCTACCATTATTTCTTCAAATATTCTTTCTGCCCCCTTTCCCTTCTCTTCTCCTTCTGGGACACCCATGACACGTATGTTTGCATGTCTCTTGCTGTTGTTTAGTTCCCTGAACACTTGCTCAATATTTTTCCATTCCTTTTTTCATCTGTTCTTTTGTATGTTTGCTTTCAGAAGTCATATTTTCAAGCTCATCAATCCTTTTTTTCTGCTTCCTCAAATCTGCTGTTATATGACACCAGTGTATTTTATAATTTCATTTATTGCACCTTTCATTCCCATAAGATGTGCTATTTTTCTATGTATACTTTCAAATTCTTCTTTGTGCTCATCCAATGTCTTCTTATGTCCTTAATCTTTTTAGCCATCTCATTAAATTTGTTTGAACATCTATGATTAGTTGTATCATCTCCTTTATGTCATCTGATAGTTTATCTTGTTCCTTTAACTGGGTCATATCTTCTAGTTTCTTGGTATGGATTGTAGTTTTTTTGTTGGTGTCTTTGGATCTGGCTTACTAGATGTATTTATTCTGGGTGCAGTTTCTTTCTTTAGTTTAGGGCTTTCTTGCCCTTTCTCCCTTGCTGGTTCTGTAGTAGGAGCCAAGGATGTTTGGTGCTATAAGCTGTGGAGGCTGAAGCTGCCAGCATTGCCCCAAGGACCAATGAAGCATCTCTCACCTTTCTCCTTTGCCAGGGGTAGGGACAGAGCCACTGCCATATATAATAATCCAAGTCACGCAGGCCAAGACTGACTGTTGTTACCTGGAGAGACTGATGAAGCTTCCTCCCCTGCCTGGGTGGGGATGGAACTGCAGGTGTGGGCAGAAATCTATGCCATGTGGGTCCAAAATGACTGCAGTTGCCCAGATGGACTACTGGCTTTTCAGTCTGTGCCAGCTGAACGTACCTGTGGTCACCAGGAGAGGCTGGTGCAGGTCCCGCAATTTTCCTCCCTGCCAGAGGTGGGACTGAAGCCTAGGCTAGGGCTGCAGTCCAATCTGGGTGGAAAGAAGTCAATCCTTACCATCACTGTGATTTCCAATCAGCCCTGCTACCCCTCATGCAGGGAGCAGAATCAAAATGGCTGCTACCAGCCCCTTTCCGACTTGGACAGGTTCACACTTTAGCTGTTTTTAGCTTTATACTTTAGCCACCTGAATTTACTAATCAGTAGCTGAAGTTGGTGCCCAACTGTCTGTTCCTCCTCTGTGTTTGGGAAATGGAGCTTCCAACATCAGCCACAGAATAGCTCCTGAGGTGGCTTAATCCACCAGAGTTGGCTGAGCACTGGCCTCCTCAGTGAGGACTGCAGTTTCCTGGAGAGGCTGGTGCAGGTGCCCATACCTTCCTCCCTGCCAGCCGAGGTGCTGGGGCTTAGGCTAGAGCTGCAATCCGATCTGGATGGAGAGGAGCCGGTCCCTATCAGCACTGTGATTTTCAGTCATCCGCACTTCCCCTCATGCTGGGGGCAGAGTTAAAATGGTGGCTACCAGCCTCTTTCTGACTTGGACAGGTTCAAACTTTAACTGTTCTTAAGATTATACTTTAGCCCACTGAATTAACTAATCAGTAGCTGAAGTTGGTGCCCAACCGTCTCTTCTTGCCCTGTTTTTGGGAAGTGGAGCTTTCAGTTCTAGCCACGGAATAGCTCCCGAGGAGGCTTGTGCCACCAGTGGAGGCTCCACAGCATGGAGGGCTCTACTTACTAATCTCTGCAGATGCTCAGTCCCCTCCTTCTGTTCTTTCAAGGATGTAGCAGGATGCTCTTCTGGTCTCCTGGAGCCCCCAAACACATGCGTTAGATAGCTCTGGGTGGTTACTAACTGCCCTGTAGGTCTTAGGAGCACTCAGCATGGCTACCAGGTCTGTCTATTCTGAGGGCTAAGCCTGTGCAGAATATGGTATCCCTGACTATGTAGATCTATACACTTTTTCAAAAATGGTTAAATAGTATGAAATCACACAGACAACAGCTAAAGCCTTCATTTTACTGTTAATTGATTAATTGAGATCATAAGTAAGTAATTGATTTATGAATGAATATGTAGCTGGATTTTGTCTAGGTCCTTGGTTAAACTGCAAGAAATGAATTCCAGGAGCACGCCACATTGATTAAGCCAGTAATTTATTAAGATAGGGAGGAAAGAGAAATGGGAGAAAATAACAGATCATGGGTCCCAGAGAGAGGAAGGGGCTGAAGAGTTATAAAAAGACCTGATTTACAGGCTACAATTGCCCATTATAGATTATAAATCCCAGGTTGTACTTGCGTGGCCATCATGGCAGGGGAAAATTAGCAAGAGCTGGGTGAGGAAAGCAGGAAGCTGGGTGAAGGCAAGAAGAATGATTTGGTTTCCTGCTTGCTTTTTTTTTTTTTTTTTCTTTATTATCAAAGTTTATTGTTGGGGTCAGTTTCTATCTACTGGGGGTACAGCTATGTCTTAATGTGTGCTATAGTAACTCTGGGGTAACAGCCATTCTGCAAAACAGTTGTACTGGGTCTCTGTTAGGCATAGATCATAAAGCAGTGGAAGAATGAGTCCAGAAAAAAAAAACCTGACAGTAGAGCCATTACTCTAAGAAAGTTTCAGTGCTATGCAACCTGCAAGTCATCATCTATCAGCTGATGAGACTCGAGTTGTGGTGGAATGAAAGTTTCCCTCCAAAGGAGGACATTTCTCCTAGCAATTCCTTTTCACTTAACTTCTGGTGTCTGAATAACTCTCAATATTTGAATAGTTTCTCATTTGCTTTTACCTGTGCAATATTCTGTCATCTCATATGGCATCTAAACCCAGCTACTTTGCATTCCAGAAGTTTCCATTCCCTCCAATTCTACTTAATTTATCCTCCACTGATCAGGTTCCTGGCCCTTTTTTCCTGTTTGCTTTTTAAACCATTAATTATTCTGCCCCTTTACTAATGACATGGGAGGATTCCCAGCTGTTTGCTGTTTTGATTGATTACCCCACCCATCAATCCCCCAGTAGGGCCCAATGATAAGGCCACTGGAGAAAATCCAGGACTTTCCTGGCTTCTGGAAAAAAATCTCATTCTGAATGGAAGAATCTTGTGAGAATCCAGCAGCCATCTTGGGGGTTTTGAAGAACACGTGTTCAATTGTGGCAGTTTTTCTGCCAGGTTCCGGATCTGACTATTGATTCTCTATCTAGCCTGCTTCACTTAGAGATATTTTGTCTCTTCAGCAAACCATGAACCAATTCTTGTAAGAGTCAATTAGTATACATTTTTAACATTTAGGTACCCTACTGACATTTCCTATTACCTTGTCTTCTATTTGTTGGTCAGCTAGTCTCCTTCAAGGAACAGATTTTCTTATGAATTAATCTAATTCATTATCTATTCATTATAGGAGCTGCATATCTATCCCTATCCTGAGGTATCAAGACACAGAGACTCCTACGATCTTCCATCATCTTTCTAAAGGAGGTGACATTATTGACACTTCATTTGGGCCCCATTAATAAATACCTCCATGGACACAATAGATGAACATGAGGTGCTGTTTTTAGCAGAAGGTTGCTAAAAGCCAAGCTGCTAGAAGTGTCAGACCTTGCTGGCAGCTGCAAAGCCTTAAATATCACTTAATATTGTGCAGATGGAGGTGAATGCGATCATGCAAGAGCTTTCTAAGCTATTTGTGTGCAATCTAATCAGTGTCATCTCTCTAACTCTTTGAACCTTTATGAATTAAATACAGTCTGAAGTGAAAAACAAACAGTGGCTATAACCTGAGACCAATAGTTTGTCAGGGTTTATCATTAACTTTCCTACTCAGGATAATTTTTTATAAAAGAAGTATATATACATATATTTAAATTGGGACAAAAATAGGTGTGGGTCTCGTAGTGTATTCTCTAAAAAAATTTTTTTAGAGATGCTCTGATATCTAGTGTTTGCTGATTTCTGTGGTTTAAAGACTTTCCCCACAGCTGATTTAAAGCAACCACCATGACATCATTGAACATGGAGTTGGGAAGAGACGTGTACAAGCAGCTCTTATGAGCTGATACAGTCCAAATACAAGTCATTGGGTGTCATTCCAGAGCTCATCTGAAAATATTAAACTTATTATTTGGGGCCAGTGAGAGACATACATTTTAAAAAAAGGTTAATTGTGGTAACATATATACAACATAACATTTCCCATTTTAACCACTTTCAAGTATACAGTTCAGCAGTGTTAGTTACATTCACAATGTTGTCCAACCATCACCACCATCTACTGCCAAAACTTTTCCATAACCTCAAACAGAAACTCTGTATCCATCAAATATCAACTCTTAATATCTCCTCTGCCCCTGGTAATCTGTAATCTATTTTCTATCACTATGAATTTGCATATTCTAGTTATTTCATATCAGAGAGATCATACAATATTTGTCTTTTTGTGCTTGACTTATTTCACCCAACTTGATATCTTTAAGGTTCATCCTTGTAGTGAGATGTACCAGAACTTCATTTCTTTTTAAGGTTGAATAATGTTCTATTGTATGCATAAGACCACATTTTATTTATCTATTCATCCATTAATGGACACTTGGGAAGCTTCCACCTTTCGGTTATTGTGAATAATTTTATTTTTAAAATATGATTTTAACTTAAAACGAGAATTTTCTAATATATAGTGTCACGTTTGAATATATATCACTAAATAAGATTAATGCCACTTATGTCAGATAGATAAAGAGCAGGGGCTCTGGAGTAAGATATCCTAGGACTAGGTCCTGGCTTTATCATCTACTAGAGTTGTGAGCCTGGGGAAGTCAATCAATCTTTCTAAGCCTCTAATAATGTTATCTACTCTGATGACTGTAGAGGGTCTAGCACAGGACACAAGTAAGTCGTTGGTAGCAGAAGGACCAATGCGAAAACATTTCAAATTTATAACATGCAGATTGAAAAAGTTGAAAACCCTAGTTTCTGCTGTTCCCAAACTACTTTCTTTCTCTGTTCTAGGGTCCTTTCCTGTAAATGTTCTCCAAATCATCCATTCTATTCTAACTCTGAGCTTTTCTCCAACACAAATCAAGTCAAAAAACATAAAACATTCATAATCAAAATATTTAAAAATACACAAATTAATTTATTAGAATTATTCATACTTCTTCTATTTTTGTAATGTTAAACATATCATCGTCATAATAGCAATGATGTACGTTTGTGACCATTCTTCATGTACCGTCCCCCTATTTTTTATATTATCATGAACTACTTATTTTTTATACTAGAAAATGAAACCCTTTTATTTAGACATGCATCTTTAAAAAAAAACCAATGCAGGAAATTTAAATTAAATAAATTTGGGAGTTAAAAATAATAAAATATATCCACTTTAATGTTTCTTTAAACATCTAGCTTATTTATTAATTTAACAACTATTGAGCACTATTATGTTTCAGACACTCTTCTTGTGAAAGGAAAATTGTGCAATGAGAAAAATACTGCTGTCATGGAACGGACTGTCTGATCCTTCCTTTGGTTTTTTTTTTTTTACTTTTTGTTTTCTTTATTAGAGAAGTTGTAGGTTTAGAGAACAATCATGCATAAAATACAGGAGTCCCATATACCACCCCACCACCAACATCTTGCATTACTGTGGACCATTTGTTATAATTGATAGTAATTCATTTTTATAATTGTAGTATTAACTAAAGCCCATGGTCTAACTTAGGGTTTACTGTTTGTGTCATGTAGTGTAGCAGTTTGATATTGTTTATGAATTCCAAAAATATGCTGATTATGTTTGTAAACTGGTCTGTTCCTCTGGGCTAGTGATACCCTTAGATCATATTGAATTCATAGGTTTCACTTTTACTTGATTAAATTATGACTAGGGTTTTGATTGGACCATATCAGTAGTATGCCGAATACCCTGGGACTCACAGAGAAAACTATATGACCAAGGAGCAAGTTGGAGTGTTTGGATGCTGGGACCCCAGAAAGTAAATATACAGAGAAGCAGATATGTGAGGAAAGAGAGAAGGCTCCATTAAACACGGCAGAGGCCCCAGGAAGAGAGACAAGCCATTGCCTAAGAGTTCACAGCTGGCCTTGTGAAGAGAACAGAGCAGCTGAACCTGGAGAGAAATGAGCCCCAGGAGAGAGAAGAGACTTATCCCAGCCTACAGCTGATATTGGAAGAAGCTGGAACCACAGAGTCTTAAGAGGAGGAGGAAGCCTGAACCCTTGCAGATGTTGGCAGCCATCTTGCTCCAACACGTGGCAACAGATTTTGGTGAGGGAAGTAACTTATGCTTTATGGTCTGCTAACTGTAAGCTTCTACCCCAAATAAATACCCATTATAAAACCCAACTGATTTCTAGTATTTTGCATCAGCACTCCTTTGGCTGACTAAGACATGTAGTTTCATGTCTTAAAAATAATTAAAAAAAATTTTTTTCTATTGCTGTATATATAATCTAACATTTTTCCTTTTAATCATATTCACATATATATTTCAGTGCTGTTAATTGCATTCACAACACTATGCTATTACCACTAGCATCCATTACCAAAACATTTCCATCATTCCAAATAAGAACACTGTACATTTTAAGCCTTAACTTCCCATTCTTTATCACCACCCCATCACCTGGTAAATTATATTCTAGATTCTGACTTTATAAGTTTGCTTATTACAATTGTTTCAAAACAGTGAGATTATACAATATTTGTCCTTTTGTGTCTGCTTATTTCACTCAGCATGATGTCTTTAAGGTTGATCCATGCTGTTGCATGGATCAGGGCTGATGTACTATAAGAAAATTACTATTAAGAATTGTGAATTCATAAGCTTTCTAATCAATAATCTCTGCTGTTTTACCCTATAATTGTGAATGGTTAACTTGTCCTTGGAATGTTGTAATGCTGCTATGCAGGCAACCCCATCATCTATTACCCAAAAAACAAATGTTTAAAAGGAGCAAGTCACCGGATATGATACTTACACATCCTGTTTGTATCCCCTGTAAAACCAAAAAAGTAAAAACCTTTATGTTCCTGTTCAGTGAAACATAAATAGAATAGAACAAAGACCCCTCGAGACACTGTGTCTCTCCTGTGGAGATCTGGCCACCCCTTCCAGATGGATTCAGTTACTTTTGATGAGGTCATTCCTCACGAGTTGCAAGACTCATTGGAGTTCTCAGGTTTGGAGCCCCTTAAAAGGGATAGCCCCTAAGCTGCCAGTTGGAGCCTCACCCAGGAAGGGGCAGTGCCTGGGACCGTTTTTCCCATCAGGACTTTGATCAGCTGCAAAGGGGCCCCCGGCCGTGTGAGAGATCAGATGTTGTGTTTTCCCCTGATTTGGTGAGTGGTTGTATATACTTTCATTCTTTCCTATGTCTTTAATTAATTACTCTTCTTTTTTTTTTTGATTGCTCAGTTTTTCTAATCATTTAATATAACCTGAAACTCATCCGATTGAATAAAACTGCCTTTGCATAATGATGAGAGTTTTTGCCTCTTCCTTAGCAAAACATTTAATAAAACTGCCTCTGCATAGCATTTAGAGTTTCTTCCTCTTCCTTAGCAGAACAAGGACTTCATTTCTTTTTACAGCTGAATAATATTCCATTGTTTGTATATACCACATTTTATTTATCCATTCATTGGTTGATGGACACTCAGGTTGCTTTCAACTTTTGGCAATTGTGACTAATGCTGCTATGAACACCAGTATATTTGTAGTTCCCGCTTTCAATTCCTCTGGGTATATAGCTAGTAGTGGGATTTCCGGGTCACATAGTAGTTCTAAAATTACCTTTCTGAGGGCCTGAAAACTTAGACAAGTTTCCATAGCAGTTGCACCATGTTACATTGCCACTAGCAATTAATGAGTGTTCCTATTTCTCTGCATCCTCTCCAAACTTGTTATTTTCTGTTTTTGTTTTTGTTTTTTAAATAGCAGCCATTCTAATGGGTGTGAAATGGTATCTCATTGTGGTTTTTTGAATTGCTTTTCCCTGATGGCTAATGATACTGAGCATCTTCCCATGTGCTTTTGGCCATTTGTATATCTTCTTTGGAGAAATGTCTATTCAAGTCTTTTGCCCAATTATTAGTTGGGCTGTTTGCCCTTTGGTTGTTAAGTTGAAGGATTTCTTTATATATTTCAGATATTAATTCTTTATCTGATAAGTAGTTTTCAAATATTTTCTCCCATTGTGTAGGTTGTTGTTTTACTTTCATGATAAAGTCCTTTGAGGAACAATATTTTTTATTTTGATAAGGTCCCACTTATCTTTCTTTTTTTGCTTGTGGTTTGGGTGTAAAGTTTAGGAAACCATTGCCTAACATGATGCTTCCATGTGTTTTCTTTGAGGAGTTTGATAATTGTAGCTCTTATATAAAAGTCTTAGATCCATTCCGAATTAATTTTTGTATGTGGTTTGAAGTAGGGATCCTCCTTTTCTATTTTTTTTTTCTTTTTGCAAATGAAGAACCAGTTTTCCCAGCACCATTTGTTGAAGAGACTATTTTTTCCCAATTAAGTGGTCTTTGCCACCTTGTCAAAAATCACTTGTTGGGGGGGGGGGGCACAGCCAGCAAGATGGCAGCAGAGTAAGGTTCTCCTAGAATCAGCTCCTGCTACAGGGCAGTTAATAATCACCCAGAGCTAACTAAAGGATTTGTTTGGGGGTTCCAGGAGACCAGAAGTGCATCCTGCAGCATCCTTGAAAGAGTAGAAGGAGGAAACTGCCCATCTGCAGAGAAGATTCGTAAGTAGAGCCCTCCATGCCATGGAGGCCGGTGTCCATCCTCCACTGGAAGCACAAGCCACCTTGGGAGCTGTACTGTGGCTGGAATTGAAAGCTCCACTTCCCAAAACGGGGGAGGAGGAGACAGTTGGGTACCAACTTCAGCTATTGATTAGTAAATTCGGTGGGCAAAAGTATAATCCTTAGAACAGCTAAGGTTTGAACCTGTCCAAATCAGAAAGAGCCCAGTAGCCGCCATCTTAACTCCGTGCCTGACATGAGGGGAAGTGGGATTGACTGAAAATGACAGTGCTGGTAGAGATCAGCTTTTTTCCATCTAAATCAGATTGTAGCTCTAGACCTTAGCCCCAGGCCCGCCTTGGACAGGGAGGAAGCTTAGGGGAGCAGCGCCAGCCTCTCTGGGAAATTACAGGCCATGCTGTGGAGGCCGGTGATCATCCTACTTTGGTGGCGTAAGCCACCCCAGGAGCTATTCTGTGGCAGGAATTGGAAGCTCCATTTACCCAAAACAGGGGAGGAAGAGATGGTTGGCCACCGATTTCAGCTACTGATTAGTCAGTTCGGCTGGCTAAAGTACAACCCTAAGAACAGCTGAATATTGAACCTGTCCAAGCCGGAAGGAGGCTGGTAGCCACCATTTTGACTCCAATGAAGAGAAGCCTTGAGGGGAAGCCAGGCTGACTGAAAATCATGGTGACGGTAGAGACCGATTTCTTTCACCCAGATTGGCCTGCAGCCCTAGCCTAGGCTTCAGTCCTACCTCAAGTAGGGAGGAAGTTGGTGGGCTCTGCAATAGCCTCTCCAGGTAACTGTAGGTACCTTTGACTGACACAGACTGAATAACCGGAAGTCTACTGGGGCAACTGTGGTCATCTTGGACCTGCACTGCATAGATTGCTGCCCACACCTGCAGTTTCATCCCCACCCCAGGCAGGGGAAAAAGGGGTGTGAAGCTTCATCAGTCTCTGGGCAACTACAGTCTAGGCCTGTATGACTTGGATTATTCCCCACAGCTGTGGCTTTGTCCCTACCTCTGACAAAGGAGAAATTTGGGAGAAGCTTCATTGGTCCTTGGGGCCCTGAGGACAGCTTGAGCCTCCACAGCTTACAGCACCATCTACATCTTTGACTCCTACTACACAATCATCAAGGGAGAAAGGGCAGGAAGCTCTAAACTAAAGAGAAAAACTGCACCCAGAATAAATACTCTAGTAAGCCATATGCTAAGACACCAACAAAAAATTACAATCCACACCAAGAAGCGGGAAGATATGGCCCAGTTAAAGGAACAAGCTAAGCCTCCAGATGACATAAAGGAGTTGACACAACTCATCATAGATGTTCAAACAAATCTCCTTAATAAATTCAATGAGATGGCTAAAGAAATTAAGGATATTAAGAAGACATTGGATGAGCACAAAGAAGAATTTGAAAGCATACATAGGAAAACAGCAGATCTTATGGGAATGAAAGGTGCAATAAATGAAATTAAAAACACACTGGAATCATATAATAGCAGATTTGAGGAGGCAGAAGAAAGGATTGGTGAGTTTGAAGAAATTGCCTCAGAAAGTGAACATACAAAAGGACAGATGAAGAAAAGATTGGAAAAACTTGAACAAGGTCTTGGGGGAACTAAACGACAGCAAGAGACATGCAAACATACGTGCCATTGGTGTCCCAGAAGGAAAAGAGAAGGGAAAAGGGGTGGAAGGAATATTTGAAGAAATAATGGTAGAAAATTTCCCAACCCTATTGAAGGACATAGATATCCATGTCCAATAAGCACAACATACTCCAATCTGAAAAAATCTGAATAGTCTAACTCCAAGACACATTCTAATCAGAATATCAAATGCCAAAGACAAAGAGAGAATTCTGGGAGCAGCAAGAGAAAAGCAATGCATAACATATAAGAGATACCCAATAAGATTAAATGCTGATTTCTCACCAGAAACCATGGTGGCAAGAAGACAGTGGTATGATATATTTAAGATACTGCAAGAGAAAAACTTCCAGCAAAGGATCTTATATCCAGCATGATTGTCTTTCAAAAATGAGGGCGAGTTTAGAATATTCACAGATAAACAGAAACGGAGAGAGTTTGTAACCAAGAGACCCACTTTGCAGGAAATACTAAAGGATGTGCTACAGCCTGAAAAGAAAAGACAGGAGAGAGAGGACTGGAAAAGAGTCTAGAAAGGAAGATTATATCAATAAAAGTAATTAAAAGTGTCAAAAGAGTGATGAAAATAAAATATGACAGATAGAAGCCAAATATTTAGGAATAAACGTAACCAAAGTTGTAAAGCACTTGTATTCTGAAAACTACAACTCATTGTTAAAATAAACTTTTAAAAGTCTTAAATAACTGGAAGAACATTCCATGCTCACAGATTGGAAGACTAAATATCATTAAGATGTCAATTCTACTCAAATTGATATACAGATTCAATGCAATCCCAATAAAAATTCCACCAGCATTTTTAAAAATAAATGGAAAACATGATTATCAAATCTATTTGGAAGGGTAAGGGATCCTGAATAGCCAGAAACATCATGAAAAGCAAAGTTGGAGGACTCTCATTTCTGGACTTTAAATCATATTACCAAGCTACAGTGGTAAAAACATCATGGTACTGGCATGAAGACAGACACATAGACCAATAGAACCAAACTGATGGTTCAGAAACAGACCATCACATCTATGATCATATGATTTTTGACTAGCCTGTCAAACCCACTCAGCTCAGGCAGAGTAGTCTATCCAACAAATAGTGCTGAGAAAACTGGATATCCATAGCAAAATAAGGAAAGAGGACCCCTATCTCACACCTTATATAAAAATTAACTCAGAATGAATTAAAAACCTAAATATAAAAGCAAGAACTATTAAGCTTCTAGAAGAAAATGTAGGAAAATACCTTCAAGACCTAGTGGTAGGTGGTGGGTTCTTAAAGGAGATAAGACACAGACTGAAATGGACTACTGATATTGTATGTAGAAGTTTTAATTAGCTTTACTGTAAAAGTGTGGAAATGTGCAGAGTTGATGGTAACACATTATAGTGAATAACAGCTGGTTTATAAATGGGGATGTGGCTGAAAATGGTAGTCTAGGATGTAAATGCCAATTGACAGAAAGTTAGAGAATTATCTAGGGACTGAATAGCACAGTAAACCTAGCAGATGAAAATTGTGGTTGATGGTACAGATGCAAAAATGTCCTTTGTGAGCTAAAGCAGATGTACATCACTGTTGCAGGGTGGTGAGAATGTGGAGAGGCATGGGAAAAATACAACTGGAGTGACCTATGGACTGTGGTTAACAGTAATAATGCAATATTCTTGCATCTAGGCCAAAGGTGTACTGTGTTGATAATGGGGAGTATGGAGAGTGTGTGCTAAATGTACCTGGTAATGGTCAGATTATATTATCTCATAATCTGTGGCAAATGTTCCACCATGGTGTGGTGTGTTTATAGAGGGGTGCTGTTTGGGAATTCTGCACATGAGCATGATTGCTTTATAAGTTTACAACTTCTGTCATAAAAATATTTTAAAAAAGTAATAATAGGGTAGGTTGTGGGAAAAATACACCAAATGTAAAATAAGGATTATACTCAGCAGTAAGAGTTTGACAATATTCTTTCATAACTTATAAAAATGTCTCAAAACAACAATGCAAGGTGCTGGTGGAGGGTTGATGTATGGGACCCCTGTATGTTGTTATGAATGTTTGCTTTGTAAGTTCACGACTTTTACTATACACTTACTGTTTATGTATGTTCATGTAATGTATAAATGATATAATAATAATAATAGGGTGGGTTGGGGGAAAATACGTTGGTTAGTAGTAATATTTTAGGATGCTCTTTAATCATTAGTTAAAAATGTTTAACAACAATGCAAGGTATTTGGGTAGAGTGAGGTATGAGTGCACTGTATGATGTTATGTATGTTTGTTTTGTAAGGTCACATCTATTGCTATATACTTATTGTTTATGTATGTTTATGTATGAGTGATATACTTCAATAAATTAAAAAAATTAAAGCAAAAAAAAAATAATAAATCAGCTGTGGGGAGCAGATGTAGCTCAGTGGTTGAGCATCTGCTTCCTATGTATGAGGTCCTGGGTTCAATCCCTAGTACCTCCTAAAATAAAAAAAATCAGTTGGCCATAAATGTGACAGTTGATTTCTGAGCATCAATTCTATTCCATTGGTCTATATTTCTGTCCTTGTGCCAGTACCAAGCTGTTTTGTAATAAGTTTTAAGATAGGGATGTGTGAGACCTCCAACTTCATTCTTAATTTTCAAGATGGCTTTAGCTATTCGGGCCCCTTATCCTTCAATATATATTTGATAATTGGCATTTCCATTTCTGCAAAGAAGGTTGTTGGGATTTTGATTGGGATTGTATTGAATCTGTAAATTGCTTTGGGTAGTATTGACATATTAATGATGTTTTGTCTACCCATCCATGAACACGGAATACCCTTTCATTTAGTTCTTCTTTAATTACTTTTAGTAATGTTTTGTGCGTTTTTGTGTACAGGGCCTTTACATCCTTGGTTAGATTTATTCTTAAATATTTGATTCTTAGAGATTTGTTCTTAGGTATTTTTTGTTATCATGAATGGAATTTTTTTCTTGATTTCTTCTTCTGATTGTTCATTGCTTGTGTATAAAAACTCTACTGATTTTTGGGTGTTGATCTTGTACCCTACCTCTTTTCTGAATTCATATATTAGCTGATGGGAGCTTTGTTGCAGGTTTTTCAGGATTTTCTGAATATAGTATCATATCATCTGAAAATAGGGAAAGTTTTACTTCCTCCTTTCCAATTTAGATGCCTTTTATTTCTTTTTCTTACCTGATTTCTCTGTCAAGAACTTCCAGTACAGTGTTGAATAACAGTGGTGACAATGGGCATCTTTGTCTTGTTCCTGATCAAGGGAAAGCTTTCAGTCTTTCACCATTAAGTACGATGTTAGCTGTGGCCTCTTCATATATGCCCGTTATCACACTGAGGAAGTTTCCTTCTATTTCTAGTGTTCTATGTGTTTTGTTGTTGTTGTTGTTTAATCAAGAAAGGGGGCTGTGTTTTGTCAAATGTCTTTTCTGCACCAATTGAGATGCTCATGTGGTTTTTATTCTTCATTCTGTTAATGTGGTGCATTACATTAATTGATATTCTTATGTTGAAACAACCTTGCATACCAGGGATAAATCCCACTTCATCATGGTGTATAATTCTTTTAATATGCTGTTGGATTCAGTTTGCTAGTATTTTGTTGAGAATTTTTGCATCTATATTCATAAGAGATATTGGTCCGTAGTTTTCTTTTCTTGTGGTATCTTTATCCGGCTTTGGTATGAGGGTGATGTTGGCCTCATAGAATAAGTTACGGGGTGTTCCCTCCTCTTCGATCTTTTTGGTGGAGTTTAAGCAGAATTGGAGTTAAGTCTTTTTGGAATGTTTGAAGAATTCCCCTGTGAAGCCATCTGGCCCTAGGATTTTCTTTGTTGGGAGGATTATGTTTACTGATTCAATCTCTTTACTAATAATTGGTTTGTTGAGATTTTCTATTTCTTCTTGAGTCAATAATGTAGCAAGTTTATGTGTTTCTAAGAATTTGCCTATTTCATCTAGATTTTCTAATTTTTTGGCATACAGTTGTTCTTAGTGTCCTCATAGTCCTTTTTATTTCAGTTGGGTCAGCAGTAACATTCCCCTTTTCATTTCTCTCTCTCTCTCTCTCTTTTCTGTTATTTGTATCCTCTTTTTTTTTTTTTCTTTATCAGTCTAGCTAATGGCTTGTCAATTATATTGATCTTTTCAAAGAACCAACTTTTGATTTTATTGCTTTTCTCTATTTTTTTTGTTGTTGTTGTTGTTTTTCCTGTTTCATTTATCTCTGCTTTAATCTTTGTTATTTCCTTCCTTCTTCTTGCTTTGGGTTTAGTTTGCTCTTCTTTTCCTAATTCTTCCAGATTTGAGGTTAGGTCTCTGATTTGAGATTTTCTTCCTTTTTAATGTAAGCATTTAGAGCTATAATTCCCCTCTTAGCATTGCCTTCACTGCACGCCACATGTTTTGGTACGTTGTATTTTCATTTTCATTCACTTCAAAATATTTCCTAATTTCACTTCTGATTTCCTCTTTAATCTATTGGTTAAGAGTATGATGTTTAATATCCACATATTTTCCCTCCTCCCTCTGTTATTTGTTTCCAGCTTCATTCAGTTGTGTTTGAAAATATACATTCCATGATCTCAATATTTTCTAATTTATTGAGACTTTTTTTGTGACCCATATGGTCTATCTTGGAGAATGATCCACGTGCACTTGAGAAGACTGTGTTTTCCATTTTTGTTGAGTGCTGTGTTCTATATATGTCAGTTAGGTCTAGTCAGTTTAGTGTTTCATTCAAGACATGTACTTCCTTATTGATCATCTGACTAGATGCTCTATCCATTGTTGAGAGTGGTGTGTTGAAGTCTCCTACTTTTAATGTGGAACCGTCAATTTCTCCCTTCAAATCTGTCAGTATTTGCTTAATATATTTTTGGGCTCTTACATTAGGTGCATATATATTAATAATTCCATTTGTATGGCAGCAAATTAGCCTTATCCATTCATCGTTCCAACCCCTTCCCCTCCTATGATTGGGTGTCAGTGTGGGACTTATATAATGTTAAGGCATGGGAAAGGAGGAAATTGGTCCATGCAAGTCACTATCAGTTGCTTTCTTGGGGTCTGTGTGGCCCTTTCAGGACCACTAGAGCTCCCTTCAAACCTGGTCACAGATTCAGCATGCAGAAATCTTTCTATTACTGTCTTTCCATGCAGGGCACAGAAATTTCTGTAAAGCTGCCTGTCTACTTAGAAGCCCATACACTCAATTCCCTGCCTGGGTCTTTCTGCTGCCACTGTGGGGTTCTCTGCCCCAGAAGCAAAGAGGAGGGTTTTTTTGTATTTCTTGTTCGGCATGGTATCTACCCTGGTGTACCTTCTTCCTCACCCCTACACCACCTCCACATTCATTTGTTCATCAGTGAAAATATGATCTCTTTGAAATGGAGAGAATATCTTGAGGGGGAAAAATCACCTAGTATCACAAGTCTATTATTGTTCAATGTATATTGTCTACACACATACAGTGCTTATGATAAAACCAAGAGTCTGCTCCTATGAACAGTGAGCTGCATAACATGAAGCATGAAAAGAGATATGTAATTTTAAAAAAGTCTTTGTATATCTCCTTTAGTGCTCTTCTACTTTATTAATAATACTCATAAAAATTTCATCATGAACTGCAAACATCCCAAAAGAACTAGAATAAAGTACATCTCAAAAATTAAAACCTCAAAACAAAAAACATTCCTTCCTCCCCGCAAATAAGTCTGAAATAAAAATATAAAACAAAGTAAAAATATTTAAATATTAAAAACAAAAGACAAATTTAGAAAACAGAAGTCAAAATTCTTTCAAACTGCTATTCTATGTGGGTGTGTGTTACCAATGTCCCCTCTTCCCATGGACTACCAGTAATTTTCTTTTTCATGTAACCAAAGGGTCTGTGTGAGGCTTTATGCAATTCTAAATATATTCCAATCTCAGAGGCAGAACGTCCCTAAAAATGGTCTCAACCCCAGTAAAAAAGGTACAGCAGAAATGTTTTTAAGCCTTCCAGCCTTATTTCAATAATAGACTGTGATCATGACCAATGCTGAAACTGAGAAAGGCAAGACTTTACTCTGTGAGGCCAGGGGTGGCTCTCAATAGTCTCTTGAGTGCTTGGTGTAAAATCATAATCTGATCCATTTTATCTTGGACTTTGTGCTCTCAGTCATTGCCTCTTATGTTTCTTATAGCTCACCCTGTCACCATCAATCTATTCCAATCCATTAACATGTAACTGCACATTATATACAGGAGCACATTTTAAAATTTATGTTTTATTTATTTTTAAAGATGCTTTATATTACATAAATGTTACATAAAAAAAATCTAGGGGGTTCCCTTATACCCACTCCCTCTTCCACAGTTGTCCCACATCTTTCTTTAGTGTGGTATATTTGTTACAGTTGGTGAACACATACTGAAGCATTGCTACTAACCATGGTCTATAGTTTATATTATGGCTTACACTTTGTACCACACAATTTTATAGGTTTTGATGAAATGTTTAATGGCCTGTATCTATCATTGCAATGTTATGCAGAATAATTCCAATGTCACCTAAATGCCCCATGTTACATTTAATCTTTCCTCTCCCTCCCCTCAGAACCTCTGGTGACCACTGCCTTTATATCAATGTTACAAGTTCTTCCATTAGTAGAATAATAATAAGTCTACCTTAGTCCATAGTTGCATTCCCACCTTATATTTGTTCATTCCTCAACCTTAAGGATTTTGGGATGGTGATGCCTATTTTCCTTCTGATTGAGAGGGGGACTTAGATCCTATGAGGCAGATGAATGGAACTATCTTGCTTGCAGTTGTAGATAATCTCTGTTTTTTGGGGATGGGGATTGTCCATCATCATCCTTTCTTTAGGTGTCCTGGGTGAGTCTGATGATCTGGAGAGTAAGTGTTGGCTGCAACTCTACTGAGATTCAGGGCTCAACTGGCATATGAATAGACCAAATATTTAGGTCTCTGAGACATATATTTAATAGGTATAGTGCTAATTATAGGCTCAAATAAAAGGGAGTAGAAGAATCATGTGTAGGGAAATTATAAATGAGTCTAACTCTGAGACACTGGGGGGATAGGTTAACAGATATTCCAAGGTAAGGCCCATGAACAGGATCCCAAATACCTGAGATTGTCTGCCCTGCCTATAGTGTCTAGATGTCTCTAGAGCCCTTGGGAGCCCCACTGCTTGAGGCACTATATACGGTGGCAGTCAGTGAGACCCGGGCTGAGACGTGCATAAGCATAACCTCTGGAATGACTTCACTTTGAAATCTTTCAGCCATAAAAACTCATTTGTATTTAATCCACCCCCCACCCCCACCTTTTGGTCAAGATCTTTTCTAAATGCATTGCTAGTTGGTGCTTGGTAATAATCCTTCAGTGCCAGGAAGGCTTATACCTGGGAGTCACATCCTACACTGGGAGGAAGGTAGTGAGTTTATATGCTGAGTTTGGCTTAGAAAGAAGCTACATTTGAGCAAAGTGTTCAGGAGCTAACTCTTAGGAAATATATAATACTAGGCTAAGTTTCAATTTCACAAGAATAACTATAAGCATCAATCTCAAGGGCCTGGTGTATTGGTCTGTCCTCCTTAACTAGGCACTGCCCATGTACTCAAGAGATTCTTGCACTCTATTAGAATATGTAACAGGACTCCCCAGGATGGGAATTCAATATTCCTTTAGTTGTTGTGAAAGTCTTCACCCACTGAGACAACACCCCATGACAACTTGAACACATTCATATTCCATAGAGGCATGCCCCAGGTGCACCCCTTCCAACATATCCACACCTCGACTGACACTCCGTACTAGTGATCCTCCCCTGCCACAGTTGTGACCCTTCTGTGAAACCTCCCCCCAAAAAAGCCAAAATAGAAATAAATAAAAATAATTTTAAAAATTAAAAAAAAATTTTTTTTTGCACTGTGTGTTTCATCACCATAAAATCTGCACAGGAGCACATTTGATAAGCCAAGAATAAACACAACAGTATTACTATTTATTTATAGTAGAAGAGTAGGGAGATTAAATTCCATGAAATTGCAAGTATGATGGTGGGGAATCCCAGGAACTTTCTGCAACTGGGTAAGCCCTGACCAGGTATGCTAGGCTTGGAACTGGATATATATATTTTTTTAATCCAGTGAAATAAAAAATTAAGCATGATTAAATATCCCCTTTTGAAATAATTTAAAACCCCTTAATTTTAACAGAGGCTGTTCCTTGCTAATTCTGACTTTTGGTGATGGCAGCTGGGACAAAATAGATTTTCTAAAATTTCCAGAAAATCGCCTCCTCTGGTGCCCAGGCATAAAGCTGTATCTGTGTCTAATCTGTCTTTGGGGCAGACTCCTTTGTTGCAGGAGGATGTTCTTTAGGAATGAGCTTGGCCTTGCTGATATAAGCCAGATGCTCCCACACATTGCCTTGTGGTCATGTTGATAAGGGTCATCCATGTATAATATTTCACATCAGACCCTAACTACCTGTTTAGTAATACGAAAGGCTGTGGAGTGGATTGGGAAGTGTGGCATGTGTATCCAGAAAGTTTTTAGATTGTTTGTTTTCCCTCCACTGGTCCCTACATCCCTAATCCTCACTGTGGTTAAGTAGTTGAGAGACAACTTTGACAGCTCTAAGCAGAAACCCAGACATTTGGTTGGGCAAGTTGTACAAGGGCTGGAGGAGACTGCAAGGATACCGCACATCAGCAGTTTCTCCTTCCTTTCATAGAAAAGATATTACCTCCTCCCTAAGAAGGAAGCCCAGATCTCAATTCTTCTATATATCTTAGGAAATCCCCAACTCGTATCCATTTAGAACCTTTGGATCCCTCAACCACAGAAAGAAGAAAACAAAGTAAAATTCCCATTATAATAGGAGCTCATATTCATTAATGTGCCACAAGTATGCTGAGAACTTGTGCATTAGCTCCTTTTTACCTCACAACATGGGTTTGAATATTATCTGTTTCACTTTTATGGAGAAGAAAAATGAGGTGCCACATAAAGGTTAGGTAACTTCCCCAAGGTCACATAGCTAGCAAGCGGCGGGCTATCATTTGGACCAGGCATTGTGGCCTCAGTATGCATCTCCTGACCACTAGACCTTGTTGCTGACCCCTTGTTTGAGGAAATAGGGTGAGAGGAAGGAGGCTCCTGGAATCTATGATCACCGAGGACATTTGCTGACCCCTTCATTTTTAAAATTTTATTCATTTGGTTTAAGTTCATAAATGATTATCAAACACCTGCTCTATGTGAGACACAGTACTAGGCTCCTAGGGTATAGAAAAGGTAAAGTAAACTAGACAATAAAGAAATGAAAAAATTATAATATGTCAGAAACTAGTAAGCACAACCAAGGAAAATGAAGGGACTAGAGTGTGATAGGGTTAGGAAAAGTTTGTACTATTTTAAGTAGGATACTCAGGAAAAGCTTTGCCAACAAGGTGACATTTAAGCAAAGGCCTGGGCTTATGTCTGGCAGATGAGAGGTTTTGTTTTTGTTGTTGTTGTTGTTGTTTTTTAAGCTTATTTGATTTTTATTTTTTCTTTTTTGGTTGCATCATTCTGAGTGTTTTCATATAAACAAACAAACAAAGAATATAACAACAAAAAAAATAGCCAATAGTTTTTGCTGCATCCAGTTGTAATCTCAGGATGTTCCAGATGTTTCCAGGTAACTCTGCAGTTTACAGACTATGGTTTTGTCCAGCAAGTAAAGGTCAAATCAAATGTCATGTTTGTGATATGAAAATGTCTAGTTTCTTCTATAAGTTTCATGATCTGTTGCAGAATGTGCTTTTCCTGCAGCATCATGAACCCTCTATGAAGCTCTACCAGTTCATCTAGGTATGCCTTGTCACATTCACCATTCCTCATTTGCTTATCTAATTTGTTTTGCTTTATTGGACTTTTCACTTTGAGAATCTGGTTGTTGTTGGTTTTTAATAAGGGTGGCTGAGGTTCGTGAAGTAGGGGTGAAGAAGCAGAATTGCTTTCACTATCACTGCCATCGCTTAAGCTAATTCTGCAACTACAGGCTGCCCCCTCTATTTACATATCTTTCCATTTCATAGTCATTGTCATTATCCTCTGCCTCATCTGATTCTTTCTCATTGTCGTCGGAATGCAGATTTTTCATTATAGACCTTAAAGGAACTTGTTGCCTGGTCTGGGATGGTGTGAAGCTAGAGCTGGAGCTGGAGCTAGAACTGGCAGGACTGGGTTGTTTGGAATCAGATTTAGAGGACATATTCTCCTCCACGTCTGAATCATTGGGATCAACAATATCATCAAACGGTGGTAAAGGTGATTTCTTCTTTTCTGACATCTCACTTTCAATTTTGACCTTTCCCATCTTGACTTGAGATTTATCTTTTATCTGTTTTTCGGCTTTTTTTTTGTTTTGTTTGTTTGTTTTTGTTTTTTTGTCAGCAGAACAAGTGAGTTTCAGTGGAGGCGTGCTAGGAAAACTTTTAAATAAAGCCTCTGAGCTATTCTTTTTTCCTTTTTTGGCTGAGAGTTCTTTAGAATCTGAAATGAGGTGTGTGTGATTTTATTAGGACCTTTCTTACCTTGCTGTCCCCTGGTGGTGGTGAATAAGTTACTGTCTGGTTTTGGCTCTTTTGACATGGGTTTAGGTTCCATGAAGGCCATCTTAGGAACTATTTTTTCTTCTTTCAGTTGTTTATTTTCTTTGGGTTTCTTAGAGGATTCTTTTGAAGATTCGTTGTGATTCCTGGATAGCTCTTTGAAGGCACTTCTATGTTCTCTGGAGTCTTTAGAAGGTTTTTACTTCTAAAGGAAAAAACCTTTAGAAGGCTTTTCCCTGTGCTCCCTCAGGAGGAAATAGCAAGTACAAAGACTCAGAGCTTCATGCTCCATATCTACAATGTCCAGCAAGAAGGCCAATTGAAACCAAGTAAAAGTAAAAGGACCAAGAGGCAGGTAATTGCTAGATCTTATATAGCCTTGTAAGCCATAAAAGAGACTTGAGCTTTTATTCTGAGTGAGGTGAGATACCTTTGGGAAGCATTAAGGAGATATATGACATAGTGTGATTTACTTTTAAAAGAATCACTCTTACAATACTATGGGGTGAATTGACTGGAGGAAAGCAAGGGAGAAGGTAGGAAGGAAACTATTAAAATTAAAATCCTGAGAGAAATGGTGGTTGCTGTGAACAGGGTGGCAGCAGTAGGGTGATGAGAAGTAGCTGGATTCTGGGCATATTAAAAAAAATTTTTTTTTTTAAATAAAGTTTATTTTAAAGAGGTTTAGATTACAGAAAAGTTACGTTAAAAGTGTAAGAGTAGCCAATGAGGTTTATCCGAGGCACGATTATTGCTAATTGAAAACTTTTCCCAAGTGCCAACTGGCAACACAACTGGAAAAAGACCTTGAATAAAAGGGGGAAATGGTAAAGACAAATGAGTTCAAGTGGCTAAGAGACTTCAAAGAGAGTCGGAAGGTCATCCCAGAGGTAACTCTTACGCACACCTCAGTAGGAGCTCATAGAACATCTAAGTGCCTATCACCCCACTCAGTGGGGTTCCTGAGAGCTCCGGAGACACCCTGGTCCTATATAAGGGGGGATAGCCCCAGAGACTGATGCCTTATCAGTGGGTTCTATTTTGGAATCTGTGCTCCTGAGAGTGACAGAATTAGACTCAAATAAGTCCTCCCTGCACATGGTTCACCAGTCCCTTCTATTCAAACCTACATGTGATGCTGGAGTTTCTTAGGTATACTTCCAGAGACTGGAGCCTCCCACCTACCTATGTGCCAGGTGTGCATGAAATCTAGGTGGAGCTGCAACTCCTACCCTACAGCTCAATGGACTCATCCAAGTCACCTGGTGAGGAGACAACGATGGGAAATGGCCATCCCAGGGAATGGAGAGGGCCTGCATCTGCAGGCAGGATCATCCCACCCACCATATCCATGGGATATAAGCCCTCTCTCACTTGGAGTTGGAGTGGACATCACCATCCCAGTCGCCTCTGGATTGGGGGAAGAACTATGGACTAGAGTGGACTTGATGGTATTCTCTTGCTCACATATGGTGATTCTTGCAATGCAAGAAATTATAACAATGAGGTGGAGCCAGTGGCCACTTGACAGTTTTTTGGGTAGGGAGGGGATGAGCAGTTGAAATACAGGGGCTTCTTTGGGAGTTGGAGGTTGTCCTGAGTACTGTTGTGGCAATGGATGTAGGCCATAAAAAAAAAAAAAAAAAAAAAGAGACTATTGAGAGCCACCCCTGGCCTCACAGAGTAAAGTCTTGC
>JAKSZT010053766.1:2736703-3112609 GCA_026826555.1 Tolypeutes matacus | reverse complement strand
AAAAAAAAAAAAAAGTGTAAGAGATTCCCAGATACCTCACCCCTCCCCCTCCCACATCTTCCCCTATTAAAAACATCTTACAATTGTGTGGTACATTTGTTACAATTGGTGAATAAATATTGAAGCATTGCTACTAGCCAAGGTCTATAGTTTACATTGTGGTTTATACTTAATTCCAATGCTCTAAAAATGCCCTATGTTCCACCTATTCTTTCCTCCCTCTTCCCCTCAGAATCTCTGGTAACTGCTATCTTTATAACAATCTTACATGTTCTTCCATTACTACCATATTAATAAGTTTACTTTGTCCGTGTTTACATTCCCCTTTATGTTTGTTCATTCCTCAACCTTGAGGATTTGGGGATGGTGATGCCCACTCTGCCTCAGTTTGAGAGGGGGCTTAGATCTTACATGGCAGATTGAAGGAAATGTTTTGCTTGCATTTGTAGATACTCTCTGTTTTTTGGGATGGGGGTTGTCCATCATCATCATTTTGTTAGTTGTTCTGGGTGAATCTGATGATCTGGAGAGTAGGTGTTGGTAGTAACTCTTCCGAGATCCAGGGCTCAACCAGCATATGAACAGATTGAAGGTTTAAGTCTCAGAGACATCTATTTATTGGGTATAGTGCTAATTATAGGCTCAAATAAAAGGGGTAGAAGAATCATGTGTTGGGAAATTATAAATGAGTCTAACTCTGTTACATTGGGGAAATAAGTTGTCATATATTCCAAGGTAAGGACCATCCACAGGATGCTGATTTCAAGGGATTGTGTGCCTTGCCTGTAGTGTCCGGATGGCTCTAGGGCCCTCTGGAGCACCCCTTTCTGAGGCTTTGTTCACAATGGCGCTTAGTGAGATCTGCCTGAGACATGCATATGTGTAACCTCTGGAATGATCTCCTGACTCAATTTGAAATCTCTTAGCCACAAAAACCCTTTTGTGTTTGATATTTCCCCCTTTTGGTCAAGGTTGTTTTGCAAATGCATCGCTGGTTGGCATCCGCTATTAATTTTGGGCATATTGTTAAAGGCAAAGTCAACATGATGTGCTAATGGATGAGATGTGGTGTAAAAACCCTATTATTGTGATTTCATAAATGAAGAAACCCACAGAAAGGCTAAGTGCCTTGCCCAAAGTTACTCTGTGAGTTAGTGGCAGCTAGTTTGTGACAAAGCTGGAACATAAACTCAGCACAGAATTGGTTCAACATTAGGAAGCTTATTAAATTACATTTATTTTAAAAATAGAATAAAGGAGAAAAGCTACACCACCCATATTAATCGATGCTGAAAAGGCACTTGATTAAATTTGAAGGATATTTTTAATTAACAGACAAATAAAAAAAAGTTCATGGTGAATTAGAAATAGAAAAGAGTTTTCTTAATATAGTAGAGAATACATCATAAAGTAAAAGTAAATATAATTAACATTGGATGCTGTCTTACTAAAATCAGAAACACCAATATATATTTTAAAATATATAAAATGGCAATATATACATTTATTGAGGGATAGAAGGAGCTTTATATGTTTGTATACAAAGAAATACCTGTATTTGAAATCAATTTACACATATCAAAATGAAAAATTAGAATCCTGAGTTATTAATCTCTTTTCTTTATTTTGTGGGTCTACATTTTGGTTGGTGAGGTAGCCATTACTTCTTTTTAGACATCTCTGATATTTCTTAGGCCTTTTGTCTATTCAGATATAGGAAGCAGTCAATAAAATGATGACCTTCCAAATTAATTTTAGGATTTCATGATTCATTCCTTGTACTAATCAACCCACAAGTTCTCCTCTCCATCCCCTACTTCCTTAGCCAAAGCCTCTAACCCAGAAATTAATGGTCAGTGGGTTGATTAGAGGTTCCAAGCATAGCATATAAAAATATAGGATGAATACCCAATTAAATTAGTATTACAGATAAACAATAGATAATTTTTTTGGTATGACTATGTCCCATAAATTTGGGACAAATTTATGGTAAAAGATTATTTGTTGTTTTTCTGAAATTCAAGTTTAACTGGATACCTGTATTTTATTAGGCAATCCTAACCTTTTCTTAGGTTTTTATTTGGGACTATGTTTCTCTGAAGCCATGGCTAGCCACAAGATTGAAGACTTTTCAGTGCCAAGTTTTCCTTTCTTATGCCAAATTTCAGCTATAAATTGTGTTTATATAGTGGATCTGAGGTATCTGGCTTTTAGCCTTGTTGCATACGGATAGAAGTTCTTAAACATGGATATGAGTATAATTAAATTTTATTTGATTCCTGTCATAAACCAATAGATAAGTCTCCAAGTATTTAGAAGTAAGCAAATGGATGTTTTTTTATGGCATTAATAAGCAAGCCAGGATTACAACATTAGCTATCAAATGTTCACAAATCATACCCAAAGGGCAATAAGTGCTCCTTTTTAAAGTACCTATTGAATATAAAATTAAGAAATGTTTCCTCAGGTAGCACAAAATATTAATGTCCTAACCATCAAATTTTAGAACATGAGTTTCTCATGATTTATATATAGAAATTTTGATAATCACTAATTTGTAAAAAGTGTCTTATTTGTACATGAATTCTGCAAATGGATACCATGAGATTTATAGGATAGAGCATGAGTTTTCACTACAGTAAAACCTGAATTTAAACCCAGGTTCTGTTACTTATTAGCAGTATGATTTTTTAATACATTAAAAAAATTCTCAAATCCACAAAGCAGTTGAAAGAATGGAACAAAAACAGTCTTCATTAAATTCACTGTGTCAACATCTTACCACATATACACACACACATACATACATACACAACACACTCACACACATACATACACATTTCTCTTTTGCCAAATCATTTGACCGTAAACTTAAGACATCTTGACAATTCATCTCCAGATACTTCAGCATGCCTCTGCCAATAACAAGGGCGTTCTACTAACCAACCACAATACTATTATCTTACCTAAGAAAATCAATATTAATTCAACAACATAATTCAACATATAGCCCATACTCAAATGTCCCTAGTTACCTGAAAAATAAAACCATTACAGCTCCCAGCTCCCCTCCTGCTTCAGTATCAGTCAAACGTCATGCTTTACATTTGGCTTTTTTGTCTCATTATTCTGCCTGAATCCAAAGCACTTTACCACCTCCCTTGGTTTTCTTTTCTACCCCGCCCCACTGCCACAACACTGATTCTTTGAAGAGCCCAGGCCAATTGTCCTGGGAGGTTGTACCACATTCTAGATTTTTCTGATTCTTTCTTAATGAAAAATGTCCAGCATGAACACCACTAAGGTGATGTCATATATCTCCCCAGCATCTCATCGGGAGGCACAGACTGTCATGATGTCAGTCTGTCCTGCCATTGACACTTTTCAGTCCTAAGGCACATTTCCCTTTGGTAAATTAGAAAGCAATTTTTAGGGTGAAGGTTTGAGACCACATAAACATTCCGTGCTTCAATTAATCTGTACTCTATGGTTTAACCATTCATTCATAAGTAATGCCTAAGTCAGAGTGTGTGTTACAAATGGTGGTTTTCTAATCCTATCATTTCTTCTACATTCTGTCATTCTTCTATAAAGAGAAGCTTTCCCTTTATCTCCCCCTCCTCTCTCTTCTCTTATCCCATAAATTAAAGATCCTTTTCTTTTTTAAGTTTAGTGTGTTATAATTCATTACCATCATTTTTCCTCTTGATGCAGAAATTGCCCCAATTTGGCCAGCAGGAGGCACTTTATGATGGCTCCTGGTCCTTTTGAAATGGCACCAATAATCTTTGAGCACTTCATTGCTTTCTGGTGCAATACATTCCAAACTCAACTTGTACTCGTACTTTCCCTTCCTCAGACCTAGAATCTTACATTTTCCCAAAGATTCCTAGTTCCTTTTAATGGAAAATAATCTTTAGAAACCAAGATCTGCATACAGTTACTACTGGGGTGTTATTTGTTCCTTTCATTGAAAGTAGTGTGTGTGTGTGTGTGTGTGTGTGTATGTATATAAATGTAACAAAAGTTAGTCCTCATTTTCTGGGAAAAAATTCTAGACTAATAGCATGTATGGATTTTACATTTGTGAAAATTAACCAGAATATCAATTAGACTGGGGATTATCTTGTGGTGTTTAAGTTGAAGAAAATAGTCAGCAATTTGTACAGGGGTGATCTTTCCATATTTGCACAGCATGACCACTTGCCAATTAAATTCTTTTTCCTGGAAATCTGGAGGTAAGCTTTGCTTCAAAGGTGGAGAGCAGGGAGTGGATGTGGCTCAAGTAGTTGAGCATCTGCCTCCCACATAGGAGGCCCCAGATTTGGTTCCCAGTGCCTCCTAAAGAAAAAATGAGCAGAAAAATGAGCAAAAACAAGCTAGCAAACTACAAGCAAACAGATGAAGGAGCCAGCTCCGGGAAGCTGATGTTGCTCAGTGGTTGAGTGCCTCCCGCATAGGAGATCCTGGGTTCAATCCCCATTCCTGGTACCTCAAAAAAAAAAAAAAAAAAAAAAGATGGAGAACAGATTTGGCTATGAAAGGCTGATCAGCCAAGTCTGGCTGATTTAGAGTGAAGGGAAAATTGAAGGGTGAACAGCTTTTCAAATGGATGAAACTGAACCTTACATTATAGGCCACTAAATTATTGATTCCAATATTCATATTTACTCTTCCAAAGTGTAAGGTTTGTTTGTGATCACACCTGGTAAACCAATATTCACTGCATGGAGAGCAATAGAGTTAGGAGGTAAAGGGTTACTGGAAGAGCAGTCCAGTTGTAAAGGCAGAACATGAAAAACAAAATGACAAGCGTTCCTACAAAGCAATATATCAAGAGCAAATTAATACAGAGTTACACCTTAACAAGCTTAACTTATCTAATGATCTCAACTTTGGAATACAACCTTAAATCATAAATATGCAAAACAGTTTCTGAACCATGAAAAGCCAAGTTAGAAAATGTATGGACTTTACAAGAAGCATCTTATTTAGTCACAGTTCTAAAAATTGTAAAGACTTTGGCTTTCACTCTTGAGAGAGAGAAGAAAGCTTTGGAAGGTTTGGAGCAAGGAGGAACATGAACTAACTAACTCCTTTTGACAGGAACTCTTGGACTATCATCTTAAGAACAGACTACGGAGGGAGGGGTCAAGGAAGAAGCAGGGAGATCAGTTAGGAGGTTATTGCAACAAACCAGGCAAGAGATGATGGAGGCCTGGACTAGAATGAGAAGAGTGGAGTCAGGAAGAATTAGTCAGATTCTGGATACATATTGGAGGCAAAGCTAAGAGGATTTACTACTGGAATGGATATGGGGATGAGTCAAGGATGACCCCATTTTTTTTTTTTTGCCCTGAGCAACTAAAAGTATTGCTAATAAATGAATTGAGAAAGACTGGGAAGAGTGTTTTGGACAGAAAAATAGATGCTTTTTAGTGATGGCACCTTGACATCAGGAAAAAGTTAAATTATATTTAACAGATTTGGCTATAAAAGGCAGAACAAGTGTGTGATGAATTACAGAAAATTTACCATTAAAATGATTTATGTGACTAACCTTTGGTAATGAAAGAAATAAGCTAAGTCTTCAAAATATTTTCACTTGTGTGGAAAAGATCATTCCCTCAAAAAGCTAGAAAATGAGGCATGATGTTTTCATTATGAAAAGTTGAGGGGACACAAAGTAAAGGAATAGTCAGATTTAACTGGGCTAATTTGAGGAAAGTCTACTGGAGTAGGTAAGGTTTAATCCAGAAGAAAGTTCCCTGAGAAAGAAAGGCAGGAGAATGGACCTGTGTTATCTTATCAGGAATCTTAGAGATGCAGTGACTCTTCTGCATGGAGAATTCAAGAAACCTCCAGCTAAAAATCAAGCCTGCAGATTTAGAAAGACAGAAGAGAAAATGAATCTCTGAGAGACTCTGAGCAAAGGAGGTAAGTTGAACCGAGCTTTCACAAAATAAGAAATAGAGCAAATGTTTAGGCACCAAAAGTTCTGGGATACCGCTGACTTGATGGACAAGTGTCTGTTTCCTCTCCAGAGGGGTTGACCAAATTGTGTGAAAGGCACCTTTACGCCCCAATTAAAATTCTAAAATTTTAAATAAATGAAACTTTCTCTTCAAGCCTGGGAAGAGGTTATTATTCTAAAGGTATTAACCAACTGTTCATCACCTCCAGTAAGGACCGGATGTGAGGAAAGAGAGGGTTAGGTTAATTCTAACAGAATCTCTTGCCTGTTATTAAATCCCAGAATGAGGTCCTGGAAACAATCTGCCACCGGATTAATCTTCTTTAGTATCACTTTGTGTCACTGGCTTTTGCCAAACTCCCATGGTTTCTTGTTGCCTATGGACTCAAGTCTCACCTGCTGAGAACTCTGTGGTTTGCCCAGTGTGTCTGGGCAGACTTGCGGCCCACTATTCCTGCCCACATGCCTAAAGCCAGTCAATCTGGCCCACCAAGAGTCATCAAATATGTTTTGTGCTGGGAGGCTTTGCTCATGGTAGTAATATCTCTTTCTCTCTGGAGTGTCTCCTTGCCATTGTTTCCCCTCTCTCCAACTCCATTCAAAAACCAGCAATGCCTTTCCAGGTCATCCCAGCAGAAGTGATCAATTTTACTATTTATATGACACATATATCCTACCTTGTGGCTTCATTACCTGTACACATTCATTGACCATCTCTGGTGTACTTAACATATCCCTCATGGTATTTTACATACAGCATAGTAACTATGAAAAAAAAGAATAGATGCTCACTAGATACTTTTAGGAAATAGGACAGAATGGTTTCAAATCAGTATGAATAATGTAAAGAAAGTCCTAATTAAGAAGAAAGGAAAAATATTAAAAATATTATGCATAATTAATGTTTACTGGTTTTCAATTTGTTATGCGTGTTCACTCTTGTTAGGTATTCAAGGGCAGGTTTTGTGGTATATATGCTGGTTAATTCCAGATACTGATTTTGGAATAATTCATTGATGGAATATGTTTTTGGGCATAGTACAGAAAATCAGGGGAAGAAAATCAGAAGCACAATACACATTCTTTCAGCTTATCTCTGAATCCTAATCACCAAATGTTCCTTCTATAATATATCTGACAAATGAATATCATCTTTATTAGTAAATCAGCTGAAATTAGGAATTGGGCACAAGAAGGGCAGGAGGGGAGAGTAGGGAAGAGATGAAGAGTGAAGAAAGAGCAATATGAAGTTTCCTGGGAAATATAAAACACTAAATATATGATTTAGTGCTAGATGATGAACTGAATTGGAGATTTCCTACTTTACAAACAATAATTTGAATTATGAAAATATTCCTCAGGCTTAAGAAATGTTTGCTTAAAAATGGAGAAAGTACTCTTATTTTACTCTACAAAGTAAAAAAGTAAGAAAAACAGAGAAGGAAATCTGGGTAGTGATGGCAACAAAGCTGTATGTCAGTGAATAGCAAAAAACATGGAAATGCAGAATTTCAGGTCTGTCCCATAGGCAAAGTGATCCAGTTTATTGATTGTAGCAATATGGCCAGCTCTGCATGGCAGTAAAGTATATTAAATTAAATTTTGTTGGCCTTCAGTTTGAGATGGCTATACTAGAAGATTTCTAGTCTAATCACTTGAGCATTTTGCATTTCTCCAGAGCTGGGTGTTTTATAGGTGTCTGTATCCCTAAGGTCATTCAGATTGGATTTGCTTTGACATTTATGATAATTTATGATAATTCAATCAGGATGCATGGTCACTTAGTAAAATCATCTTGTTGAAAAACAACCAAACACACACTAATGTTCATAACCTGATTCAATGCAGTGAAAAACAATGCCATTATGAACATAGATCAGCATTCCTCTCCTCTCACTAAGTTTTGAATGTCTACATCTCTATGTGGCTTAGTCCCTAAATTTAAAAAGAAAAAAAAGAGGAGGAAAGACATACATATTTCAGGTTTTGTGTTTTTTTTTTTAAACTGTAGATTTCCAGCATTTCTCTCTTAAAACTAGTCCAACATTTTTTCATCCTTGTTAGGAAACTCTAAATCCTATTTAAAGAAAAGCTTCCACTCTTTATTGTTTCTTTTTCTTCCCAGAGCTTCAACCCCTTGAATTAACTAATTGACAAAATACAATATTTTACAATAGAAAAATAATGGTTGATAGAATGATAAAAGAACCTAAAAGATTCCATTTCAAATAGCCAAATCTATCTTCTCTATGGTTGTTACTCTTTTTTTTTTTTTTTTTTTAAAGATTTTATTTTATTTATTCATTTATCCCCCCCTTGCTGCTTGTGCTCACTGGGTCAGCTAACCACGCCGTGCGGGCGGGCTTGCCTTCACCAGGAGGCCCCGGGAACCGAACCCGGGGCTTCCCATATGGTAAACGGGAGCCCTACTGATTTGAGCCACAGCCGCTTCCCATGGTTGTTACTCTTATAAAATTTTTTGCACTTAAGAGAGATTATGTGGGTGTTTAAACTGATTGTGAGTTTTTGATGCTGTTGTTTAATCTGAAGCCTAGATGTTTTTCCTTGTTAACTGATGAGGTAATGAAAGAACTGTTTGATGACTACAATATAGATACTATACCACAAACGTTTTGCCAATATCATGAGTGGTTACAGGTAAGTAGCGTGGAGGACTTGGTAAACTCTGTCTTCTATTAGATTTTATATTAATTAAAATAATTTATGATCAGATATCCCTATCAGAATTAACCTCTCCTTCTAGTAAATTCCCATGATACTTGGGTGTTCATCCATTATATATTACAGACAGCTTTTCTCACAGTCATATGGAGAGGCATGGGAAAGGTGGGAGCTCCAGTGATAAGTAAACCAACTTGCCAACCACTCAGCCTCATAGAAGTCAACCTGGATTGGGGGGTTTGAGGAGAACTAGGTTAAAAGGTATTTTCTTAATACAGAAAAGGAGAAGAAATGACAAATAGGAATTCTTACTCAGCCACTTCAGATGACAGGGGCCATGCTAGCTAAGAGGGGCTGGCTAAATTGCCTATACAAATGGGAAGGAATACCAGAGGAGGGAGAGCAATGTTCACAAGAAAGTTTGGCAAAGACGTTAAGAGAGAAGGAGTGGGGGACAGACATTGAGAACAGGGCTAAACAAGTGAGTTCTTTCCACCCATAATTTAAGGGGTGTCTATTACCTGGGCCAATGCAAGCCAGATTCTATGTGTATTAATTAATGTTAATTCTTTAAATAAGTTAAAAGTGATTAAAGAAGAAAAATTCCTAAGCACTTATGAGTACCTTTGGCCATTAGATCACTTTAATTTTATGAGATTTAAAATAGCCACTTAGACAAACATTTGCAGTCTTGGAAGAACCAAATTGGAAGACTCTTGTGCTCCACTCATTTCAAGTCTGATACTTATGGTTCTGGCTTACCCCAGGTGAGAGACCTTACTTAGGAAACTTGATATTTGGTCTGCTCAGGGCAAAGTATCACTTTTATCTATTGAACAGAGCCAGGCTGCCAGAACCTGGGGTGAAACTATTTTTATTTATCAAGGCATTTAATCCTCTAAAGTACTATGACTAGGCCATATCTGCTTAGGTAATCTTAAGGAGATTTTTAGTTTCTCCATTACTGATCTTTGCTCTCTCCACTGAAAATGTAATTAATCGAGTGACCACCTTCTGCCTGTAAGAGCAGTTTTCTCACAGTAAAAACCTAATTCAATTTCTCTTAATGAAAGTTTAATTTATGTTTTGTTACAGCCTGTGATCTAGCAGGGACAGAAAGATTAAGAGTACAAGGATGGATTAGAATGAGAGATGCTGCAAGATGGAAATCAGGAAGTCAAGCTGCAAAGAGAGGAGCAGATCCAACCTCAAATGACAGGAAATTCAGTCAAGTAATAGTACACTGTATCCAGAGAATATAATCCTCACAGGCACTGGTTATCATCAGGAATGAGAAAGAGAGGACAAAGGCATCTGTTGTAACTATAATTTCATTTCTTATAAAAGAAAAAAAGATCTAAAGATACAGCAAGGGGTGAACATTTGTTAAATTCTGGATGGTTCTCTAAGTGTGACCCTGAGACCGGTAGCATCAGCACCAACTGGGAACTTGTTTGAAATGCAAATTCTCCGGCCCTACCCCAAACCTGCCGAATCAGAAACTCTGGGTGTAGGACCAACAATGTGCTTTACCAAGCCCGCCAGGGGATTCTGTGCATGGTAAAGCTGCAGAACCACTGTGATGGAGTATTCTCTGTATTTTTCTATGTTTTCTTAAAATGTTACAGCGGTGTTGGGGGAGTCCTGACAGGGGCGTTGGTAGAGGGCGGCTATAGGGAAAGTTCAGATTGGTCTGGCCAGAGGACAGAGTCTCAGGAACAGAACCCTGAGGCCCCGCAGTATAGGGTGGTGGGGTGGGTGCTGAGGGTAGGGGGTGGGCAAGGGGATTGTTAGGAACTAATTAGACAATGGCACGGTTGTAATCTAAAAGGAACAGTGCCAGGCGGGTTAACCGAGATGGAGATTCGAGTACAGGATGATAAGGCAAAGGTCTCGTTAACAAAGGTCAACGGGCTGGAGACTTAAACTAAGAACATGGCAGGGAGCCAGTGTTACTGAGCAAGGGCCCACCTCAGCCCTGGACCAATGGCAAGAGCAAGGCTGACTAGGTGCTGAAGTGCCTGGGCTACCGAACTAGGACTCCTTAAACCTTGCCCGCCCCTCTTTCCCTCCGTTCTTCTTTTTCTTCCTAGGCAGGGCAGACCACAGGTAAAACTACAGCTGGGGGCCCGGGGGCTTTGCCGCATTTGGAGAGTTAGGCTGAGCAAGCGTAGGGCAATTGAATGCCTCCTAAAACTCCCTGCAACTAAACCTCTGTCCTGTTCCAGCCCTGAGCAGAAGAAGCAAAATCCATTTTGGGGAGTTTTGAAAGAAATATCATTTCAACTGTATAAAACATAACATAAATTTTAAAATGCACAGAATAAAAGTTTTCCAACAATCATGGCCATGAATTAAAATTTCACAAAGCCTCAAGTCTTTAGATTTGGCCTGAATTAACCCAGATGTTTTTCTCATCTTTTTCTACTTATGTCATTCCTTTCCTATGCACTCCCTGTTTCATCCGAGAAAACTTTTAAAGCTCCTGGAGTTTAAATGTGCTGACCTAAAGCTCCCTGCTTAGGCATTAGTACTAATGGCCCAGTCTGAAGTGGTGGCTGTATTAAGACAGGAGTGCTTGATGCTTGAGTCACATTTACCTCGCTCAAGGATCCCTTATCATTTTGTTTCAGGCAGTGGATGCTGAGAAGAGAAAAAATTCAGGGAGCTTGAATATTAACTTTTTAATATTGTTCTTGAATTTAGTACATAGGACACGTCAATCAACTCACTGTTTAAGCACATCCACACACACAATACACTGAAGTTTATAGAAACTGGCTGAATTAAGTGTTTTATTCTCTTGCAGAGATGTATTTAGCACACCTGGAAAACACTTGTGTTGCAATTCTGCCATTTACAAAAGTGTAGGAATAACATCGTATTTCCTCATGAGGATGTCTAAAATCTCCAAGATCTACCAAAATGCAAACTGCTATCATTATCCTGTGTTTGAATTAAAACCAAGGTACTCGTTTCAGTATCTTCCTTTTCATACAGCAGTCAAAATTCCCAGCAGTCAAAATTCTCGCATGCCATACGAGTTTAGAGGACCCAGGGGATGTGAAAACTTGCCAAAATGAAAATTCCATTTTTGTGATAATGAAAATTATTCTGAGCACAAGCTTATTATTAGTTGCTGTGGTGTGCAGAATAATACCCTGCAAAGATGTCTACACCCAAATCCCCAGAACCCGTGAATATGTTAGGTCACTATTAAATGGAAATAGGGAAATTAGCATAGAGTATCCAAGTGGGCCCAGTGTTATCACAGGATTCCTTAAAAGGGGAGGAGGAAGACAGGAGAGAGAGAACTGGAGAGATGGCAGCATGAGAAGGGCTCAGCCTGAGGCTGCTGGCTTTGGAGAGGAAAGAAGGGACCATAAGCCAAGGAAAGCAGGCAGCCTCTGGAAGATGGAAAAGGCAAAGAAACAAATTCTGCCCTAGAGCCTCCAAAAGGAATACAGCCCCGTGAACACCTTGGTTTTAGCCCAGTGAAACCTATTTCAGACTTCTGACCTCCAAAACTATACGATAATTACATTTGCACTGTGTTAAGCCACTAAGGTAGTGGTAATTCATTATAGCAGCAATAATGTAACTGAAAAATTAACAGATATGTTTTGACTCAATCAATTGTATTTTAAGCAATTGCTAACCTTCTGATATTTACACAGTAGCCAAAAGAAAATACCAATAACTGTGATAGTTTACTGAATTATAGACTTGATGTATGTTAGCCTTGAAATAGCCAGAAGCAGTTATCTGTACCTGTTGTAAATCACTGAACTGCAACTCAGATGTCTTATTTCTTTAACTCTGATACTATGTTTTGAAACTGCACGACCTTACCTGGTAAGTAGACAGTAAGGAGATAACTCATTACTGTTCCCACTTATATCTTATTATCTTATTTTGCAACCCAGAAGTTGGGTGCCCCTGCACTTACCCCTTATTTAGAGTCAGCCCAGGACTACCACTCCAAATTCCTAAGTTATCATGCTAAATCAAAATAGTTCTAATCAGAGTTGGCCCACTTGATATCCACAATAGCGTAAACTTTAAGCATGTAATCAGTCTGTGTATGTGCAGCAATTAAACCATCTAGCCTCCTTATCATCCTGAGCCTGCTTGTCTTTGTTTGAATGTTATAAAACACTGTAAGTTTCACCAGTTCAAATAGGTAAATTTATGACCAATAGATCTGTACTCCTTGCTTTGCACTCAGCAATAAAGTCTTTTTCTCTTTGAAACTCCAGTGTCACTAATTGGCTTTTCCATGCACATCCGGTAGAGAACACCCCGCACTGATCAGTATCAACAGTAAACTGAAACATTTGGTTTCTGGGAGATAAAAGTAGAAAGGTCAGAATCCCTATTTCCTAAGACTTACTTTGGAAACTCACCAATCTTGCACACTGCTGAGAAGTAAGGGTTTTCCTGAACTTAGGGTTACAACTATGACAAGGGAGGATCATTTGTGCAGGATGTCAGTGATGGGAGATACATGGGAGGAGGGTAACCTAGGCATACATATAAGGCATATAAATGTGTTCAATTGTTCATGGGGCATTGTCATGGTGGGTGGAGATCCATACAATAACTGAAAAAGTATCAAATTCCCATCCTGGGGAGCTCTGCCACATTCTCAAATGGAACAGCAAGAATCCCCTGAGTAGAGGGACAATGACTAGTGAAGGAGGATGATCCATTGATGGGCCATGAATATTGATGACTGTACTTATGAACCTTTACTCTTGAAATTGAAACTTAGCCTACTATTATAGGTGCCTAAGAGTTACTTCCTGATAGCCTCCTTGTTGCTCAAATGTGTCTTCTCTCTAAGCCAAACTAAGCATATAAATGCATTACCTTCCCTCCAGCATGGGACATGACTTCTGGGGATGAGCCTCCCTGGCACCAAGGGATTACTACCAAGCACCAACTAGCAATGCAACTGGAAAAAAACCTTGAGCAAAAGGGGGAAAAGATAAAGACAAAAGAGTTTATATGCTAAGAGACTTCAAAGTGAGTCAGGAGTTCATTCCAGAGGTTACGCTTATGGATGTCTTAGCAGGATCTCATTGACTGCTAAACTAAATACTACCTCAAATAGTAGGGGACTCTTGAAGGTTCTGGAGACATCCAGTCAAAATAGTCAGGGCAGATAGCTCAGGAGTTTGATGCCTTGCCAGAGGGCCCTACTTTGGAACTTATGTTCCCCCGTGTGACAAGAGATGGACTCAGTTGTGGTTTCCCTAAACATGGCTCTTCTTACCCTTCTATTTGAACCTATAATTAGTACTAGAGTTGATAGGTGTACATCCAAGAGACTAAAATCTTTGGGCTGTCCATGTGCCAGCTGGTTCCCGAAACTCAACAGAGTTGCAACACCTACTCTCCAGTTCAATGGACTCACCCAGGACAACTAACAAGGAGATAATTATGGACAATGATCCTCCCAAGAACAAGAGAGTCTACAACTGCAAGCAAGAGAGTCCCATCCATCTGCCCCATGGGATCGAAGCCACCACTCTCAATTAGAGGTGGAGTGGGCGTCACCATCCCAGAATCCTCAGGATTGGGGAATGAACTATGGACTAAAATAGACTTACTGGTATTCTACTATAGACTTATTGTGATTCTAGCAATGGAAGAATTTATATCATGGATGTAGAGGCAGTGGCCACTGGAGGTTCTGAAGGCAGGGAGATGGAAAAACAGGTATAATGTGGGGCCATTTTTGGGACTTGGGAATTGTCCTGAATGACATTACAACAACAGATTCAGGGCATTACATATTTTTCCATAACCTACAAAATTGTGTGGGATAGAATGTAAACTACAATGTAAACTATAATCCATGCTTAGTGGCAATGCTCCAAAATGTTTTCATCAATTGTAATGAATGTACCCCACTAATGAAGGATGTTATTAATGTGGGAAAAAGTGGGAGATGTAGGGAGTGGGGCATATGGGAATCCCCTATATTTTTATGTAACATTTATGTAATCTAAGTATCTTTTTAAAAAAATAAAGAAGTATATTTTTTAAAAAAGAGAGAGAGACTTCTGGGAGAGAGTAGAGTTGGCCCAGGAAGAAAGGCATAGAAGGTTGAAATCTGACCCCTGACTTCTTAATTTGTAAATGAGGAGACTAGGTCAGGTTATTTCAAGAGAAAACCAGGTCTATCTCAGAAATACCTTAATTTCATTAATGAGGAGACAAGGGTGTATACAACATGTGTAGACTTCAGCTACATTTGCTACTTCTTATGTTAAAATGTACCCCAAATTTAAAATCTCTACGTTCCTTTATTCTAAAGAGTGAGGAATTTGCATATTCTGCTCTCTTTCACTCTGTTTGAAAGGCTTATGTTTTCTATATTAGAAAACACTTTCTGAGCTTGATTTGTCATTCTTTAAACTTGGGAATAAATTATAACCAAGGAGAATCTAGGGGGTGGGCAGATGGGTGCTCACTGTGAAATTCTCTCAACATTGTATATTTGAAATTTTTCGTAATAAAATATTAGAAAAAATATAACCAAGGAAGTTACTGTACTTCACCTGGTTTTCCGAATATGAAATGACCAGAAGAACTATAACTGCTGCCACAGTGGAAAAGGAGAGGCTGGGATTCGGTGTCAAAGTGAAGCTCAGAGGGATGGGATTGCGTGCCTGACAATCTTATGCCAAGGACAGAACATCCCATGGATGAAGCACTGGTCTCAAGCTGCTCCTCAAGTGATTCCACTTCTGCATGTTTCCCATATCCTAGCTACTGTATGTATTGAAAAATGAGGGAATAAATGAATGGATGGACATACCAGCTCCCCGCTAGTCTTATTCATTTTTCCTACTGTCTGCACAACCCAGCTGGGAAGTGGGAAAATAACAGAGGCAGCCTATGGCCCAGTACACAGCCAATTTGCCTTTGTTTTTCCTATCATGGAGAGAAGTTGAAGTTATTTTTAAATATTGCTTTGAGAAGAATCATTCTCATATTGATAAAGTAGAAAGAATCTACATTCCTTTAGAGCTTTTTATCTAAAATCCATGAACTATTGTAAGAAGTAATAAAGATTGACAAAAAATCAACCAAATAGTGAATTTATGCCTCTGACAGATGCAACAGCATGAAAAAATTATTTAAATGATTTGTATGCCTCACCCTTGTATTCTCTCTCTTCTCTCACTAACTTATTTTCCACTTAATCTTCTACTTGTACAATTATCCACATTTCAGATATTGATTTATGTGTCATGAGTTTTTCATAGTCTCATAGCCAATTGAGATTGGCTGTCTAAGATGCATTCACTAATGTTATAAGGCCTGAATGAATTAATTATTCTTTTTCTTTTCCTTTTTCCTCACCGTGTGAAATTAATATTACTCAGAGGTTGACCTTAATGGGATATCATAAATTATAATGAGGGAAAAAAAGGAGAGAACTGGTTACCAGATATTAACTATCAGCATATTCATTTTTTTCTAAAAGACTGAGGAATTTTAAATAGTTTTCTTGCAAAACATTTCTTAAACAGAATGCAATTTATCCACAGACGGTGCCTAACAATTTATAATATAAAAATAACCCTTTCAGAGCAGCTTAAGATCATTTGACCATCTGACCAAAGCAGAATACAGTCTTAGGAAGAATTCATCCTTTTTTCCCATCTTGAAAGTTGCAGCTGAGTTGCGAAATTATATATTTCCTACTTTCCATTTCCCATGATGCTTGATTATTACCCAGGAAATAAACATGATTGAGTCTGTTTGTTTCCTAAAACCATGAGAAAAATGTGGACTGCTTGGAAAGTTAACCCAAGGGAAAAGACTCATGCTGAGATCACTGATGCTGTGAATGTGTTTGGTTACTTTTCTCAAGAGTCCACTTCTCATCACTGGATTAGAAGGCCTGCAGCTCTTCGAGAAATAGCTTCCTGTCCAAGGTCAACAGAGTTGGAAAACAATCTAAGCTTAATAGATCTTTTCAATATCCAGTGATATTGACTATGGCAGAAATTTTTACACTCACCCTTCCACCTCTGTAAGATCCTTTGCAGGGCATGAATTTTGTATTTTAAATATAACATACTGGAAGCCTTCAAACCTAATCAAAGTTTCAAATTAAATTTCTTTCCTTTGCTCTCCAAGCTGCCTTTGTTTATACCTGTGACCTCAGCTCTTGTAGAGTTAATTCTTTGTTTAGCTTGCTTGCAGTCAAATTTATAAATAAAGTGGCAGGCCATAAAGGATATTTTTGGACAACTGCCATTGTGAAAATAGGGAGTTGAGAATGAGGAAAGCAAGCAGCTCTGTAGTAGGAGAGCAGGAATAAAAATGAGGAGGAACCCTTGAGAAAAGAGGGAGGAAGAGAAAGGAAACTGTAAAGAAGGGGCCGGTCTAGATTTCTCAACTGAAGGCAGAGGAGAGCTCAGTGTCTGAGAAGTGTTACAAGAGAGCATAGAAAGCACGAGATGGGTAAAGGAAATCAGCAACCAAAACAGTCAGGATGTAGAACTTTTTCAAGGCACAGAGGAGGAGGGAGGGTATACAGACTGTTTATGTTTTTTTTTTTTTTTTTTTTTTTTTTAACAAAAATAGCTCCCATGACCAAAAGGTCAGGAAACTGGCTGAGAATTTAACTGATTGTAATGAAAATTCAAATATACCTTTTGCATTATATTTCAGTATAGATACTGTAAACCTTGAAATAAAATTTAGTGACAAAAAAAAGAGGGATTAAAAAGAATACTTTAAATTTTGTCTCAAAAGGAAAACTTGAACGTTGTGCCTTCAGTTGAGAAATCTAGACCGGCCCCTTCTTTACAGTTCCCTTGCTCCTTATGACCCACTCCTTTCTGGGTTTGGCTTGCTTATTAGGAGCTTTCCAGCTTGTGGTTGAGTCTTCTTTTAGCTCTTTGAGGGTCCCAGCCTTTCTCTTGGACATTTAACACCTCATCTTATATCTCTCTGTCTTCTTGATCAGGTGTCCTCTGCCTTACTCATCCATATAAAATTTCATAGAATAAAGGCAGAGTCATGACAAGTCATGTCCACTTAGGAATGTTGCAATAGCTCTGGAACACATTTGAGAATCATCCAGTAACCAGTTAATTCCTTATAAGTGTTGAAAATGTTTTCTAAAGCCCTCAAACTCATCTTTCTAACACTATACAGATTTTTTAAAAAAATTATTATTTTAACAAAATGCAGGCCATTCAGAATGAGCTCTTTTGCTGTTCCTCCTTCCATATGTCCTCAAAATACCCCTATGTGTTTTTCCTACTCCCTTCTCCATTCTGTGCTGGGCTTTGCCCTCCTTCTTCTCATTTCCTATGGGCATCTCCATCTGCCTGTCAACCTCTATTTAGGAGAGACCTAAAATTTAGTCCTGGGTTAGTTCTCTCTTCTCTTCCTCTTGGAGTAGCTAACATTCATTGAGTACTTTCTATGAGCCAGGCAAGGTCCCTAGCACCTTTCATCAAGAGGTTCAGTAACTTGTCTGAAGTCTGTTAGCAGGTGGCTGGGCAGGGATTTCAATGCAGGCAATCTCTGACCAGGGGCTCATTCTCTTAAGCCCTTCCTTCCCAGCCATCAGGGGCCAAGCCACTAACATAAATGTCTTAAGCAGACCAGGTATGAGACAACAAGAAATTCTGAGGCCTGTTACTCACTATAGAGGTCATGTACTACATAAAGTATTCAAATTCAAAATTTAAAAGCACTGCTCTGCATTTTGGAGAACAGATGTGGCTCAAGCAATTGGACACCTGTCTCCTATATGGGAGGTCCCGGGTTCAGTTCCTAGTGCCTCCTAAAAGAAGACAACGAGCAGAGATAATGAGCAGACAATGAGCAGACAGATGAGGAAGCCATCTTGGGGTAGGGGGCAAATAAAGGCAATTTATAAAACAATGAAACAAAACAAAAAAACCACTGTATTTTGCCAAACAAAGCTATCAGCCTATGAATTAGGTGTTGGGACTACTGGGCCGGCTGCTAGTTTTGATTCCTGCCCAAATCAGCTGCCATCTGCAGAGAATAAATATAAAATCTATAGTTTCATATTTGATTTCTCTCCAGAGACCAAATGCCAAAATGGATAAATGTTCCATTGACACTTCGAGCTCATAATGGTTAAAATTAAACTTAACTCCTGCACCTCACCTCTACCACTTTCTCGTAATGAATTGTCTCTTTGATGTTTCTGGTTCCATTATTCTGTAATTAGCCTATGTTTAAATCATTAAGCTATTTTTGACTCCTTTCCATCATATCTCAAATCCCATCACTGGTCATATCAAATTTCTTTTTTAGTGTATCTCAAATCATTTCTTTTCTTATAATCACAATGGACAAAGAACTAGTTCTGGTCTTATTCTTCACACCTAAAATAACCTTTAAAATAGTATTTCTGGTTCCAGTCTCTCTCTCTCTTTGTAATACAACCTAATCAGTTGACTTCAGACTAATCTTACAGAAGCAATTCTTTGTGGTAGTCTTCTGTTTCAAAATTTCCATTGCTTCTCTGCTAAATAAATTATGCTCTAGAGAGCAATCTTTTGATAGCAATTAATAAAGCCTGAAGGGAAATGTGTGTGTCAGAATTCAGAATGACTACACAAGCAAGGATCATTAGAAACAGGGGTCCAGGCAACTTTAAGATTGGGCTGCTCTCTATTGTCTTGTCCTGTGCTTCTCTGCTTTTCTTCATGCATCAGCCACAATGCCCCCCTCTCTCCACTAGCTGGTTTCCTTTGCTTATTTACACTTTGTGCCTGTACCAGGCCAGGGCAAACTCTATATGACATTCCAGATTCTGGGGCCACCACCACCTTGAACAGTGTCTCAATTCCATAATTTAAAATTCTCTGATAAACAAACTGACTAGTTCATCATTTCTCATCCAGTTTTTAGGAGAAAACTTTCATTTCCCCCTCCTTATGTTGCTGTAGGATAATTTACTGTTTGTCTCCCTGATGCAGGAAAGTATGGTAGTGAATATTTCTAGTTTTTCTCTAACCTTTAACTGTTCCTTGCCATGAGAGTTTCATGAGACTGAAACGAACCTGGCTTTCTTGAGCCATGCTATCAACAGGAAGGGTTTTCATGTTCCCCAGTCTTCACCCTGCCTCTTCCTCTCCTCTTCCTCCTTTCCCCCTTTTCTGCTCCCTTTTCTTCTTCTCTCTTCCCCTCCCCTACCTCTTCTTCCTCTCTCTCTCTCCTCTTTTTCTCTTCTTCGCCCTTTCCCCCTGCTTTCCTTTTTCCCTCTCTTTTCCTTCTTCTCCCCCACTGCCAGCTTCACTTAGGTGGTAGGCTTACCTTGGCTATCTAAATCTCCATGAAGTAGGCGAACTAGAACACCTAGCTGGATCTCTGCTTTTTAGTTCCAGTTTGTGGCTTGTGTCTGAGTTGATCAGATTTATATTCCTTAGGAGCTGATAATATTCATTTCAAGGGAGGGTTCCATTTTGGCTTCAGGTCTAAGCAATTCACTCATCCTGCTTTACCAGGGAGATTTCTGCTTGTACCAGGGAGTTACCAGACCTCCACAATAAAATTTGATCTTCATTGTATCTATTCATGTTTTGTTGGAATCCAGAGTAAAGAAAGACTATGGTTTTCTCCCCTTGGCCTCCAACACAGTCCCCAGTTGCACTTGTACTTGCAATGGCATTGAGTCAGGTATGCTCAGGGGACCGGGGTCAGGAAGTCTTATTGCTGGGGTAACCTGACATCCTGGTTTGCCAGAGGCAGCCCCAGTTTAAAACTCATGACCTGACGTACTTGTTCCAATAGGCCTCTTTCTCTCAAAACAGTGTGCCATTAAGGACAGTAAGTTATGTAGTCACCCTACCCTTTGCTTTCTCACTTAATCATCATATGAAGTAAGAGAAAATATATTGTAATTTTTATTTCACTGATGAGGAAATGGAAGCTTTAAGACAGTGGTGGGCAAACTATAGTCTATCTCCTGTTTTTGTGTGACCTGTGAAATAAAAATAGTTTTCACATTTTTAAATGGTGGAGAAAAAACACAAAAGATGAATCATATTTTATGACATGAAAATCATGTGAAATTCTAATATAAGTGTTCATTAATAAAGTTTTATTGGGGAAAAAACATGCTCATTCATTTAAATATTGTCAATGTTGGCTTTTGCACCACACCAGTAGAGTTGAGGAGGTACAATAAAGACTCTAAGTTTGGCAAAGATGAAAATATTTACCAAACTGGCCCTTTACAGAAAATGTTTGCTGACCCCTGCTCTAGGAGGTCAATAACGTGCCCAGAATTACAGTTTGTAAGTCAAGGTTTTGTGACTCGAATCCAGATGCTTTAACTCATATCAAAGAACAGACTCACTGGTTAGATGTCTCCTTGCTTTGTAGATTTTAAAATATTTTTAAAAACAATGTTTTTTTTTTTTTTTTTTTTTTTGCTTCTGAACCATTTAAGGGACTGCTAAGCTTCTTAGCATCAATTTCAATTGTAAAAAGCTTCAATTATGGAAGCATGAAAATGCAGAATCTGCAGATGCAACCTCTCCAGAACAGCTGACATGAGTGCCTCCTCCATGCCATTAATCAGACAGCTCCACTCTACTCTCCCAGGCTATCTAGGAGAGCTGAAGTGTGTCACCTGCAGGACACTCATCTCTCCCAAAAGTCCATGGTGGGAATTATTCTTAGTCTGACGCCAGCCTTAGCACTTACCCAGGGTATTACACCTCTTGGTGCTCTTGTGACTAAAGAAAATCAAAATAACTTATTATTAGTGATAAAAAGAATATCACCCTCATATCATAGTCTCATCGTGGCTCCTCCTCAAAAAAATTTTAAAATGTTTACTAAGAGTAACTTCTCTGTTAGGAAGATTTAAGAACTTCTTCAAAGTCCTTTCTGCTTAAAAGAGGTTTGTTAGTTGGTAAGTTTACAATAACCTGGAAGATAGTAATCTGTTCTCAACAGGAAGGAAGATGCCTAGAGCATTTAAACAGGAGCAAGTTGGGCCAATTTCGGCAGTTTCCCAAATCTTACTGTGTTGGCCCATGGTATCCATGATTTTTTTCTGTACATTCTCAGAATATTAATTGCACCCACATTAAAATATTAATATAAAAACATACCTCAAAACCCAATTAATTTTTGTAATATCCTATATTTTGGAATAAGGCCCATATCCCCTTCTCTTCATTAGTGCTGATAGCCAAGAACAGAACTCCTTCAGTGTTAGAAAACATGGTATGCAATTTCTTTTACCAGTTATGGAACCTTCTTAATGCTACTTAAAGAAGTTTGTAATTTATCCTGCCATTGCAGGTTTTTTATGTTTTCATTTTGCAATAATTTCAGAAGTACAGAAAAGTTGCAAAATTACTGCAAAAATTTCCACATGCCCTTTAATCAGATTCCCCCAAAATTAACATTTTACATTTGCTTTATCATTTTGTATAAATGGATAGGTAGGTGTAATTATCATAGTTTTGTACCACTTGAGAATAAGTTACAGGCATGATGATCCTTTATCACTAAATAACTGTGTGTATTTACTAAAACCAAGAGCATTCTCTTACATAACTGCAGTACAGTGATAAGAAACAAGAAATTAACTTTAGAATGCTATCACTATCTAATCTACAGATCTCATTCAAATTTTACCAATTGTCCCAAAAATATCATTTATAGGAAAGGAAAAAAAAAATTCTGGTCCAAGATCCAGTCTAGGAGCACAAATTGCATTTAATTTTCTTTTCTCTTTAGTCTCTTTTAACCTGGACTCTCTAGACTGATGATCTTGACACTTTTCAAGAGTAAAGGCCATTTACTTTGAAGAATATCTCTCAATTTGGATATTCTGACATTTTCTCATGATTAGATCCATGTTATGTATATTGGGTAAGAATACCACACAAGTGATGTTGTAGTCTTTCTCTCTCAAAGCATCATATCAGGAGGCACATGATTTTATTTGTTCAGTTAATGGTAATGTTAACTTTGAACACTTGCTTATGGTGGTATCTGCTAGGTTTTGCCAATATAGTTTCTTTTTTCCCCCTTTTTCATTAATAAATATCTTGTGGGTAGTTACTTTGAGACTATGTAAATATGCTATTTTCTAATCAAATTTTCAGCCAGTAGTTTTATTATCCACTGATGGTTCTTTCCTGAAATAATTATTGCTGTGGAGGTTGCCAAATGGTGATTATCTAATTTCATCATTCTTTCTACATTTATTACTATATAGAGTAGTTTCCCCCTTCTTACTCATTTATTTACTTATATCAGAATAAATTCATGAATTCTTTTTTTACTCAATGAGTTATAAATCATTACTATCATTATTTATTTTGATGCACAAAATTTTCAATTTTGGGTAGTGGGAGCTTCATTGCAAATTTTTGTGGTAGGGAATAAGGTAATCTGAACTGTGTTTTGTGGTAATGATTCTGACAGCATTGTAAAAGATGCTTTAGAAATGCAAGAGATAAGAAGTAGAGAAAAGCTTCAGAGATAATAAGAGCATTGGGTATGGAAAGGACAGAATGGATTTTAGTGACTCCAGGGAGGCAGCATCAATAGGATTAAAAACTGGGTTTAGAGGAAAAGGAAATAGAGAACTTGGATTTTGGTATGGGTAAGTGGGAAGGTAGTGGTGCTACAGGCAGAAGCAGAGGACATAGCAACAGAGACAAGATGGTAAATGAAGATAATAAATTTAGTTTTAGAATTGTTGAGTTCAAGTCTACAAGCGTACATCATGTGGGAAGTCTCAATCAATGAAAATAAGGTTCAGGATCTCAAAAGAGAAATAATGATAGGACTGTATTTGGGAACTATTAAAACTGAGGACCTGAAAGTAAATGAGCTCTTTTAGCAAGAGTACAAATCCAAAAAAGGAAAGAAGAGGGTCAACTTCAGAATCTGAGGGATAGCCTACAATTAAAAAATCAGTAGTGGAATAATGGAAAGAAACTAAAGTAGATAAAAGTAGCAAAGAGTGCCACCTCATCAAAACCTAGATGAAAGATCATTTCAAAAAGGAAGGGATAGTAAATGGAGCTGATTTTTTTTGTAATTGAAAAGAATAAAGGGGGTGGATGTGTCTCCGTCTCCCATATGGAGGGAGCTGGGTTTGATCCCCAGGACCTCCCAGTAAAAAAAAAAAAAAAAAACAGAAAGAAAGAAAAGAATAAAGAATGGGATGAGTGTGTACTTAGCAATTATATCAATGTAATCTTTAAGAGAATGATCTCAATAGGACAATGTGGATAGAAACCAATTTACAGAGAAGTAAGGTGAGGTATGGAGTGGTAACAGTGAATTTAATCTATACTTTTAGAAAGTTTGGTAGTGAAAGGAAAGTAGAAAGCATCTTGGATGAAGAAGGACAACGCTAAGGGTTTTCTTTGGAAAGCAGAAAGCCTTTTCTATCTGAAATATAGGAGAGAAGAATGGGTGAAACTATACAGGAATTTTGAAGGGAAATGGAAAGCTGTTGAGGGAAGCTGATATTGAGGTTAAATAGTCTTGATTTTCTCAGTATAGTCAGAGTGAAGGAGAAAGAATGGGTTCACAGATTTTGAAGAGTGGAAATGGTTTTGAAGAGTGGCCATAAAGAATGCAATATGCCTAAAGATACTTTGGTGGTGTTACTGTATGTATGAAAATCTGATTGGGTATATACCATGTCAATGTATGGTTGAGCACCTTAACATCTCAAATCCTTTATAGATCCAAACAGAAAACATAAATGAAGTATATTGTATGTGTTCGTTAGGATCCTTCAAGAATTGGATGCCAAGTCAGGATTAGATGCCTGTGAAGTAAAAAAGAGAGGAAGTCAGAGAAGGTGGGGAGAGTCTTAAAATCTTGGGACAGGTCTGCTGGCCATGAAGGAGTAGGAGAAAGAAGGAAGATTAGGTAGGTAGAGTCTCAGACTCTGGTGCTGGTCTCAGAAGTTTGGCCAGGCAGGTGGGGAAAACTTGAGCCAAATTCACCCATCAGGAATGGTCAGCATAGGTGACTCCTTACTGGGAGCAGCCTGCTGGAAGCATGGAGTGGCATGTGGTTGGGTCCAGAGGGAAGGCAGGTTAATTATGCTCGGCAGCAGGAGATCTGAGTGCCACTCAGCAGCTAACGTAGTGAGCACATAATGAATATTTATTTTGTAAGACCAATTCTTTGGGAGTAGGCATATCACCTTAACAAGTCCCCAGTGATAGCGCCAAAGATAGGCCAAACTGAAAACCTTAGCCTGGGAGGATTTGTCAATCTTAAATCTGTTGGGATGTAAGGATTGGAAAATTAGGTCTAAGTGGATGGATGCAATGGGCTGTTTGAACTGCTGTATCAAAGTGAGGAATGTGTAACAGACAACATCTAGGTAAATTGCCTTATAACATCTCTGAGGACCTTACATCACCAAAGTTGAATAAGCAGACAGAAAGTCAAGAAGGAAGCAAGCCACACAAAGGTGTCTAAGTTGTGCTAATCTACATTAGCACAACTTACATTAGGATGAGAATTTTTGGGGATCTCTTCTGCTTAAAGTTCTCTGTAAATGCCTCTGTTGCTTCCCTGGAATGTTCAAGATTAAAAACCTATCCTTTGCAAAGGCATTTCTGAAGTTTCCTACAGGACCATAATTGAGTGAGGTAACTGAGGCAGCATCATGCAAGTACAGGGTTGAATCTTGTCTTTGTCTAAATAATTTTGATATATTATTGATCATGAATTTTTTGCACTAGTTTTGATTTTTTAAACTACTGCATTAAAGTATTTATTTTTGCCTCACTTGTCTCACCCTTGTGCCCACCCCAGTGGAAAGCCTCCTCTGATCACCTCCCAGGTATTGGACTTTGATATTTTTAACAAATGTGTGCAAACCTCAGTTGAAACTCTTCATTTGGACAATGTTAATTCTCGTTCAGAAAATTCTGTTTTCAAGTTTTTTAAGTGCAGTTACAAGATTTTTAATAGTTATGTTAATTTTTGTTATAAAAATCACATAACAATGGAAACATTTCTTAATATCTGCTTTCAAAAAACTCTCACTTTCAAAAAAAAGAGTACTTTTCTCATTCATTTTAAACATCACAATTAATTTGATGGCATAGATTGATTTTTTAAAAATTTAAAATAAATGCTACAGACAGGTATGATTAGCAGCAATTGTTTTAACCTCTTAAAGTGGCCTAAAAAACTTGTTCTGAGAATAAAAGAAGTTTATCTCCACCATTTTCTTATTGTTCACCTGTGCTTGCTGTATTATTTTTATCTTTGATCTGAGGTTTTTTCAAAGGAATATTTTTCAGGCCATTTGTCTAATTTGTGAAAACTAGTTAAACTGTTTTGTTAAAGCTAGATAATACAATCTGTAAAACCACTCATTTGGGCTTACCTAAACTGAACTTGGCATATGCTGAAAACAAACATGTGTGTGAAGATACCACGTTAACTCTCTATGTCCTCATACCCAATAATCCTAACCTCTCCTCAGGAAACATCTCAAACCATACTTGACATATAGCCCTCTGTCAGACAGAGGAAATTAGAGTGCCAGAGACAATTTCCATCTCAAGTACTAGTATAGCTTTATTTCCTTCTTATTTTATTTAAGAAAAATATACATATGTAGAAGGTCTACTGGTTTATTCCTTATCCCCACTGAATCATCTTGTGTACCACCTGAGGTACACAAACCTCTCTTTGGAGATCATTAACCCAACCGGCTTCCTGCATGAAAAGTAGAAATATGGTGTCTAGTATGAATGGAAACCTGTAATTCAGAGGTGCTTGGGTGGCAGAGCTCTATAAGCATCCTTCAAATCATTGCCTTTCAAAAGCCTCTCTAGCAGGAGGGTCAGTTTTGAGACCACATAAAGAAGCTCCTCTCCTGACAACTGTACAGCTCTTAGTATCAGAGAACCCATTCTCCTCTATAGCTAGAATCAAGTGTCTTCTCTTAGGCACCCCTCCTTCGCAGATGTGCTACTACCGTGCCATTCAATCAATTATTCATTCATTCATCAAACAATTGTTATGCATCTATTGTGCATTGAGCATGACATTATGCAATACAAAAATGTTTAAGACATCATTCTAGTCCTTATAGTTCACATATTTTCCTATTACAAATGGTAGGCTTGATCACAACCTGCTACTATTTGAGAAATTATATCTTTTATTGGTTTTACACATGCTACATTTTTTTCTCCTTAGCTACACATGCAATGTCAAAAAGAGGGTGTATATATGATTCCATGATGAAAAAGAGAACGATGCTATTTTCACATAATTACAAATAGAAGCAGAGTCCAGAGGATGGTGCAATATACGTTTTTTAAACTTTTCCTACTGAGTCACTTTTCAATCTAAAGAGACCATTCAAAAGATCATCCAGAAATACCACCTCTCTGAGCTTCCTCTCTTTTATCATTTTCTCCTGTGACCTTATCTGGATCTTCTATGACCCACCTCTGCAATTATCCCCCCTCCCCAGGGTGCAGATTCGTCTCAGAGAGCGACACAAGCACAAAGTCCTTAATGAACTGGGAGTGATTTGCAGACCCATTCCAATGAGGCTAAGGAAATTCCAACTATGATTCATTGAAAAGACATTTAAGTCCTTCAGATTCTTCAGTGAAACAATGTCAGGACAAACAAGACTTCTTCCTAATATTGATGTCCTCTTATAACATAACTTTGATGCATTATTTTGCTAATAAAGCCTCTTTCTCTTTATTGTCTTACCTTAGACACTCCCCATAATGGTGGATGGTGGCAAGGAAAGAAAATCCTCTCCCCCGCGTTATCAGGGTCTAGCATTTGGCATGTGCTCTACATTAAGTTATTACAATAATGTGATATTGTTTTTTTTTTTTTTTGCATATGATCTTGTTGGATATTGGGTCCCTGTCAGCCTGTGACATGCCCAGAACCAAACTTAGCCTCTACGGCTCTACCGCTAACATTCTATGATTCTATAATTCTGACACATTCAATTTTGGGTCTTACGTGAAAGCCGCCTGAATTTGTTGGCAGTGCCGTTCATGGGTGCACATGTCCAAGTCCTCACATGCCCCCTTGGGAATGTGTCTCACTTCATCCTTGGTAGAATACCATAAAAGCTTCAAAAGATGAGTCTGAAAATGGATATTTGTGAGAATTAGAAAGAAATCACTGCAGGGAACTAACAACATAAAAATGCTTCAAACTAGGAGGAACTGAAGCAGCAGTTCCTGTTGTGATGTGCACAATGGACCCAGCATGTGGCCAGCTATAAAAAACACTGGAGGGAAAAATTTGTCTATGGAAAACAACTGTAAAAAACCAAAGAGAGCTCTCAGATACCTCATGTGCAGAGAGTATAACTACCACAGAAAAGCCCTTGGGCTGAATGGAGCAATCTGTGGCATAAGTTTGGTCTGAATCTAGAGATAAGTCTTTGCCATGCCTGACACCTCTCATCATGCCCACAAATGACTTGTTAGTGCAACCAAAGATCTCCTGCTTTTATTAACCCTCAAGAACTATAGGCCAAGGAAGCAGAAAAACGTTACCAGGTCCATTCTAAAATTACTTCATTATATAAAACTGGATCAGGAAAATGAGTAATTCAAATTTAGTCCTCAATTTAAGATAATGTGTTTATTTCTAAACTAGGGCTTTGACAAAGCTCAAAGTAGCTTGTAACTTGTTATAAATATGGGTAATTAATAAATTATATTTAATCATCACCATATTACTTTTTAAATCTACCCTAATATTTCAAGGCAGGGCAAGATTACTTTGAATTGATGGAAGCATGAAAATAAAAGTATAAGCCCCTTATAATCATCATTTAATATTATGTTTGCCAAAAAAGGATTGTTTTTACATAAGGATCACATTCTCTGAAGAAAAAAAAAAAGAATATTTAAAATATCTTATTTAACAAATAAGTAGATCTATCTGACAGTGACCCTGAACTCCCCTTTGATACTGAAGGAATAAGTTCCCTATTGGGTAACTAATGAGAAGTTTATTACATTCAATCTGTTTTATAATCATGCTTTCTAGATTATAATGTCCTAGAGGGCAAAGACTGCACATTTTGTTCAGTAATTGAAAGACCTGCCCCATCTGGTACAGTATTAAATACACAAAGAATTTTTGTATTACTTAGGGTGCTTTCAACTGGAATTAACAGAAGACTCATCACAACTTGTTCAACCATTAGAGATATACATTATCTTATATAACAAGTAGTCCAGAGTTAGGGGAAGTTATTGAGTAGTGCATTCATATTATCAAAGACCCAAATTCTTTGCAACTTTTCATTATACTGTCCTCAGAATGTCAGCTTTTGCTTAAAGGCTAATTCACTTCACACTTATAAGATGGCTGCTAAGTTCCAGGTATCACATGCAGATATAACAATGTCTGAAGGAAAATGTGGCCTTCTCTAGTCATGTATCTTGTTCTAAGAGAAGGAAACATTTAGCAGGGGCCTCCAGCATTCCTCTCTTCATGAACTACTGAAGAGACTGCATGTCTACTATTAAACCAATCACTGGCAAGGCAAATATATCCCTTGATCAATTTAGACCAATCAGAAATAATTTTCAGATTCATGAGAGAAAGAAGGACAACTATAACAGGTAAGAATAGATTTGGTTGTGAGTAATAGCATTTCAAAATAATTAAGGCTTTAAAAAGGAAAGTTACCTATATGCAAATTCAGAGTCCTGGGCCACGTACAAGTTATCTATTGCCAAAATAATGTTGTATAACAAGCAACCACAAAAACCACAATGTCTTAAAACAATAAACATTTAGCTCATGAATCTGTAAGTCAACTTAACAGTCCTTCTGCTTCAGCTCGACTTGCTCCTGTCTCTGCACTGGGTGGTTGAGTCAGGCAAAGCTTGGATTTACTGATGTGGGTTTCCTCATTTGTCTGGGATCTCTGTTGGAACAACAAGCTTGACTCAGCTCTATTCTACGTTGTCTCTCAACGTGAAAAAGGCTAGTCCAGGCTTGTACCCACGGCAGAGGCAGGGTACCAGAGCAAGGAGAAGTATGCAAGACTTCCTGTTACTGCATAACAAACCTCTCCCAAACTTAATCATTTAAAACAACCACCATTTTTTAGCTTATGATTCCACAAAGTAGGCAATTTGGGCTGGTCCCGCCTGAGTTCCTCATGTGTCTACATGCAACTGTGGATGCCTTGCTAACTGTGCTTTTGGAGCTTGGCTGGCTGCCAGCTGACTTCCACTCAGCTCTCCTCTACATGGTTTCACACCTCCCAGCAGGTTTTCCAAAGCTGGTGGTGCTCATGGTGGAATCAGGAGTCCAAAAGAGAAAGAAGCATGCAAGTATTCTTGAGATTTAGGTACAAAACTGGCAAATGGCCACTTCTGCTGTCACGTTCTATTGGCTAGAGTATGTCACAAGGCCAAGTCAGATATGATGGGTGAGGAAATAGCCCCTGATTCTTGATAAGCATAGCTGCACAGTCACATTGCAATGATTGTGGATTCAGGGAGGGGTAGAGTCAGGGCCATTTCTGCAGGCAATCTATCACAGCAGTGGCTCTGCTCCTTTCAACACACCACTCTGCCATTTTTAGGGTTGATCTTATCCTCCTGAACCAAGATAGGAGTCATCAGATCTACTTTCTAGGATGCAAGGTCGAATGCTAAATAAGCCCCTGGCCAGTCTCAGAACTCAGGAATGTTTCCTCAAGGACCTGAGAGCCATCTCTTTGAAACGCAATCACCAAGGGATCTAATACCCTGCTTCCCAAATTCCTGGGAGAAATGAGCCTAACTTGAGTAGTCACCTGACTCCAGATTATAAGCCTATCTCTGGTCATAGAGATTTGAGAAATATCTTGAAAGAATGTGTATAATGCATTGTATCTGCTTAGCTTCATAAAAAAGGGTAATCTTTCCTTTCTGTCTTTGCAATCTCTTTCGAAGATTGCCTATCGGGCATCACATTCTGGTTTAATGCCTATTCAATAATACAATTGTTTTTCTTTCTCTTCTACCCTTGTGGAGAGGTTTCTGAGTTGGGAGAAGATTTTACTTTGAATTATGTTTCTACAAAAATGTTAACTCTTTCCATCCAATTGGCCAGGGAGTCTGGGAAATGCAGTCTTTATTCTGGGTGACCAAGGGCCTTGATAAAATTCTATTCATGGGGAAAAAAAGGACAAGAGTTATTGTCAGTCTGACACAACACCCAAAAAATATCAAGCAAGGAGGAAGGGAAAGGGGCTAGTTACAGGTCAACCAACAGTATCTGATACAGTTTCCCATAAATATTTTTAATTTATAAAAACCCCTTTAATTCAAGGTTTTCTAACAAGCTCCCTATATAATAAGGGAAAAAAACCCTACATTAATGTTATGACTCTCATATTCCTTTTTCTACAGGAGTGGGAGCTGTTATGTAATAAATCAGGTATAATAGAATGCAGGAGGCATGCAGGAGGCTTGGAACAGTGGCTATTTACCAACTTTTACAAACATATGTCAATATTTTTTTAACAGTCCTTAGCTGCACTAATATTAACCAGCTGAAGATCAGCTGTCTCAGGATTCTCAGCACTTAGCAGCTGGGCCGAGATAGGAACAGCCATATTTATTGCAGGTCTGCAATCACCTAAAATTTGGAGGACAGTGCTTTGGATTTTAGCACTTCACCTTCTTTCCTGGATTTAGCCTTAGAAGGAAGGAATAATGAGTGCTCTTTGCTTGAAAATCTATGACTAATGTTCACTAGGCATTGAGTGGCACAATATCTTTTTGGTTTTTACTAGGTTGCCATTTTTCTCCGTTCTACAATCTCCTTAATACCTACCTCATGCCTATTACCCTTTATCCAGTTAGTTATCTTTGTTCACTGCTGATTCCTCATTGCCTAGAATGGTGCCAGGTCTATGGCTTCTAAAAAAGAAGAAAGGTATCTTGTGCAAAGAAAAGACCTGAACGGAGATCACTGGAATGCTGATACTATCCTGAGGGAGTGCATTCCTTGTATAGACGTGTGTGTAGAGGGCAGCACCCTGGGAGCCCCGTTCTCTTCTCAAGTGGCAAGGCTACCAGATCAAAGAGAATCTTAGATAGCAAGGTGTGTTAAGAAAAGGGCAGTGGGAGATTAATGCTTTCTCATTCTCCTCTGTCCTATCTGCCAACTACAGTCAGTTCATTTAGACAGAGAAAGGACATTGTTCTACCCTTAGATGAGGATGACTCCCTTATTCTAATCCCCAACTGTTTCCTCAAACCCTACCCAATGTGAATGAGGACCTCTCTCTATAACCCTGACAGGCACTTCTCTTATTCCATCCTCTTAAAATGCACTTGTCCTTGGATTTACAATTTTTTGAGTCAGAATAAAATGCTTTTATTTTGCTCTAAGTTCACATCCGAATGTCTTCAATTCTAAATTATAGGAGAGCAGGGAATAAGTCTGTGTAATTGGCCCATTAAACAGTCATACGAAGCACTGGCAAAATTATGTGCTTTGTAGATTTTTGAAAATAACGATGGTGAGGAACCCTGAAATCTGAAGCATAAGGTAATAATAATACTCACCTCCACAAATTGGGATTCTTAATCTGGAATTCATAAATTTGGGTGGGAAAAATAAATAAATCTTTTTTTAAAGCCACCTATAGCTGAAATTTAGTAATCTCTTCATTTATGAATGAAGTCAACTAGTCACAGAAGTGTTAGCTGCACATGTGACTTTGTTACCAATAGAAATCACAGACGTTTGCATATCACATTGTAGTTGCTGTCGATATCGCAAAGTAATCTTTATACTTATCACTACTTCAAAATTAATAGTAGTTATTAGACTGACCACTAATTCTTATTATTTGGCGTTTTAATAAAGAAGTATATAGATTATATATTTGTCATTTTTATGTTTTAATAACTATATTTAATTTAACTGGTTTCCTTTGAAATTTTAAGTATTTTATTTTATGCATTTAAAAACACATTTTGGGAGTGGATGTAGCTCAAGTGGTTGAGCACCTACTTCCCACGTACGAGGTCCCAGGTTTGATGCATGGCACCTCCTAAAAAACAAACAGGCAAACAAACAAATAAAAAAAAAACCAACTCTTATTGGGGAGTGGATGTAGGTCAGTGGTTGAGCACCTGTTTCCCAAGTACGAGGTCCTGAGTTTAATCCCCAGTATCTCCTAAAACAAAACAAACAAAATAACAACAAAAACAAAACCATATTCTGAGTAGTTTATAAGCTTAGGCTGCCAAAGGGGTCCATAGCACACACACAAAAAGGTAAAGAACCCCTACTTTATGCCAAGCACTTTATGTCACATGTTTAACCATTACAGTGTCCTGTGAGTTCAATATTATTATCCACCATGGTACAAGTCATGACACTGAGCTTTAAAGAGATGAGTACCTTGCCCAAAGTCACAGAGCTGAAAGGTGACAAAGTCAAATATTATTTTACACGCTACCATAGGGTTAATTTCTGATATGAAGTGAGTTTAAAAATATTTCTAGCATTAGAATAAAAATTGATGCACCTATTACTAACACTCAAAAATTACATTTTCTGATACAACAATGTGACCCCTATTGTAGATGAAGTTCAATAGTTACTAGTACAAGTATAAGAATGTTCCTTCATGAATTAACAAATTCATGAAAGTCCTATTATCAGTTGTAACAAATGTTCCACACCAATGCAAAGTGTTGGTTGTGCAGTAGGTATGGGAATCCTGTATTTTTTGCATGGTATTCTGAAAAGCCAGAACTTCTCTAATAAAATAATATTTAAAAGACAAGAAAAAGTAATATTGGGATAAAGTGGTAGAACAAGGCAGGATCACAGAATCTTCTATTTTGGCCAGGTGGCAAATATTCAACTCCTGTGATTCAAATGATACTGTTCTAGGTTCTGGGGCTATGACAATGAAACAAAACCATGTCCCTGATCTCATTTAATACCAACCCAAAATTTATCAGCAGTGACCAAATTTGGAAAAGAAAAAGCCAATAGGTAGGCGCAGTAAGTCCAAGAAAGAGCTCTTGAGTTTAGTTCCTATGTGCCACTATAGGAAGTGCCAGGCTTTGCCAAATACCTTGGCACTAAAAATGCCTGGGTCAGGGATTCCTTCATTCATTTCACAAATATTTTTGAAATACAGACTTGAATGATAAGCCATTTATTCAAAGATCAGAGCGCAGAAGTTTTAGGCCAAGGAAACAATGGGTTGCCAGAACAAGTTTGGATGGTATGAGAAGCAGAAAGAACAGTGTTAGTGGCAATGAAATTAAAATGGAGTGAGAAGAGGGGAATGGATTGGTGGGTGCTGCTATATGAATAGGACAGCATCGGGGAGTGACCAGGTCATCTTAGGCCTTGTAGATTCTACAAAACAAGAATCCATAGAAGAGACGACAAACAGCAAACAGGTTAAGTGAGAAAACAAATCAAACTTTTACAAATCTAAAAAATAAATTAGATTTCTTGCTATCAGATGAGAAAATATTCTAAAGATTGAGGATGCATGGAAATGAGCACTCTCAAATATCACTGATAGAAGGGTAAAAAGACACGATCCCTCTGGAGGGGACTTTTACTATATCTAACAAAACCGTGTATGCATTTATCCCTTGACCAAACATTCCCACTTCAAGGAATTTACTCTGAAGATGTACATATATATATATATATATATATATATATATATATATATACACACACACACAAAAAAAAAAAAAAACTCATAAGCACAAGGTTATTCTTTGCAGCATAATTTATAATAGCAATATATTGGATGCAAAACTGTATTCATTTCCTAAGCCTGCTGTGACAAATTGCTACAAATTGGGTGACTTAAAATGTATTCTCTCACAGTTCTGGAGGCGAGAAATCCAAAATCAAGGTTTTGGCAGGGCCGTGCTCTCTCTGAAAGCTCTAGGGAAGAATCTTCCCTTCCTAACTTCTGGAGGATTCAGGAGTTTCTTTTTTTTTTTAATTTTACCGGGAGGTCCCGGGGAGCGAACCCAGGTCCCTCCATATGGCAGACGGACGCCCAACCATTTGAGCCACATCCGCCCCCCTTCAGGAGCTTCTTGAGGGGCAGCAGCATAACTTCAACCTCTGCCTCCAAGTCACATGGCCGTCTTCCCTCTGTGTCTGTTTCTAGGTCCAAATTTCTCTCTCCATGTAAGGTCCCACTTAATCCAGTACGAGCTCATCTAAACTAATTGCATCTTTCAAAGACCTTATTTCCAAATAAGGTCACATTCACAGGTACCAGGATGTATTTTGTTTGGAGAAGACAATTGAGCCCACAACAACTAATGAGATCATTTATCTGCTTGTGATAATGCGGTAATGATACTGGCTGTAATTCAGAAGAGGAAGGACTTGCTGTTAGTTTGGGCAAAATAAATATTTCCTCAATAAAAAATATTCAAGTTTTAAGTGCTCTTAAACAAGGAAATCCTGCTTCTGGGCTTATTCTGTGAGATCACAGAGCAATGATTTCCAAGCACGAGTTCCTGATGATATTTTTAGTAAGTCCAGAAAAAAAAATGAAAAAAATAAGGGCAACATTGTGAATTTTTTAATGAAGTAAAGTTTACTGCATTTAAAGAACGAAACCTCTATTCTGAGATTGTCTTTTCTTTTTCTTTCTTTTTTTTTGTTGCTGTTATATGGGGCTATAGGATTCACTCCAAGATGATCCATTCCAATGGTGAGTGCTGGCTGCCAGCTGGGATCTCAGCTGGGGTTGTGGGACTGCCATTCTGCTAGTCAGACAGGTTAGAATGGACATGTGATGAAATTCTGGTCAACGAGATATAAGGGGAAAGTTTTGGGGGAGCACTTTTAGAAAGAATTTACTCATGCCAAAAAGGGATGTACAGGAAGCTTTTTATTGTTTTTGTTGCTCTGTGGATGTTGCTCTACCTGTAGGTGATGCCTGAAACTGTGACAACCATTATTTTGTTTTGTTTGTTTATTTTTGTTTTTTACTTTCAGCCTGTAGCAGTTTGGCAATATTTATGAATTCCAAAAATAGATATTGGATTATGTTTGTGAACTGGTCTTTTCCTCTGGGCATATTAGATTATATTGGATTCAGAGATTTCACTTTTACTTGATTAAATAATAATTAAGGCTTTGATTGGACCACATCAGTAGGATGTTGAGTTCCCACGCCATTCGTGGGCAGGGACTCACAGAGAAAACCACACCGCAGAACAGACAGTAGAATTTGGAGCTGGAGCCCAGGAAGTCAACACATGGGAGAGAACAGAGCAGCTGAGCCCGGAGGGAACTGTTCCCCAGGGAGAGAGATGAAGCCTAGAGAGCCTGAAATTCTACAGCTGACCTTGTGGAGAGAACAGAGCAGCTGAGTCCAGAGAGAAAGGAGCCCCGGGAGAGAGACAAGACTTGTCCCACCTACAGCTGATATTGGAAGAAACAGATCACAGAGCCTTAAGAGGAAGCCTGAATCCTTGCAGATGTCACTAGCCATCTTGCTCCAACATGTGGCAACAGACTTTGGTGAGAGAAGTAACTTATGCTTTATGGCCTGGTAACTGTAAGCTTCTACCCTAAATAAATACCCTTTATAAAAGCCAACAGATTTCTGGTATTTTGCATTAGCACCCCTTTGGCTGACTAATTCACGAAGTAATGGGAGCAAGCTACCACTTGAGGGTACGTTCCAAAGAAGCTGTTAAAAAAAAGAAGGTTGTGCTTGTTAACCATGGTAGATTGAAGCATATGTCTTTTTAATTTCTTTCCACACTTCTATTTGGTCTAGGAGAAAATCTCTGTTTGATACTAGAATGTCTTTAACATCTAATAGTTCCTACCCTAAATTTTTTATCAAAGAGAGAGCAGGCCTCCAGCTCAAATGACAGGCAGACAGTGGTATTTACCTAGAATTTAGTATCATTTTGCTTTAATTGAACTTACTTTTATGGCTACATCCTATTAATGTCAAATGATACTGTTTTTCTATTTATGGTAGTGATATAGTTTTCATTTTAACGTAAAAATGACTTAATTTAAAGGTAAATGTTAAGTAAATATTAGTGCAGCTGAGGCATGGATATGGCAAAAATCATGAAAGTGGCTCAGGGATCTCTGAAATTTGGAGAACACAAGCCAGGGATGTTTCATAAACTATTGAGATAGAAAGGGTGAAGAAGCCTTACATATACCATGGCCTCCTGGCTGGAATGTGGTTTTCCAATGAGACTATGTAGCAGTTTGGCAGTTTGATATAGTTATGAATTCCAAAAATAGATATTGGATTATGCTTGTAAACTGGTCTGTTCATCTGGACATGATTAAGTTATGATTAGGGCTTTGATTGGGCCACATCAGTAGGGCATTGAGCCCCACCCTTTGGTGGGTGGGGAATCAAAGATAAAAGACATGGCAAAGGACAGAGTTGGAGTTTTTGAGTTGTAGTTCTGAAGCTGAGTTTTAATGCTGGAGCCTGGGGTAGTAAGCACACAGAAGAGCTTGGTTGTGAGGAAGGAGAGAAGGCCCGGGTAAAAGAGACAAGCCGTTCGCCTGACAGTTCACAGATGGCCTTGTGGAGAGAGGCAAAAGTTGGAGAGCCTCATAGTCTACAGCTGACCTTATGGAGGAAACAGAGTTGCTGAGCCCAGAGAGAAACCCAAGAAGCCTGAACCCTGGCAAACGTCAGCAGCTGTCTTGTTCCAACATGTGGCAACAGACTTTGGTGAAGGAAGAAACTTACGCTTTATCGCCTGGTAACTGTAAACTTCTACCAAAAATAAATACCCTGTATAAAAAACAACCGATTATTGGTATTTTGCATCAGCACCCCTTTGGCTGACTAATACAGACTATTTACTGGGATTTCTGTCTTGGTCCCATTCTTTCACCTCAGTTGCATTTTCCAACACTAATCAGCTCTCCATATGGCATTCCCACTGTCTGCACTGCACGTTCACAGCTGTATCCTTATCCTGGTCTTTCCAGAGCAACCCCTCCCTGGATTTTGATGCCTCCCTGACAGAGAATTAAATTTGTCATGTTCTGGCTTGGACTTTTATTATCAGCATCTTCCCTTGCTCCATTTTCCCACCCTCCACTGAGCTCTGACATTTATTCATTTATTAATCATTAATCAATTTTAATTAATTCCAGACCTTTATTAAGTCTTTGAAAGAAATGTTTCCTTCTGCTCCAACCTCATCCACCAAAGTCCTATCCATCATTTAAGGACCAGCTTAAAAGTCACATTCTAGACAAAGCTGCTCCAGATCTCACTGTAGTAGGGATTAATCTCTTCTCCTATAACACTTTTCCAAAGCTCCCATGAAAGCTTGTTTCACAATCTGCTTTGTGGATTGAGGAGACAGGGAACTCCTTGAGATTGAGGAGTTTGTCTCAGTTTTCTTTATCTTATTATATGCCTGAAAAGAATTTGTTAAATTGCATTGAAATAGAACCAAGTCATGAATTTAAATTTGTTTGAAATAACCTTGTCACTATTTTAATTTTAAAATGCTACTTTGACATTTTTTCAATAGTTTATGTCCATTTTTCTTTATCTTTTGTTTTCTCAAAAAAAAAAAAAAAAAAAAAAACCCAAAACAAAGCAGGGAGATGAAATGGACAGTTTTGTTCATTCTTTAAACATGTCTTCTACTTCCAAATTTTATTAAAGAGGATGGTGAAGAAAAAAAAAGTCAATGAATCCCAGTGATAGAAAGGATCTTAAGAAAATTAACACAATAAGACATTATTTTAACCATCCAAGGGCAAATTTATTCCATTGTGGAAGACATCCAGAAAATGTTATCTTCCTTAGAAATCCATAACAAACTTTACATATTTTATTCACAGGAAGTTTTCCATCACATTGAGCCTAAACCACTCCAAGCTTCAGTTTAACTTGTTTCTTATTGTTTTAGTCTCGGAGTTTCCATAGAGAACAGCTGGTCATCATCCACTTCATCTGCTCCTATCACAATTAAAAGCAAGGCTGTCTAAATGTCCTCTTGAAAGCACACATGATATTGCTTATTAATCAAGAGTCAATAGGCATTCAGTACTAACAGGGTAAGTAATTACGTTTTTCTTTTTTATTATGAGCATAGTGAACTCTTAAACACTTTCTAAGTTTATCATTGAAAGAACAGTATCAGATGAGAAATTCAGAGACAGAATTTAATAAACTATATTTGAGGAGGGAAAGTGGATCGAAGTTAGTTCATTTGTAGAAAAATAATGTATCAAATTAATGAATTCAGAAGCATGTTCGCTAGTCACCAATAGTCTGTGGAAAAAACATGATGTGGGAGAAACTTCAGAAAGTATACATTCTCGTGACCCCAGAAGTGACCCAATTATCCAGCTGGAGTTTGGCCAAAGGAGAAGAGGGTCTAACAGAAGGTAAGCTGGATATGCATCATTCTTTTTTTTTTTTCATTTTAAAAACAATTTATTGAAGTATATCATTCATACATGAACATACATAAACAATAAGTATATAGAAAAGTTGTAAACTTACAAAACAACCATGCATAACATCATACAGGGGTCCCATATATCATCCCACAACCAGCACCTTGCATTGTTGTGGAACATTTGTAACAAATTATGAAAGAGTATCATCAAAGTATTACTACTAACTATAATCCATATCTTACATTTGGTGTATTTTACCCCTAACCCACCCTATTATTTTTTTGGTACATAAACCATAAAATTTATCTAAGGTGTACAATCAATGGCATTTGGTATAATCATTGAGCTGTGCACTTATCATGGCAATTAATATTGGAGCATTTTAATTACTTCAAAAAAAAAAAAAAAAGACAAAAAACAAACCACTATCATACCCATATGTTAGCGCTACTAATTACAAATCCTATGATGTGCTTTCACCATATCTATTCATTTCCAAGCATTTACAAATAACTTTTTACCAATTCTGCACAGATTAATCTTCAACTTTCTGTTCTCTAACTACATTGTTTTCTCTGGTGACTTATATTCTACCTATTAACTCCATGTGTGTGTTCATTTAGTTCATAATAGTGAAGTCATATAATATTTGTCCTTTGTGTCTGGCTTGCTTCACTCAACATAATGTCCTCCAGGTTTATCCATGTGGTCATATGCTTCACAACTTCATTTCTTCTTACAGCTGAATAATATCGGCATGCATCATTCTTGGGCACCTGACACCTGACACCAGGACTGACTCCCCACATATAATTAGAAAAGGGAAAAAAATACATGCAAAGGAAGTAAATACCAATTAGAGGTGCAGCCACATATAGTCTGCCTTGGAGAAAGATTTTGGGAGGATCTGGGAGGGTATTAGGTGAGATAAAGGAAGATGCCAGTAGAGAAGGATGTGAATTTTATACAAGATGGTTAAAATTGCAGATGCACTCTCAGGAGAACTTGGGGACTGTACTAAACTGTTATTTCTCCCACTGACTGGCTGAAGTTGGTATGGATAATAAATGATATAGTTCCATATCCATTTTCTCTCTTCTAACCATTGGCATCACTGACTTGTATGAATGTCTGACAGAGAAGTAAGGAGGCTCAGTTCCCTGAGCATTGTAATTTTATTTGGGTTTAGCACAGTTGAAGCACCTTGCGGCCTAGACCGCTTTGCTTGCCCAGGAAAGTTGGAACCTCCCAGAAAGATAGCACAAGGATAGTATGAACAGTAGCTGGGGCAAAACAAATTGTACTTGTAACCTAGTAGGCACCTTAGAATAGGCATAAAGTTTCTATGGAAAAGCACATAGGCCTGTTAAGTTTAATATTAATGAGATCTTTTACCTCTCTTTCTTTGTAAAGAAAATGTAAGCTGTATCCTTGTAACGTTTCACTCTTACCACTGTGAAACTTAGAGGCATCAGGCACAAAATGTATTTTAAATGTTAACCAGAGCAGAAAAACAAGAAAAGTACCCCAAACCCCTTCCCAAGGATTAATCTATGATTAATTTTGTTTCAAATCATGCCTATGATTAATTCTCTTTGTTTCAAGCCTATATAGAAGCTGTTAAAAAAACAACAACAACAACAAAAAAAACAACCTTGACAGGGAGGCAGATATGAGATTAATCAGATCTCCCATCCTCTGCCAGCTAATAAAACCTCTTTTTCCTTCCCAGCCTAGTTGGGCGTGTCTGTCTATTCTGCCGTGATAAGTGACAAGCCCATGGACCATTCCAGTCTCCTACAAGAGTGGGAGAACTGAGTGCCAAAAGGTATCAGCATAAAAGTGTACTGAGAAAAGAAAATAAGAATGTGATCAATCATTTGTTGCTTAACAAAGTGAGAGTTGAACAGGCTTCAAAAATTCATTGAACTGGTTTTGCTAACTTGCTTCAAATTTTTTAAAATTATTTTTAAAAAGCTTTAGAGTACATAAATGTTACATTGAAAATATAGATTTTACCTGAACATTATAGGTAAACATTTATTATGTCTTCATTCAGGATCCACAAAATATATCAAGCATATTATTAGAAGAGTTAATAAATGTAAAGCTCTTAGAACAATACCTGATACATAGAAGGATCCAGCTAAATTTAGGCATTTGTCTTGTTACCTTTCACTAAATGTAAAGCATCCGGCTAGCTACCATGTGATGTAGATGGAGGGCAAAGACGTGGACCTGAACTCTTGGAGATTAAAATCTAAGGTCTCTAAGGGGAAGCGGATGTGGCTCAAAACGGTTGAGTGCCCGCCTCCCACATGGGAGGTCTTGGGTTTGGTTCTGGTGCCTCCGGAAAAAAGGCCAACTCAGGGAAGACAATGTGGCTCAGTGGTTGAGTGCTGGCTTCCCACATATGAGGTCCTGGGTTCGATCCCCAGCCCCCGGTACCTAACCAAAGTGAATGAACAAACAAACTAACAAAATCTAAGGCCTCTATGGAAAGCAATTCTGTAACTTCTGTAGTCATATACTCTAGTAGCTTTGAGCTTTACATCTGCACATTTTCTCCCCATCATCCATCATCCTGGAAGATTGGGGGCCCTCTTAAGAGGGGAGACATATGGGCTGCAACTATTCCCATATTCTTTCTAGCAACATGTGCAACCACACTTCTCTCAACACCCCACCCCCACCCCCACACACATGGTCCCCCATGCTCTTGTTAATCAAAAGACTTTAAGAAGATAAAAAGACTTTTGTCTAGATTAGTAGAATTTGGTACAATGCTCAAACAATGTAAATATAATGGGGGAAAATGTAAATTGTTTACGTTGCAGTAATGCATCACACTAGCCTTATTTTCACAAATAATTTTAATTCTCAAGGGATAGCACAGAAATCATTTTCCTCACCAAGTCATTTTCTCCAGAATGGCTGAGATTAATAATCTGAGAAGCCATTCCCAGCCGTATGCCTTCATATAAACTATTAAATATCTGGACTTTCCTAGGTGAACAAATTTAGGAATACAGTTAGCTTGTGGCTTTAAAGCTGATTTAATAAAAGAGATCGCGTTTTCATGTGTAGCACACCCATGCGTAAATACATTTTGTTAGCCAGACTCTTGACTAAAATATAGGAGGTTTTCTTTGAGTTCTTTTAGCAATGTTTTGTAGTTTTCTGTGTATAAGTCCTTTACATTCTTGGCTAAACTTATTCCTAGATATTTTATTCTTCTAGTTGCTATTGTAAGTGGAATTTTTTTCTTGATTGCTCCTTCCAATTATTCATTGCTAGTATATAGAAACACCAGTGATTTTGGGGTGTTGGTCTTGTACCCCACCTCTTTGCTGAATTTGTTTATTAATTCTAGTGGCTTTGTTGTGGATTTTTAGGACTTTCTATGTGTAGGATCATGTCATCTGCAAATAGGGAAAGTTTCACTTCTGCCTATCCAATTTGGATGTCATTTCCTTCTTTCTTTTGCCAAATTGCTCGACCTAGAACTTCCAGTACAGTGTTGCATAATAATGGTGACAGTGGGCATTCTTGCCTTGTTCCTGATCTTAAGTAGGATGTTAGCTGTGGCCTTTTCATATGCGCCCTTTCTCTTGTTGAATAAGTTTTTTTCTATTTCTATTTTTGTAAGTGTTTTTAACAAGAAGTTATGCTAGATTTTGTCATATGCCTCTTCTGCATCAATTGAGATGATCATGTGTTTTATTCCCCTTCTTCTGTTAATGTAGCATGTTATATTAATTGATTTTCTTATGTTGAACCACCCTTGCAGAATTGGGATAAATCCCACTTGATCATGGTATATAATTCTTTTAATGTGCTATTGGATTCAATTTGCTAGTATATTATTGAGAATTTTTGCATCTATATTCATAAGGGATATTGGTCTGTAATTTTCTTTTCTTGTGGTATGCTTATCTGGCTTTGATATGAGGATCATGTTGGTCTTGTAGAATGAGTTAAGGAGTGTAACATCCTCTTCAATTTTTTGGAAAGCTTGAACAGGATTGCTATTAATTTTCCTTGGAATATTTGATAAAATTCACCTGTGAAGCCATCTGGTCCTGGACTTGCCTTTCGTAGGAGGTTTCTGAATACTGATTCTACCACTTTACTAGTTATTGGTTTGCTAAGATCTTCTATTTCTTCGTGAGTCAGTGCAGGCAGTATGTTTCTAGGAATTTGTCTGTTTCATCTAGGTTACCTAATTTGTTGGTGTATAGTTGTTCATAATATCCTCTTTTTGTCCTTTTAATTTCTGTGGGGTTGGTAGTAATTTCTGCCTTTTCATTTCTGATTTTGGTTATGTGTGTCCTTTCTCTTTTTCTTTGTCAGTCTAACTAAAGGTTTGTTGATTTTAGTGATCATTACAAAGAACCAACTATTGGTTTTGTTGAATGTCTTTATTGTTTTCTATTCTCTATTTCATTTATCTCTGCTCTAATCTTTGTTATTTCCTTCCTTCTGCTCATTTTAGGTTTGGTTTGCTCTTCTTCTTCTAGATCCTGCAATTTTAGGTTAGGTCTCTGATTTGTGATCTTTCTTCTTTTGTAAGATAAGCATTTAAAGCTATAAATTTCCCTCTCAGCACTGCCTTCACCGAATCTCATAAGTTGTGATATGCTGTGTTTTTGTTTTTATTCATCTTAAGATATTTCCTAATTTTCCTTGTGCTTTCTTCTTTGATCCGTTGGTTGTTTAAGAGTATGCTGTTTAATTTCCACACATTTGTGAATTTTCCCTTTCTTTCTCTATTATTGATTTGTAGCTTCATCCCATTGTGGTTGGAGAAGATACATTATATAATTTCAGTATTTTTGCATTTATTGAGACTTTTTTTGTGACCTAATGTATAGTCTACCCTGGAGAATGATCCATGTGTACTAGAGAAGAATGTGTATTCTGATGCTGTTGGATGAATTGTTCTGTATATCTCTGTTGGGTTCAGCTTGTTTACAGTATCATTCAAGTCTTCTATATCCTTTTTGATGTTCTGTCTAGATGGTCTATTCATTTTTGAAAGTGGTGTATTGAAATCTCCTACTTTAATGTAGACCCGTCTATTTCTCCCTTCAAATTTTGCAATATTTGCTTCACATATTTTGGAACTCATTAGGTGCATACCCATTTATAATTGCTATATTTTCTTGTTGAATTGACCTCTTTAATGGTATATAATGACCTTCTTTATTATTCTTAACAGTTTTTGATATAAAGTTTATTTTATCTGATATTATTATAGCTATCCCAGCTCCATTTTGGTTACTATTTCCATGGTATATATTTGTTTCCATCTTTTTGCTTTCAACCTACTTATGACTTTGAATTTAAGATGAGTCTTCTGTAAACAGCATATGGTTAGGTTGTTCTTTTTAATCCATTCTGCTAGTCTCTGCCTCTTGACTGGAGAGTTTAATCCATTGCATTTAAAATAACTACTGGGAGCAGGCATAGCTCACTAGTTGAGTGCCTGCCTCCCATGATGTATGAGGTCCCAGGTTCAATCCATAGTACCTTTTAAAAAAAAGCACAGTCACCTAAAGTAACTGCTGATAATACAAGAATTTCTTCTATATTTTGACATTTTGTCATTTTGTCTTTCTAAGTCTTTTACCTTTTTTGACCCTCAATTCTTCCATTAATGACTACCTCTATATTTATTTGGTTTTCTGAATTGTACCATTTTGTGTCCCTTCTCATTACTTTCTGATTTTTTTTTTCATGTATTTTCTTTGTGATTACTATGGGATTACAATTTAACATCATAAATCTCTAACAACCATATTTTATTTGAGACCAACTTATCTTCAATAGCATGAACATACACTGTTCCTCTACCTTTCCATCCCCCATCTTGTTTTTGTACTTGTTACAAATTATATCTTTGTACACTGTGTGTTCAAAACCATAGATTTATCATTACTTTTTATGTATTTGAATTTTAGCGCCTTTACCAGAGGTGTTTATTTCTTTATGCTGCTTTGATGTACTGTCTAGTGTCCTTTCAATCTGAAGAACTTCCTTTAGCATTGCTTGTAGGGCAGGTCTAGTGGTAATGAGCTACTTCAGCTTTTGTTTATCTGGGAATGTCTTAATCTCTCCCTCATTTTTGAAATAAGGTTTTACTGGATATAAAATTCTTCATTGACAATTGTTTTCATTCAGCACCACTATCTTCTTTCCTAAATGACTTCTGATGAGAAATCAGAACTTAATCCTTTGGGGATTCTCTTGTACATAACTTTGCTTTTCTCTTGCAGCTTTCAAAACTCTCTCCTTGTCCTTGGCAATGTACAATTTGATTACTATGTGTCTGAATGTGGTTCTCTTTGAGTTTATCCTGTTTGGGGTTTGTTGGGCTTCTTGAATGTTCATATTCATGTCTTTCATTAAATTTGGGAAGTTTTCTGCCATTATTTCTTTGAATATTCTTTCTTCTCCATTCTCTTTCTTCTCCTTCTTGGATTCCTATAATGCATATATTGGTGAGCTTGATGGTGTCCACAGGTCTCTTAGGCTCTCTTCATTCTTTTTTATTCTTTTATTTTCCTTTCCTCAGACTGAATCATTTCAGTTATCTTGTTTTCAATATGACTGACCCTTTCTTCTGCCATTTCCAATCTTCTGGTTAAAGCTGCCTAGGGAACTTTTTTCATTTCAGTTATTTTATTCCTCAACTACAGTATTTCTGTTTAGTTCCTGTTGAGAATCTCAAAGAGATTCCCATATGGTTCATTCATTGTTTTCCTCATATCCTTTAGTTCTTTCTCTGTATTTTCCTTTATCTCCATGAACATACTGAGGATCATTTTTTAAAAGTCTCTGCTGCTAAGTCCAAAGTCTTGTTCTCTTTGTTGATGGCTTTTGCATTTAAATCTTGTTCCTTTGGATTAGCCATGATATCCTGTTTATTTGTTTGTCTTGTAATCTTTTATTGCACACTATATATTTTAATATTGTAAATTGTTAACTCTTGAGATTTAGTTCTTGAGCTCACTGTTCCTGGCTTGTATCCAGCTAGTGATATGACAGAGATTTTCTTAAATGCCAGGAGTGATATTTATCACAATTTTCCAGCCTCCTCTTCCCACACTTCCCTACTGCAGTGTTCCACTAGATCCCAGGGTTCCAAAGTAGTTGATTCAGACAGTTTCTGCCAGCTAAATAGTTCTTTTGTTGGAGGGACTGCTTCCTGTAGTCTCCTACTCTGGCCTCTTCCCACAATCCTCTCAACAATTATTGTTTAAGGGTGACAGGCATATGTGTGCTTATTGTACTAGCCTCTCTACTTTTCTGTATGTTTAAAATTTTTAAATAATAAAAGTGAAAACAGAAAAGGATCCATGCTGTATATGTTTCTGTTTTCCTTCCAGGAAATATGATGGAGGGAATTCAACAAATCTTGAATTCTATTTTTAAAAATAGATGCAAATACTGAAAGAAACATCTACTTTGTTGCTTTATAAACCTTTTCATCAGAAAGGCTCTCTTTCTAATTCTGATTCCCTCCTCCTTATCTTCTTAACTACTGTGCATGGGCACACTTCTAGCAATCAGAATAATTTTGATATTGTTAATCCAAACCCAAACAAACACAAGATTCAAATTCTATTTTACTTAATTTGAAGAGTTCAAATATGTGCCCTTTCCTTAAGCAGATGATTTACAGAGCAGATAATGGGGCTGACACAGCCTTTCTGAATGAGGAAAAGCACAGTATAATTGAAGTCAGCTAACAGGATTTCCAGCAGGGAATGATTTTCTTGAGTGTGTGATCTGATTTCCTTTGATGTTTGTATTAGAGTAATAACATTAATAGCATCCCAGGCAACACTTAATGAAATTTTAGATGTACTATATATGAGACTCCTCTGTCACCAAACTTGGCTGTTTTCTACATGCTTTTTCTTAGATATAGTGACTAGTGGGAAAACCAGGACAGACAGGACACATTTCAGCTTTGAATTCTGGGCCAAATATCCCTGTCTTCTTTATGAATATATGTGCTATCCCTGCCTGAACCTGTGAGGACATTGAGCTAAGACAACAGATAGAGCAATATCAACTGGGCACAACCACAGGAAAAATGACTGGGCAAGTCCTACTAATGGTTGGTGTAATGTTACCTTAATGAAAAGGAAACGAACATTTTCATATTTCCAGAAAATTGCTTGCTTAACTTTAAAAGTGATTTAGAAATACAGCAAATATTAAGTGCCTTAATAAGGAATCAGAGACTCCAATTACTGCTTGATATTTTATTGAGTCAGTAAAGAAATATTGAACTATGTCTTGAAAAAGCTTTTCAATGAATAATTAACACTCAGAGTCGTCATCTTGAAGTCTGGAGTCATATAAATCTTGAATTTGAAAATTCTTGCTTCCCCAGAAATGTTTGAAAAAGATGGGAGAACAGATTCTTGCTCTCTATAATTCATGCCTGACTGCTAATCCACAGAAGTGAATTGTATGTAAGTACCAAAGTTAAAATCTGTGTCTAAGATTTTTCAGGACTGATGTAAATGTTTTTCTAATCTGTTGTGTTTATTTGGGAGACAGGCCTTAATTATCAGATCAGGGGGTGGGAAATCTATTGTTGATTGATGAAATAAATATATGTTTTAGTGATACTATCAACTAAAGTCACATTACAACTAAGTAATTATAAGATAAGAAATTAGTAAAAGTGAACAATTACTGACAATTGCCAATAAGAACAAGAAAGGCATCTGGCCAGTTATGGGTCCTACCAGTGGAGTTAGAATCCATTAGAATATGGCCCAAATGACAGAATTTCAAGAAAGACAAAATATATGAACATGCTGTATTTTCATGTTTAAAATTGGAATTTTAACTTGTAATCATCTGCAATTTCATTAATGGCACTTCAAACAGTTCACTGGATAAAAAATCAGAGAAATGTTATCACTGTAATGTGAGACTGCTTGATTTTTGAAGTTCAGCAAGTGATGTCTGGATTTAAAAAGGCATAACATATTCCCATTTTTCCTACAACAGGTCTTTTTAAGGCCCTGATTCAAACTCAGTCATAGTTAAGCAATTAATTTTAAAGTTTCAAAATCATTTTTGTCTTCTCATTTGAGAAAGTCAATATCCACCCGGACTTGTTAGCCCAAATCAGAAAGCATGAATGTGGGATGGATGGTGGCTTATTTCAGCTCCAACTAGGAGACAGAGATTATACAATCATTTCTGATTTTTCTTATATAATTTCACACATTTTGACTACCATTTATTGAGACCGTACTACTACATGTCAAGGGACATGTTTGGTTGGTCTTGTGGGGTATATACATACAAAAGCGAGGAAATACCTGTCCTCTAGGTGAATTTAAGAGATCAGTTCATTGTCAACTTGCAAATATTTAAAGGTATACTAAATTGCCTACTTAACATTTTAAAAAAGATATTGACGGATCCAATCTTTTACAAATATTTGTCATGTGTATCTAGGAATTAAAAAATAGATTTTAGCTGGAGTATAACGTAAGAAAATAAAAGTGACCCACGTGAAAAGAACATAGAACTTGGGAATTGAATTTTTCTCTAATTCTGGCAGCTAAGACCAAGCATGGAAACATATATTACTTCTTGTTATTTTTGTCATTGTCTTACTGAGAAAAGGGAACCATATGTGTTCATCAGCTGTGGTAACATTTTCCCTGGAACTAAACCCTAGTAAGCTTAAGTAACTTACTGACCAACATTAATTCAACAAAGACAGGTTTCACTTTCACCAACATAGAAAAAATTTATTTTTTGTCATTTTAAGGTTTTTTTGATGAGAGTTTATGGTCAACCACCAACAAATATAGTAGAGGTGTTGATTTTTGTTCTATTTTGTACAATAAGTAGCAGAGTCATTTATAAACCCAAAAGGTTTGAGATAACATCCTTTTATAATTAGTTCAATAATAGCATAGTTTAAATTATTTTGATACCTTACAAATCCATAAGGAAAAATGCTCTACTTTTCTGAGAACAGCTAACAGTAAAACATACTTGAGAAAATATTTTATAACTATTAACTCTAATGTGCTCAAAAGGGTTACCAAGGTTTGTTGTCCTCAAAAACTTTTAGCAGATGATTTCCTGAGAGGACATAATGGTCTATTGCTGCAGTCATAAAAGAACTTTGATATTTCCTCTTTATCTGAAGGATGTGCTATGTATTTTTAAGAACACATTTCAATTTTTATCAAGTAAACTGCATCTTAGTTTGTATTTGCAAAGACAAACTTCAATGTATTGTGGTAATAGAAATAGATGTTTTATTTAACAATCTAAGTTCCCTATGTGATTAACAGTATTTTAATATGATTTTGTGAGTTCTTTTCTATGCCTATATTTTGTAAATTTTCAATTTTCTAGGGACCTATTGAATAATGGGATTTACCCAAATGACTTGCTTCACTTGGTGGAAAAATGTTACTGTGAGGTTTGCATAGGTATAAAAGATTTTCAAAATTGAAAAACTTTACTAATCAGTTTGAATTTAAAGAATAGGATTTCATAGGCCTATTGATTGGGATACAATTTATTGTAGTGCAGGAGTGATGGCTATTGTTTATAATTGATCATTCATTTATTTAGCAAATATTTATTGAACCCTACTGTAAGCCCAACATTGTGTTAACTGTTTGGGGATACAATGGTATGTAAAACAGGCACATTCCTACTCTCATGATACTTAAAGTCTAGTGCTATAAAGGCTCTCTTGTTGCATAGGAGATGAAATTAGCTTGTATCATAGGCAGACCTGATGCAATATGGAATTCAAGGAAGACTTCTCTGAGGACATGGCATTTGAGTTTCTATTTGAAGTCTGAGCAGATATTGACTAACTGTGAGGAAGTGGTGGCGGGTAAGGCAAATCATCCCAGACAGTAGGGGAAGAAGTACAAAGGCCCACAGACAGCAGGTACAATGGACTGACTGAAAGGAAAAAAAGGCCCATGGAGTTGGATCACAGAAGTGTGGGGAAAGCAGCATGAGGTGGAACCAGAGAAGCAAGCCAGGCCAGATGTTAAGATTTTAGTGGTTATTCTAAAAGCAACAGGAAGCCTTTGAAGTATTTTAAGCAGGCGTATGACATGTTCAGATTTGTGTTTTTGCTGTTCATAGGATTTTTTAAAAAATGATTTTCTTTTATTTTTAGAAATTCTGAAGTATAATTACGTATAATAAAATGCACCCATTTTATGTATATTGTTTGAGTTTTGACAAGGAGTATATACTTGTAACCACCACCACTGCAAATGAGATGTAAATATTTTCATCACCTCAGAAAATTCTCTTATGCCCCTTTCCAGTCAATGCCGCCTTCCCAACCCCCAACCCAGCCCCAGGCAGACACTGATCTGCTGAGTGGCAGCAGGTCAGTGATCAGTGACAGTGATCTGTCACTATAGATTATTTTTCCCTATTCTATAATTTCATATAAATAGAATCTTACAGTATGTATACTTTGTGTCTGACTTTTTTCATTCAGCATGTTTTTGAAATTCATTCATGTTGCATGTGTCAGTAATTCACTGCTTTTTATTGCTGAATAGTATTCCATCCTTTGGGTATATCTCAATTTGTTTATCCATTAATCTGTTGATGGACATATATATTGTTTCCAGTTTGCTTCTATCATGAATAAAACTGTTATGAATATTTGTGTGAAAGTGTTTTTGTTGGCATCTGTTTTCTTGGATAAATATAATATTCAATGGTAACCATATATCTAACTTTGCAAGAAACTTCCAAACAGGTCACCAAAATGGCTGCAAAAATTCACACTCTCATCAACAGTGTATGAGAGTTCCAGCTCCCCCATATCCTTGCCAACACTTTGTATGGTCAGTCTTTTTAATTTTAGACATTCTAAAATGGATATGGATATGGAAATGAAGTAGTATTTCATGGTTTAATTTTCATTTAAAATAAATCACTCTGACTTCAATGTGGAGAAATATTGAAGGAAGGCAAAAGTAGAAGAGTAACCAAATCATCATGGTTTACCTTATACTGTCCCAGATTAAAACTGAAAGTCCCACATCCTGGGAACTCCCTCAGGCCTAGACAAACCTAGATAGCTGCTTATCCTATCAATAAGAAGGAATGACGTGATAGTGACATGGAAAGAAGTAGACAGATTTCAAGTATATTTAGGAAATAAAAATCAGTGGGACCAAGTGATGGATTAGATAGATATGGGAATGGGGAGAGGATGCCAAGGATAAGTCCTAGGCTTCTTATTTGCATACTCATTAATTGGTGGTCCTATCCACTGAGATAAGGAACACTGAAGGAGGGTGGGGAAGGTCATCTTGAATTGGTTTTCAACATGTAGAATGTGAGATGTCTTTGAGACATCAAAGTGGTGCTATAAAGGACACATATGACCTGGAGCCTAGAGGACAAATGTGAGCTAGACATGTAAATTAAGGAATCACAGGCAAATATTTATGAAGGTTATTGAAGACATGGGTCTAGATGAGACCAGAGTGCTCTTACTACTGAACTTTAATGGAAATTTCTTAACTGACTTTTCCAAGTTTTTCCCTGTATGTTTTGTAATATGTCATGCTACTTCAGCATAATAATAAGAATAAAATTTTATCATTAACATGCCATTTTATGTGGAATTTTAAAATTACTATGATTCTATAATGTCAGAAATGTACCATTTCAAGTGATGTCATCAACATGGTGACAAAAGACATCCCAGGGAAAAGTCTTCCCTCAGAAGCAATTATTAAAGTAAAAATCCCACTTGCTTAGAACTCTGAAAGATGTGAGAGACTGGAGAAGGACTCCATGAACTCTGAATGGAGGAAAAGAAAAAATATCTCCAAGATCAGGTAGGAAATTTCCATCTTAGACCTGCCAGTCCAAATTCCTCCCCTTCACTAAGTCCCATGTAACTTAGGAGTTGCACAAAGAGGTGGCACAGCCGAGATCACTCCAGCCATGGATGCAGACTCTAGAGACACTCATAGCAACAAGTTAGAACCCCCCCACACACACACACATATCCAGGAACAGGGACTCAATTTCACAGAGACCCCGGGCGGGACACAAGCCACTGAGTTATGCTGCATGCTGCATACAAAAGGGTGCCTGGTGAGGGTTGGGGGTGGGGTGGGAGAGAGACTGTGGCAGAACTATTGGTAAGAGCTGCACATACTCAATCCAGTTTCTGTTGGCTATACCACCTAAACACAAAACAAACTTTTCTGAAGTGACCCACCTTTCTGTATTGACTCCCATCAACTCCCTGGGATGGGATACCCTAATGAGGAAGAAACCAGAGGCAGAAAAGCCTCACAGGAAAAAATGGGAGGGGTTTAAACTGAACTTCTGTAAGACAAGACAGATCCAAAAATGGAAAAGTGTAAGGAAAAGGGGATACTGAGTGAGGGAGCGAAATTAAATAAATCATAGGAGGTGGGCAGAAAATTCTACACAAAAATAGCAGAACAGATCAAGATTCCTGGAGAAGGAACAGAGGAAAGGAAGCTTTCTCCTGGAGGTGAAACAATTTCACAAAAAGTACAATCTTAAAAACTTGGCACAGAAAGCAGACAGTAAGCGCAAAAGCAATGAGGGGTGAGGAGAAATAAATAAATTAATCTTTTAAAAAAAACTTGGGAAGCAAGTGTGGCTCAAGCATTTGGGTGCCTGCCTACCAAATGGGAGGTCCCGAGTTCAGTTCCCAGTGCCTCCTAAAGAAGATGAGCAAGACAGTGAGTTGACGTGATAGGCTAGCACAGTGAGCTGATGCAATAAGATGACACAACAAGATGACACAATGAAGAGACACAATGAGGAACCACAATGAGAGACACAACAAGTGGGAGCAGAGGTGGCTCAAGTCATTGGATGTCTCCTTCCCACATGGGAGGTCCTGGGTTTGGTTCCCAGTGCCTCCTAAAAAAGAAGACGAGCACACAATGAACAGACACAGAGAGCAGACAGCAAGAGCAAACAATGAGAGGGTGGGGAGAAATAAATAAATAAAACAAATCTTAAAAAAAAAAACAAGAAAACAAACTGTACCAAATATCCAGGGCAAGAATCAGATGAAGAAGAGCTGAGCAAATCTGAATAGTTAAATACAAGTTACTTTAAAGGTAAAGAATAAGTTGGACTAAGTGTCAAAGAAGAGCTTTAACACAAAACAGATCAACAATAAAAGCTTAAACAAAGGAGAAACTGACTTCAGAGTTTACTCATCAAGATAATCAGATGCCTAGACATCAGCAAAATATTACAAACCATATTAAGAAAGAGGAAGATATGGTCCAGTCAAGGAAACAAATTAAAACTTCAGAGGAGACCAAGAATTTGGAACAACAAATCAAAGAAGTTCAAACAAATCTCATAAATCAATTCAAGGAGATGAAGGAAAGTATGGATATAGAGCTAAAGGATATTAAGAAGACAATATGTGCACATAAAGAAGAATTTGAAAGTACAAAAAGAAACATAACAGAAATTGTGGGGATGAAAGTAACAATAGTAGAGAGGCACACAAAAGCAGATTTGAAGAGACAGAAGAAAGAATCAGTGAACCAGAAAACAGGACAATCAAAATCATACAGTTAGAAGAACAAATAGAGAAAAGGAGAGGAAAAAATAGAGCAGTGTCTCAGGAATTTTGAATGACAGCAGGAACTGCACAATCATAGGCAAAATGTGTGTCCCAGAAGGAGAAGAGAAAAGAGACAGAAAGAATATTTGAGGAAATAATGGTTGAAAATTTCCCAATTCTTATGAAAGATAAAAACACACATGTCCAAGAAGTACAACATACTCCAAACAGAATAAATCCTAATAGACCAACTCTGAGATACATACTAATCAGAATGTCAAGTGACAAAGATAAAGAGAGAATTCTGAAAGTAGCAAGAGAAAAATGATTCATTTTCTTATTGCAGAAAACTGGAAAATCCACAAATACATGGAAGTTAACATACTCCTAATCAATCAGTAAGTCAAAGAAGAAATTACAAGGGAAATTAATATATATCTTGAGAAGCATGTAAATGAGAATATAACATATCAAAACTTATGGGATGCAGCAAAAGGCATCCCATAAATATGATGTGATAAAGGGAAAGGGGCATATATGAAAAATCTACAGCTAACAACTCTCAGTGGTGGAAGACTGAAAACTTTCCTTTTAAGATCAGGAACAAGACAAGGATTCCCACTCTCACCATTGTTATTCAACATTGTACCAAAAGTTCTAGCCATAGAAGTTAGGCAAGAAGAAGAAATAAAAGGCATAAAAATTGGAAAGGAAGAAATAAAACTTTTACTATTTGCAAATGGCATAATCCTTCATACAGAAAGTCTGAAAAAATCTACAACAAAGCTATTAATAAACGAATTCAGCAAAGTGGCAGGGTACAAGATCAACACACAAAAACCAGTAGTGTTTCTACACATTAGTAGTGGGCAATCTGAGGAGAAAATCAAGAAAAAAAATTCCATTTACAATAGCAACTAAAGAATCAAATATCTAGGAATACATTTTTTAATTATTATTATTTTTATTTTTAAAGAAGTTTTAGATTACATAAATATTACATAAAATATATGGGGGATTACCATATGCCCAATACCCCCACCCCACACACACATACTTTCCTGTATTAACAACATCCTTCATTAATGTGGTACATTTGTTACAATTGATGAACACATAATTGAAGCGTTGCTACTAACCATGGACTATAGTTTGCATTATAGTTTACACTCTGTCCCGTACAATTTTGTAGGTTATGACAAAATATATAATGGCCTATATCCGTCATTGCAATGTCATGCAGGACAATTCCAATGTCCCGAATATACCTCCATATAAACACCAATACTTCCCTCTCCCATCCCTCAGAACCTCTTTGGCCATTGCCTTTATATCAATGATAAAAGTTTTTCCATTGCTAGAATAATAATTAGTTTGTAGTAGAATAGTAATAAGTCTATTTTAGTCCATTGTTCATTCCCCAGTCTTGAGGATTAGGGGGTGGCGATGCACACTCCCATGGGGCAGATGGATGGAATTATCTTGCTTGCAGTTGCAGACACTCTTGTTTCCTTGGGATGGGTGTTGTCCATCATCATCCTTTTGTTAGTGGTCCTGGCTGAGTAGAAATAAATTTGACCAAGGATGTAAAGGACTTGTACACAGAAAACGAGAAAACACTGCTAAAAGAAATCAAAGAAGGCCTAAATAAATGGAAGGACATTCCATGTTCATGGCTTGCAAGACCAAATATTGTTATGATGGTAATACTACACAATATGATTTACAGATACAATGTAATACCTATCAAAATTCCAACAGCCTACTTTGCAGAAATGGAAAAGCCAATTATCAAATTTATTTGGAAGTGTAAGGGGCCCCAATTAGTCAAAAACATCTTGAAAAATAAGAATGAAGTTGGACAACTCACATTTCCTGACTTTAAAGCTTATTATAGAGCTACAGTCAAAACAGCATGGTATTGTCACAAAGATTGATGTATCGACCAATGGAATCAAATTGTGAGTTCAGAAATAGACCCTCACATCTATGGCCAATTGATTTTTTGACAAGCTGCCAAGTCTACTCAATGTGGAAAGAATAGTCTCTTCAACAAATGGTGTTGGGAGAACTGGATATTCATATGCAAAAGAAAGAAAGAGGACCCCTGTTAGAGAAAAGGAGGCACTCACTGGGACACAGAGACTGATGATTGCAGGCAGAACGTTTATTGGTAAGCTCTTCCAATGGAGGGGGTCTGCAGAATAGACTTCAGCCTGCCCCTGAAAAGGAGAGATTTCAATTTATACAGTACATTCCTAGGCAGGGAAATGATAGTTGGTGGGAGGGGGTCGAGGGTTTGAGTAAGGTGCAGGGGCCAATAGGAAGCCTTAGAAGTAAACATTTTCCCTTTTATGACTAGAGGGTAGTGGGTGAGAGAGTTATGTTTTCTTGGAATGCTGGAGGAGCAGGTGGTGCTTTGATCTGGAGGGAGTGAAGGTCTCTATCTCACTTTACTCCCATTTCTATGTGGTTTCTTTGTTCAACCTTTGGGGAACTGCCATGCTTTCAGACACGTAGGCTTAAGGGGGCGCTTGTCCTTCCTCAATGCATGTCAGGGGGAACTGAGTCATAGCTTGTTAATTATTGCAAATCTAGTAAGGAGGAACTTCCAACAACTCCTATCTCACATCCTATACAAAAACTAATGCAAAATCAATCAAAGACCTAACTATAAAAATGAGGACTCAACATCTCCTAGAAGAAACTGTAGGGAATCCTCTTCAGGATCTTGTGTTAGGCAATAGTTTCTTAGACTTTTCAGCCAAAGTACAAGCAATGAAAGAAAAAAGATAAATGGGATTTCATAAAAATGAAGAACTTCTGTGCATCAAAGGACTTTATCACAAAAGTGAAAGGGCAACCTACTCAATGGGAGAAAATATTTTGAAAGCACATATCTGATATGGGTTTAATATACAGAATATATAAAGAAATCCTATAACTCAACAACAAAAAGACAAACAACTGAATTTTAAAATGGGCAAAAACTTGAATAACATTTCTCCAAAGAGGATATACAAATGGCTAAAAAGCACATGAAAAGATGCTCAACATCACTATCTATTAGGGAAATGTAAATCAAAATCCCAATGAGAGGGGAGTGGATGTGGTTCAAGCAGTTGAGCACCTGCTTCCCACAGGGGCTCGATCCCTGGTGCCTCCTAAAAACAAAAGCAAACAACAAGCAGACAATCGACAAAGCCAAACTCACGGAGCTGATGTGGCTCAGTGGTTGAGCACTGGCTTCCCACATACGAAGTCCCAGGTTCAATCCCAGGCCTTGGTAACCACCTCCACCCCACAAAATTAAACCAATGAGATACTATTTCACACCCACTAGAATGGCTATTGGTTGTACACTTTGGATGGATTGTATGGTGTGTGAATTAAAAAAACAAAACAGAAAATTGGGAGGATGTGGAGAAATAGGAACACTCATTCTTTACTGGTGGGAATGTAAAATGGTGCAGCCCCTATGGAAGACAGTTTGGAAGTTTCTCAGAAAGCTAAGTATAGAATTATCATATGACCCAAAAAATCCCTTTACTAGATATATACACAGAAGAATTGAAAGCAGGTACTTGAAGAGATCATAGCGTAATTATTCACAATTGCTAAAAATGGAAGCAACCAAAGTGTCCATCAACCAATGAATGGATAAAAAAAATGTGGTGTATACATAAAATGAACTATTATGCAGCCATAAAAAGGAATGAGTTCCTGATACATATGACAACATCTATGAACATTGAAGTCATTATGCTGAGCTGAATAAGCTGGACACAAAAGGACAAATATTTAAGACCTCACTAATATGAAATAATTAGAACAAGCAAACTCAGAGTTAGAATCTAGAATATAGGTTACTGGAGGCGGGGTTGGCGTAGAGAATGGGGAACTAATGTTTAACTTGTAAGGAATTTCCATTTAGGTTGATTGTAAAGTTTTGGAAATGGATGTTGGTGACAGTAGCCTGTTATTGGCAGTGTATTAACAATATGAATTGTATAGGTGAATGTGGTTAAAGGAGTAATTTTAAGTCATATATATGTTACTAAAATAAAAATTAAAAGATATAACATAAACCGTTGTCTTAGTTTGCCAAAGGCTGCCAATGTAAAAAATACCAGAAATGGGATGGCTTTCATAAAGGGAAATTATTTGGGGCAAAGATTACAGTTCCAAGGCTGCAAATGTCCAAATCAAGGCATCATCAGAGATGCTTTCTCACCAAAATTTGGCTGCTAGCAGATCTGGAGTCCTGCCACGTGGCTAGGCAAGAGGATAGGTCTGCCAGTCTCTACTCTCTCCTCAAGCTCAGCTGTGGGCAGTCAGTCATCTCTCCCTGGACCTCATCTCCTTTAGACTTTCCAGGCTTCTCTGTCTTTCTGCAGCTGTGGGTGAACCTAGAGCCCTCTCTCACACATGGCAGGGTCAAAATGGCAGAACTGCCTTTCTTTGTGTCTCTTCTCTGTGTGTGTGTGTTCTCAGTTTAAACAAGACCCAGCAAGCAAGAGGGCAGAGACCCAACCTGGGTCATGCCTCACTGATGCAGTCCAATGAAAAGCCCTAAAGCTATCTTACTGAAAGTGATCTAATCAAAATGTCTGTTAATTGAATCTGATGCATCAAAGGGCTCCACACTCACAGAAATGGATTAATTCAAGAACATAATCTTTTCTGGGATTCACAATATTCAAACTGTCACTACTGTATAACACAGTGACCCCTGTTATAAACAATGACCTACAGTTAATAGTGTAAGTATAAAAATTTTCTTTCGTGAATTATAACAAATGTACCACACTAATACAAGGTGTTAATAACAGAGTGGTGTATAAGAAAAAATACACCTAATGTAAACTGTGAGCTATAGTTAATAGCACAATTTTAATATTCTTTCATCAATTGTAACAAACGTGCCACACTAATGCAAAGTGTCAACAATGGGGGGATATAGAAATGCTGTATGTTCTACATGATTTTTCTGTAAACCTACAACTTCTCTAATTGAATCTTTTTTTAATGTACCATCTCAAATTCCCTCTCAAACTAAAATTTCCAGTGTGGCATAATACTAACTCTAATCTTTAGATGGAGTAATAAATGATTTCTTCACATGTTCTACCTGATATAACAATGTGTTATATTTATCCCAGTATCATTTAAACAGAACATATCTTAAAAGGCGGTGATATGGATTCCAGACTTCTTGGAGCCTGAATTTAAAAGCTTTCTGCCATTTTGAAAAGATATTGCTTGACTGCTTTCATGTCTGAAAATATCAAATCTCAGCTATCACCCATTTTGCCTGAAAGATGGCTGTATGAAGAAACTAAGACACAAAGATATAGAAAATATATTCTAATGTGAAATCCCAAGTTCTATAACTTAAGTATGCTATTTTGATGAAAATATATGTAATTTCTAGATTATTTCCACTCCAGGTCTCAGAGAATACACCAAAGTATAAACCTAAGCAATGCCAATATTATAAAATGACTTACTAAATCTTATCTTAACATAAATAAAGTTATTACAGGAATGTTTTAAGAACCTAATGAAGAAGGCATGCATAAGACAAGTGTAAGCAAGAAGCAAAAACTGGATATGCAGATTGTATATTCAATGAACTACCATTTAAAATAAGGATATACAGCCAAAGAACTAAGAGAGCCTAGAATTGAAAGAGAAATAGTTGGAAAAATTTGGGTACCATACTGTGCTGAGTCTCCAAATATTCTTTTGAGTGATCTGGAAAACACTTGTGTCATGTCACATGATTTATTAGACCACATTTGAAATACATACTTAAATCTATGTTTCTCAGGTTACATTTAAACATTTAGTCTAAAATTGTTCTTAAAGTATTTTACATTATTTTTCTATCATAATTTTAAAAACAGGTGCCAAAAGAAAAAACAAAAAACAACAAAAAATAAAAAAATAAAAAAACAAGTGCTAGATAGTTGACAGAAAGGAAAAATATTTAGAGAAAAACACAGTAATAATTTATAGGATGATAGGCTTAAACAAGTGAGTGAAAAGAACTAAACACATCAGGCAAGAGAAATTTATTAGGGGCTCATTCATATGTATTCCTGAACTGTGTAACTACAAGGAAGACGGGAAATAAATAGTGGCTGGAAAACAGCATAACTAGGCAAATAAGCCTGAATAGAATAAATAGAAAATATTCCTTTAAAAATATTCATTTAGTTATTTATTGCTAGGAGGAAAATAAGCTGACATGAAAGTCTCGTGATAACTGGTAGAAGTTTTGTTACTTGAGATATTCTAAAAATTTCCTAAGGGCCAACTCAGAAAGTCTAACAGAGGGAAATGACTGTGAACAAAGGTTCTGATAAGAAGTAGAGAGTTTTAATGGAGTTCAGCTCAGACTTCCATGTCCTTGAGAAAAATGTCGGGGAATGGTACAGTGTGTACCAAAAAGAGGTCTGGTCTTTATCCCAGCTCCTGGGGGTTGGGGGCAACATCTAAATCCTTGGAATTTCCTGCATGATAGGAGCATCTTTGAATTCAGGATGGGCCTTCAGGACCACACCTGACAGTTTATGCTCAGGGTAGTGTCAGCCACACAGATAGTCTTAGGATGGGAGCTGGCCATACCAAAAAGAGGAACCATTTGTTTGGAAGATTGAGACTTTGAGCGGGACCTTGGCTTCCAGGGAAGGGAGGGGAATTGGAAATTGAATTCAACCAGATGAGCACTGATGCCATCAATCATGTCTGTGTAATGAGACCCTGATAAAAACTCTGGAGGCAGAAGCTTGGCTGATTGGTAAGACACATCGATGTGCCAGGAGGGTAGCATAATCTGACTCCATTGAGAGAGGACACAGAAGCGTCATGTTTGAGGAACTTCCCAGACCTCACCCTATGTGTTTCTTCTTTTTGCACTTCCTTATTCATGTCCTTTTTGCAATAATAAAACTGTAAGTGTAAGTATAGCACTTTCATTGAATTCTGTGAGTTGTTCCAGTTAAGTATTAAACCTGAGGGGATGGTGGGAACTCCCAAATTTGTAGCCAGTTTGTCAGAAGTTTGGGTGGCCAGGGAATCCCTGAGCTTACAGCTGTTGTCTGAAGTGAGGACAGACATGTATAAGACTAACTTTAACCTGTGGAGTCTGACAATTCTGGGTAGTTAGTGGCAGAATTGCCTGGTAGTCCTAAATGACAATTTGCCAGTTAAATTTGAGCCAGATACATACGGATGATGTCAGTTGGTAAACATTTATCAATCCTCTTTTTAAGAGTTGTCTTTGATGATTGATTTGTGCTCCATTTGCTCAATAGACAGCTACTGTTTTAACCTCTATATTTTAACCAATGGACTGATATAGCAAATCTAAGCTAGCTTCATATAATTAGGGCCTGAAAGAATAAATTAAGTCCAATCCTTAATTCTAGAAATCTTGTGTTTCATTTTCAGGCAAGCATTTGTTGTTGCTTTCCTATTTTACTGATTTGATGGGATGTCTTTTGGGTGCTGAATCCATTATACAGAATACATTGAAGATACAGTAAATATTTTCTGAGAGTGTTTGTGTTCCTAGTTATTTTCTAAGGTGTTATTTAATACTACAAGATGCTAATACAATGATGTGAAATATACAAAGCAGAGTGGAGAATGCCCTATCTATATCCTTGCCAGTGCTTTGAACGCCAGTTTGCAGTGATTATTACATTTTATTCTCTTTCTTTTCATCAACAATAGACTTCCAACACAGTGTAAAATTGATGTACGATTTATTTCTTGTTTTATGCAATGAAAGGAACATTGAACTATAATTCAGGGGACTCTATGCCAGTTTATACATTCTTCCAGCTGGACACTATTTTAGGCTGATTTAGAATATCTGTGCCTTTAAGGCAGGAAAAGGGGGTTAGATAACGGAGTGTTTTCAATATGGAAGCAATTGCATTAATAAACACTACTTGATACCATTGATTTCATTTCACCATAATAAGTGTTTTCATTTAAGTTGTCCATTATCCTGTGAAATAAGTTACAAAATGTTTCCCTCCACCATCTAATTTTGATTAATGCTAATAATTCTTCTCCAAAACATAGGAATTCAAAGTTTAACAAGTGAGTTATAATTTTAAGGAGAAAAAAAATGGTTTGAGTTCTTTAGACCACTTATGCAGAAGTGTGAAAGGCAGCAGTTAACTGGGATGAGATTCCCATTCACTTACATTCCTATACCCCCGTGCTGTTCCCTGCCACACTCACTTTGATCACATCAAAGTGTTTACTTTGCACCCACCACATGATGTTCATTCCTACTTCTGTGCTTTTGTTCACATAATTTCCTTTTCCTCAAAGTTTATTGTATTTAAATATTTTTTGTTATGACATTTCCAATTGTGGAGGCTTTCTATGGACCCCAGAAAAATCATGTCCTTAGAGCTAATCCATTCCTATGGGTGTGAAAATTTGTAGTTGGGACCTTTTGATTAGGTCACTTCAATTAAGGGCCTTTTGATTGTTACTTCAGTAAGGTGTGGCCCAGATGAATCTTAATTTTCTTATTGGAGTCCTTTATAAATGAGATGAATGCAGAAGGAGAGAGATAGAAAAAACCAGAAAAGAAAGCCAGAGGAAGCCAGAAACTGAAAGCAATGAAACCTGGAGGAGAAGGGAGAAAGACAAGCAGATGCCGCCATGTGCCTTGCCATGTGAGAGAGGAGTCCAGGATGGACGGCAACCAGTCTTCATGGAGAAAGCATAGCCTGATGATGCCTTGATTTGGACATTTTTCTCAGCCTCGAAACTGTAAGCTTGCAACCTAATAATTCACCATTGTAAAAGCCAACTAATTTCTGGTATATTGCTTTTTGGCAGCCTAGCAGACTAAAACACCAATATACAGGAGAAAGCAGAAAATAAAATATATAATCACTGTAAGAATGTATCTACCATACAGATTTAATGGGCACTAACATTTTGTCATCTTAAGTCTCTCTAGCTTTGTTTTTTAGTTCGTTTGTTTTTAAGAAAAAAACTTGTGCTCAGAAAAATCTCCCCACTCCTTTCATTCCCCCTAACCATTTGTTTTTGTTATTCAACAAACATTTCTTTATTGAGCATTCACTAATTCCAGAGTCTGTGCTCAGGTGTGGAGAGGTGGGCCAGCCTCCTTTCTCTCCAGAGCACCTGAAATCTAAATAGCACTATTTAAGGTGTTATACATGTAGGCAGATGATTCACGTATGCTGGAGCTGACCTGTACTGGCTTGTGAGAACCAACTGTAGACATCTCTACAGAAAACTCTGAAAACTCTGCCCTCAATGTTGGCCATAATGGGAAATTTTACATCATGGAAATTGGCAAACACTACAAATCAGGACAGTTTTTTTTGTTCTTGTTTTTGTTTTTAGGAGAGCTGATCTACCAGTATACCACTGCATATAAAATTTACCTATCTTATAATTTACCTATCTTGCACATTTAAAATGCTTTTATGAATAAGTCTTAAATATAAATCTTATAATCTCCTCAAGGGATGGAATCATGTTTTACATGACTTTCTTCATGTCCAAAGTGTTACGCACATAGTAAGGTATTTCATAAATACATTTGATCAATTTACAAAGAATGCATTCATTACTCCTCTTGCCATAGTGATTCATTAATGACACCTACTTTGCCTTGTGTTTTTCTTATTCTGAAATTTAAAATGCTACTATTTGAAATTACTGTAAGCTAATTGCTTTTCCTCTCCGTGAGATAATTTCATAAATATCAAAATATCAAGTACTTTCCACCCAGAAAGATATATTCCAGTAATGATCGCCTCTCTGTTCTTTTGCCTCCCCTGGCAATGTTGAGGTCTGTGACATGAGCCACCTGCTCAGTCTGTTTCTCAGTGGAACTCTCTCTGCACATTCTGCCTCGCCCAGCAGTTCTCTTCTGGAGACCAGACTTGGTGCTACGCAGTTATTAAGAACCTCGAGAGAGGGAGGAGTGAGTGTGAGGCATGAGCTTCTGGACAAGCAAAGGGTCCTTAGCAGGGACCACAGGATCCATCAGAGTGAAATGGAGTCAGATGCTATTAGCAACAGTCATGGGTAAGTTTCTCAGAGTGCTGGTCCTTTTATGTCTTCATTTGCTCTTTCCTCTAATGAGACAACAAAGCTCAGTGGGAAGGATTAATTCTCTACAATTCTTGTGTTTGCAGACCATGATCAGTGCCCCTTAAAATCCTTATGCAAGGGCAGAGATTCTCACAGATCTGGGGTCCGTCTGCAGAGAGACTACACAGTCTGTTCTGCCTCACAGTTCCTTAAAATACCAAAGAAAACTGTACTTATCTCCTGCTTTTACCTCTTTCCTCAGTAAGCCCCTCTAGTATTCAATCACTTTGTCCAGTTTTAAATTGAATAAAAATTTCTTCATCTTCTTTATTCTAGCAAAATTAAAATAGAGAGTTGGTTATATCCTGTATCCTGGGTATTGAAAGTACGTTACTTAACCCCTCACTGGCTTTCATTTCCCCCAACCATATTTATGGGAGGGTGGGGTAGAGTTGGTAAGGGATAGAGAATGCTTTATGCTTTGTGATATGGCTGTTTACTTAAGTTTATGTTACACTAGTAAGTGAAAGCAGCATCCCCTTCTTCTTTCCATCTTGGCAGAATTCCCATCCAGACCATTTGGCTCACTTTCAATCTGAAGATCTTCCCTCAAATTTATCTTTATGATCTCTGCCCCTTTCTAGTGTTTTTTGATAAACCCTAAATGCTAGGGGAGAAAGAAAAGGGAATACAATTAGTTTTCCTGTTTGATTTTCAAAGGGTTTCAAAACTCTCGCTTTGAAGACAAAAAGCTTTACAGAGGCAATATCTTTCTCTTTGGGTTAATGACAGGTAAGGAAAATGTGTAGCTTGTACATTCCCTCCTACCATCATACTTTATATGGCCCACAGTATGCCAAAGGCTCATCATTTTCTTATCCCAGCCTCTGTGAAGACAGCCAAATAGTTCACACCAGGTTTTACTAGAACCATATTTCTATAGTGGTTTCTTGACTTCTTACAAATCACAATCCTTCTTAGCAGGCCTTAGACATTTCTTATCAGGAATATAGTAGCTAAAGTTTATCATGTCCCCACTCATACATCTGTTTTCTTGGTTGAGCTGAAACCATAATTCCAATATTAATGACAGAGGAAGCAAGCATATCCATCTTCTGAATGACTGATTTATACAGGGGCTCAGGAGCCTCTCAGGAAAAAAAAAAAGCTAAACATTCTCTACAGTTTGAGTTCAAACATGTCTATTGGATAAGGGCATTGGAAATTAGATTAAAAGATCTGAGGATGATGGGGGCCCAAAAACTCCCAATAAGTGAGAAAGGAGACTTGAAAGATAAGCCAGATCTGAGTAACATTTATTTCAATATTTAATTCAATAAATTTTAATTGAATGCCTACTATAAGCCACACCCTGCACTAAGTACTGTAAACACACAAAAAAGAAGACTGACATATTTGGAAGTAGGACAGTTTTAAAAATATGGTTAAAGGAATGATGAATTTTGGTTCCTGATAATGTTCAGTTTAGATTATTTTTCTGAATATTAACTAATGCTACCTGAGATATTGACATAAGAATCCTAAAAATCTTAAGCATTTTCAAAAGAAAAAGCATCAGTGAAATCTAATGGTTTTCATATGAAATGCTGTTACTTCAACAAGAATTTCGGCCTTCCATTTGATATGGTTATTTGACCATATCAAATGGTAACTTCCCATTTCTTCTGTTCAGATGCTTGCTTAAGTGTTTCTGGATCCCTGAATGCATTAGCTAAATTACATTTTCTGTATAGTTCTACATTCAAATGGGGTGTATTACTGTGCTGGCACTTCCATCTTGTATTCCTGTTCCCAACAAAGGCACCGCCCACTCAGAACATGGAATGTAAACATCAGTGGGTTAATGGACACTCATAAATCTTGAGCTTTTGACTGATCTGTAATTTGACCTACTGACTGATTATTAGGATAAACTTTGAGACGATGTGGCAGTTGCTGTGCAGCTAGTGATATTGTAAATTGCAGTGTCATTGGGATTTGTCTATCATAAGAGAAGAGAAGATATTAACTTCTGCTTCTGGGGCATTTCACCACTGGAACAAGGGTGTGGCAGAAAAGAGGTACCAGGCAATTGAGATGTGCCTCAGTTGGCCTCACCAAGCACACATGGTCCCAGAGGACAAAATTGTAAGAGCAGCAGTGAGCACAAACCACCTGAGCTGTACTGCTCATGTTAAATGAAGGAATATAATGGAAGTTATCAGGAATCTGGGGTAACCTTTCCTTAAGAGCTGGGCATTCCACCTCCCCTGTGGCACTGGGAGCAAGTCTATCTTGCTGAAAACAAACCAGAGAAAGAATTAGATATAAAGAAAACCCTGCACCTAGTGAGCCTCATTCAATGCTGTATGTAATATTATAATTCCTTACAAAAGCAAACAAACTGGTAGAAGAGAGGAATTTCTCTTTATAAGATTCTGGGCATAAAGATGAAAATATGCTCATAGTTGGAGCTTCATGTATCAAAGTAACCTACAGATCATGGTGTGACAGTGCGAGGATAGAAACTTCAAAACTGCTCACCACTTCCCATTGCCTTTATCTAAAAGTATTTTCAAGCCCGTGTCTTTCAGCTGTGATACATACCTCCAGCTTCAGAGTTTTTTCCAGTTGCTTGGGTGTTATCAACTTCTGTTGCTGTCTGTGACAGTCACATCATGATAGGGGAAGTCCCCTTTGCCCTGAGCTATTTCTAGGATAAGTGGATTCGTCTCCCAGATGGCTGTAAATATGTTCCCGCCATCGTTTACATAACACAGGAGGAACTGCTACTAACAATATTACACAAAATAATAAGCGCTGCTAGTAATAATTCAGAAAAGTGGCATTGGAGATTCTGATACTTGGTGTCACAAGCCATCTGTACCTAAGGGTATTTATTGACAGTACCAAGAAACCAGAAGTTTTGACTGAGGCATACATGAAACAAATCAGAAGTGGGCAACTGCGGTTCTGGGATAGCCACAACTGGGAGAGAAGTGTTCCCACTGGAACCCAGACATCAATTCCATTGATTACTGAGTGCAGCATCTCACAACACAGGATGCCAAAGGATAGGGTGTTCTTATGCCTGAGTTACACTAACTCTGTAGTAATTTGCAGGTGGAAAAAAAATGATATAGTTCACAACATAGAGCAAAACTTCTAAGTTTGAGAAAATGAATAAAATAATTAGGAATTTCTTAATGTCATTTTACATTAGATATTTTTGCCAGTTTCTCAGATAGCATATAAACCTTTGACTCTCTCTTAACCACTAATAACCGACATTTGAGGTGATGTGTTTTTCTGTCCCATTCTGAATATAGGTCCTTTATGTCCTTGGTTTAGTTTGTTCCTAAATATTTGATTCTTTTAGTTGCTATTATAAATGGATTTTTTTTCTGATTTCCTTCTCATGTTGCTCATCAGTAGTGTATAGAAACGCTACTGATTTTTGTGCATTAATTTTTATTCTTCTGTCCCATTCTATATCCGGTACCCATGCTAATCACATAGCCAACTACAGGATCCCTTCTGGGCACACTCCTGGCTCTTCTGATGCTTTATAAGGTTTCCTTCCTCCCTCCCTCCCTTTTCACTATAAGATTAAGTCTTTCAGCAAACTACCACCTAGTTTATATATTCCAATTGCTCCATGATTGAAACCAAAGTTTATAGTATTTTAAATGTGATAGCATTGTTTTAACTACTTCTATTTCTTCATACTTTAAGCATATTCGGATTTTTGGTGTTTATTTTGCAAATTCCTCAAATAGCATATCAGCCTTAATTTTGTATATTTTATCAATAACTAAAAATCATCATTCCTGTTCAACTATTAAAACCACTTTTGGTAAATCAGTAAATTTGCACAAATTGGCCATTCAATGGATTGAATTTTGTCTTTCAAAGCACTGATTTTTGGTGAATTGATCTAGAACAGCTGCAGACCCTAACTTATGTCCACACTTACATTGAACAACTCCTATAGAATATAAATATATGTTGGCAATTTTGAAATATTTTGCCCAGATAGAAAGCATACACATTAGAACATCCCCTAATGATGTACATGATTCATAGAGGGACAAGATCTTGAGGGATTTCGGCTCCAGTAGTTGAGAGTGTCTTTGTTTAAAAGTTTCAGTTTATAGAAATTATATTGCGTCCTTCTTTTTGAAACCTTACTGTACATTTCTGGGTTTTTGTGTGGTTACTTACCCAGGATACCTTCCTTACAGGAACTTCTATTTCACTGTCTCAGCCATGAGGTTCCCACCCACTAAGATTATAAGAACTATTATTTCTATGGTAATATATTGCTTATAAAATTTTTGCATACTATTACCTTTATTAATTAGATAATAAAGCAGTTACATTGAAGTGGATTTTTTTTATAGGGAAGAAGAACTTTGTACAGTAGTGTGGGAGACTATTTCTTCCACTAAAATTTCAACTTATTACATACACATTCATATATAGAAATTTTAGTTGAGCCAAGAATCTGTGAACAATCCATTTAATACTCAGAAAGGCAAGCTCCCTTTCCCCAAAGTAGGTTCAGCATGGTCTTATGCTTGATTACTTCAACTCTGTACTTCAACTCTAATGTGGCTTATCCTAAGAAAGAAGACAGCAAATTTAGGAAGAATTTATTTAGCCGAGATTAACACTGGGGTGAGGCTTACTAAAAATGGCATTTTGATAAAGCCAGGAAGCAAACTGACTCTTAACACCAGTGAAAATTGTGGTATCTTGGGCTTCATTGCTAAGACAAGAAACCCAAGAAGCATTTTTTTTTTCACTACAAAGCCAAGTAACAGTAAATGGGCCTATACCAAATTTTTCTCCTAGTATTTCTGAAGTAAAGCTACTATTCCTGAGAAGCCCACAGGCAGTCCTGCCCCTACCAGACTCTATTCTAATCTATCCCTGGAAACAGTACAAGGAATCACTGACCAATCTTGAGTTGTATTCATACTGGTGAATGGCGTAGATTAATATCCTTTCTGAATTACAGTAACTTCCTCTGAATAAAACCATGCAAAAAAAACCCCACTCCGATTACAATATATAACTATGATATAAAATGAAGGAGCAAAATCTCTGGACATTGAAAATCAAAATAGCCTCTTAACTGTTTTTCCTAAAATAGGTTATATGAAACTTCTTTTTACAAAGAATAATTGGCTACCATAAATAGTATAATAAAAGTAATTTCCTGTTTCTGCTGTAAAAATTAAAAGGGATTCAGTACAAATGGGAAGACTCTGAATTCTAACCTTTGATTTTTTAATGCTGAAGTCATTTTGCAAAAATATTTTATATAGTTACTAAGCTAGCTAGATCTACTACCAAATGATGAGCTGCTTAGGCACTGCTAAATGAATTAACTCCAATATACTTCTCCATTTAGAAATAAGGACTATTAGTCACAGTTAAACCCATGTAATTTTTAATGATTAAATGTTAAAATTTAACTAATGATCTAGTTGTGGGAATTTGCCTGTGTGTGAGGCTATTTTAGTTTCCTAGTTGCTAAATCAAATACTATACAACAGGTTGGCTTAACAACAGGAATTTGTTGGGTAGGGTGAGTGTAAGTGTAAATGATTGTCTGGCAGGCAATCATTTGGGGTTTCTGGCCCTTCTGTCACATGGCAATTCACATGGTGGCCTCCTCTCCTTTCTTTTCTGGGTTCTGTTGAGTTTCGGCTTCTGACTGCTCTCCATGGCATCCTCTTCTGTGTCTAATTTCCTTTGCTTATTGGACTTCAGTTATTTGGGTTAAGGCCCACCTTTGCTCAATTTGGGCACACCTTAACTAATAACATCTTTGAAGGTCCTTTTCACACATGGGTTTTACCCACAGGACCAGAGTTTGGGACCAGGCATGCCTTCTGTAAGGGACTTGATTCATTCCCCAACAGAGGTAGAGATTGTATTACTAGAACACACTTTGAGGTTTGCAAAAAATCAGCTTAATCAGCTGAACCCTCCTTTTGGGAATTTTTTAAAACTTAGGAATAATATTGCTATCCAAATCACTACGGTTTATGAATACACTAATATCTGAAAAACATTTTGAACTTGGCACTCACTGTTTCCATTCCCTGGAAGGCTCTTTGCCCAGATACTCCCATTGCACCTTCTTTCACTTCACTCATGTCTCTGACCAAATATCACCTCTTTAGAGAGGCTTTTCCTGACCACTCAAACTACAGAAACACTCTTCTCTTGCTTTAATTTTCTTTGTAATATTATGATTGCCTGACATTTTATTATATATTTATTTGTATATAGAGAGTCGATATTCCTCGCTAAAAATCAAGCTCTAGTTTTGAAAATTCATATTGAATTTTTAAATGACAGTATTTTTCAGTTCCCTGCTTTCTAACTACCTATTTTTCATATCTATCTATCCTTCATTCATAGGCATCAGTGTTTTTTTTCCAAAACTTTTGTGCTTTTTTCTAATAAAGGCCATGTCTCTTTAATCTCCTTGAGAATCTTTTAAACATACATACTTAGAAATCTTTTCCAGATTAATCTATTATTTCCTTATCTTCAGGAAAGAGTTCTCCTATTTGCTGTCAGTCTTTGTTGGCATTAGTTTCCCTCATGTGCTTTGAAATTTTTGTTTGGGAGTTGATCTTGATTGGGAAGAGTTCTTTTTTTCCCCTTACACTCACCCTTCCTGTTTTGTGTTTGAGGTTGTCATAGGAACCTTGTCACAGGAAGGACAGTTCAGAATTCAGTTCAGTTTCATACTGGAAGCTAAGCTTTAGGGATGATCAAAGTCATGATTGTGGCAACTAGAAAGATGTGGGAAGCTTGTTCTACCAGAGTAGTTGTAGTTAGGTTGCTGAGTAAGAAGAAATATGAATGGACAGTTCATGATCTGATTGGCATTTGGGAACCTCTCTCATATCATAAACATAGATGATAAAAAAATATTCTGTATGTGAGGAATAAACTGGAATGAGGAAGACAAAGACAAGGAGACCAGCAAAGAGGTTGTTAGCAACATACTTGTGAAGTGAGTAGGATATTGAATAATGTGGAAACTGGAATTAAAGGGGATTAAAGAGAAAAAAATGAATGAGCTGGCAGCTGATCCAGAAAGGACGGAAGTGGAGAACAGGACAGAGAGGCAGTGGCTAAGTCATACTTAGTGTTGGGAGTTTAGAATCCCAGGAGACTGTGGAGACATTGGCATTCATGGAGAAATTTGGAGAGAAGGTGGAATGGAAGCAGAAGATGTAAATCTTTGATTCAGACAATAAAACTATATTTCATGGTAAAGTAAACCTGGGCCATGTTTAAATATCAATGGGAAAGAACTGGGGGAAGAAAAGAGATATAAAACATTAGAAAGTAGGCAAGGATTCCCAATATGCATAAAGGTTATAGTCAGGAGAAGCAGTGTAGTGAGGACATTATGGAGAAAGAGAAAAGGAGATCTGAAGAGACTGTCCTAATGTGAAGGTAGGTGGAGTGGTGGTTGGTGAAAGCAGGTGGAAGCCAGAAGATGACAACACAAGATGACACCAGAATGTCAGACTCTTGAAGGTGACCTGACTCTGTCATAATATCTTATTCTATCTTGCAAGCCTGATTACTGGTGTCTACCCTCCCCATTCATTCATTTCATCCATTCATTCATTCTCTCACTCAACAAACTGAAGAGGTACTTAATATATAGTAGGTAGAGTGCTAGGATAGAAAGATACATAAAACAGAATTGTCGCCCTCCAAAAAAGTTCACAGATGCACAGAAGGTGCAGTGGATAGGGGGGAGACAGACATGTTTATGACTCATATACATTGTGGTAAGTGCTCACTTTGAGACTACCAAGGAAGGCACAAACAATTCAGACTAGAGAGTGAGAAAGAATTCCTAGAGGATGTTTGTCGAATAGTCATAAACACTTATCAAAAGCTTTTTACCAAAAGATATGTGCAAGGCTATTCATAGCACCATTATTCATCAGATCCTCCAATTGGAAACTTTCCAAGCTCCTGTGGAATGGATAAATACATTGTGTGTATTCACAGAATGGAGTAAGAATGAACAAATTACAACTGCATACAACACAGATGATTCTTAGAAACACAATGTGTGAAAAAAAAGACAGACAAAAGAGTATACACTATATGATCCATTTTTGTGAGGTTCAAAAACAGGCAAAATGAATTTACAGCCAAAATGGTGGTTATTCTTGGGGTATGTAATGATTGGAAAGGAGCAGGAGGGGGGCTTCTGTGTGCTATTAATACTGTTTTTTTTAATGCAGATGCAGTTTACACGGTATGGTAGACTGAATAAGACACCCCAAAAGATATCCTCATCCTAATCTCTCGACCCTGTGAGTGTTAACTTAATATAAAAAAAGGGAATTTTGCAGATGTCATTAAACTAAGGATCTTGAGATGAGGAGATTATGTTGGATTATCTGGGTGGGTCCAATGTAATCAAAATACGAAGGCAGGGGGAGATTTAACAACAAAAGAGGAAGAAGGTGATATGACCATGGAAGCAGAAGACTATACACTGCTCAGGAAAATCCCCTGCAGAGGGACCTAAAACCTTTTGACACTTATATGTAAAAGTGGCTTTTGTTAGTGGTAAGAGATGGTATTAACACATCATACTATTGTCTGTTGCTTATAATCAAAGTCTGTGCACCACCTCCCAGAGCCAGGCTACACATCTGCAAATCTGCAGCAAGAGAGAACTTGGACCTCCTCAAAACTCTTTTGTTTAGATTTTATATTTGCTTGCCTTTGTTTCACCAAAAACTGGGGGCAATGGAGGATTTATCTCTGAATATACTATAAAAAGCAAAATAATTTTGTGATTGGTTATCATGATGACCCCATAATTTCTGTTCTGGGGAAAGCCACCCAGTTGTCTGCATGGGCTTAGTAGCTACAGGCTATAAATTGCAGGGAAAACCCCTTGGTCATCTGTCCAGAAATGAAACATCCATTTCCAGGGCTCAGAACTAATCATCCAGGTGAGAAGTCCCACAGTCATCTTCAAAAGGAACACTTCAAACCGTGTAGGTAATAGCCAGATATACTTTGGCACTTAGGATAAAGAAAAAAGAGTGAAAGAAATCATGTCTTATAATTTCTGCCTCATTAAGATTTATTTAAAAAATCAATGCATAGTCTGCTCCAAAAAGGAGGGACCACCAAGCTTGATATGTGCTAAGAAAGAAGCAATCATGATCATTTTGATAATAGCTAAAATTATCTGAATGCTCACTATGTGCCAGGCTAAGCATTCTACATTCTTATCTCTCCAACCTTATAAGAGAGGTACTTTTAAATACCCCATTTTAGAGACAGGGAAACTAAAGCTTAAAAGGATTAAGTAAATTGTATAAAGTCACATGCTTAGTAAATGTTAAAGTTTAGTATTCATGTCCAAGTCCGTAACATAGATACCAAAGCTCCACTGTCTTCCCAAGACACATGAGAAGGGAAAGCCCCTGTATCTCCCCTCAAGGGCGGAAAAGAATGAGGGTGAAGGAAAAGCTGAGTTGTATTAAAAACAAACGGATTCCCGGCCCATATGCAACACAACACAATACAACACAACAATACAAACAAACAAAATCCACAAGCAAACGAAAGAGACTAATGGAATTCCCCTCAGAATTTGAATTCTGGCCCCAAGTCCCAATGGCAGAATTAATACTCCTATTTTGCAAATGAGGAAACCAAGATGCTCAGATCTCTTGGTATATCATGGATATTGAACCCTTATCGGATATTGTGGGTAAAAGTCAAAATTTTCATAATACATACCAATATTTGTAAAATGATATATAAATATATATGCATATATGTGCATTTGCTTACAAAAATGTTATTTATATATATATAAATATATTTTAAGAGGTGCTTAGATTACCTAAAATATTACATGGAACCCACTGGGATTCCCATGTTGCACACTGTAGCTTTGTAGTGTGTTTTGGGGTCAGGCAGTGAAAGCCCTCTTACATCACTCTTCTTTCTTACTATGTGTATTAGTCAGCCAAATATCAGAAATCAGTTGGTTTCATAAAGGGTATTTATTTGGGGTAGAAGCTTACAGTTAACCAGGCCATAAAGCATAAGTTACTTCCCTCACCAAAGTTTGTTGCCATGTGTTGGAGCAAGATGGCTGCCGACGTCTGCCTAGAATTCAGGCTTCTTTGGTTCCTCTCTTCCCAGGGCTCTGTTTCTCTCTGGGCTCAGCTGCTGTGCTCTTTCTCCACAAGGCCAGCTGTGAACTGTCAGGCGAATGGCTAGTCTCTTTTCCCAGGGCTTTCTCTCCTTCCTCATGAGCAAGCTCCTCTGTGTGCTTACTTCCCTGGGCTCCAGAATTAAAACTCCGCATCAGAACTTCAACTAAAAACTCCAACTAACTCCTCTGCTCTGCCATGTAGTTTTATCTCTGAGTCCCTGCCCTCCAAGGGGCGGGGACTCAACATCCTATTGATGTGGCCCAATCAAAGCCCTAATCATAACTTAATCATGCCCAGAGGAACAGACCAGTTTACAAACATAATGCATATCTATTTTTGAAATTCATAACTATATCAAACTGCCACACTATGCTTTTGGATATTTAGGTGCCCTTTCCCCTCCAAATAAATTTGGTAATTGCCTTTTCTATTTTTGTAAAGTAACCTGTCAAAATTTTGATTGGTACTGCATTGAATCTGTAAATCAGTTTGGATAGCAGTGACATCTTCATGATATTTAGTCTTCTAATCCATGAACATGCAATGTCTTTCCATTTGTTTAGGGCTTCACTGATTTCTTTTAGCATTATTTTGTAGTTTTCTCAATATAGGTCCTGTACTTCCTTAGTTAAATAGATTCCTAGGTATTTGAGTCTTTTTGTTGCTATTGTAAATGGAAATTTTCCTCTGATTTCCTCCTCAGATTGTTCAATACTAGCATACAGAAACAATACTGATTTTTGCAGGCTGATCTTGTAACCTGCAAATTTGCTGAACTCTTTAATTAGCTCAAGTAGCTTTGTCATAGACATTTTAGAATTTTTAAAATATAGGATCATGTCATCTGGTAATAGTGAAAGTTTACTTCTTTTCCTCTTTGACTGCCTTTTTTAAAAAAATTGCTCTAGCTAGTACTTCCAACACAATATTGAATAACAGTGGTGACAGTGGGCATCCTTGTTTTGTTCTTGATCTTAGAGGGAAAGCTTTCAATCTGTCCCGAGTACAAGGTTGACTGTGGGTTTTTCATATATGTTGTGGCAGTTTGGTATTTATGAATTCCAAAAATAGATATTGGATTGTGTTTGTAAACTGGTCTGTTCCTCTGGGCATATTAGATTGTATTAGATTCAGAGGTTTCACTTTCACTTTATTAAATCAAGATTAGGACTTTTATTTAACCACATTATTAGGGCAACTTGGTTTGAGTCCCCACCCTTCCCCCTTTGTGAGCTTCCATTTCTTAGTATGGCTTGTAATTTTTTGCTGATATCTAGGCATCTGATTAGGATGGCAAGTTTACTCTGATGCTCAATTTCTCTGTCTTTCATAGGGTATTAGTGGCAGGAGACTGTGTATTACTGCTGTTCTTTGATTCTTGGTTCAACCTATTTTAGGTCATTAGGATTGTCCCTGTTAGTTGCTCAAATCTGGGCCATGGACCCAATAATGGGTTGCAGACACATTTCCAAGAGCCTTGGGGAGGGAGACTGAAAAGGCAGGAAGAAGTCTTTCTTCCTTATTTACTTTTAATTTCCTCACATGCACTTTCTTGCTCCACCAGAAGATGGCGCTCTTTGGCAGCCCTGTCTGTTCAAAGTCTGGTTGGAGTGTGTTCCCTGCAACACTGGCCACAACAATGTGACAGAGTATCCAGCCTGTAGGCTAAGAGCCTCACAATTTAAACTCAGAGACTGGACTCCAACTTTTGTTGGCAGCCCCTCCCTTTTCCTAGGTAGGAAATAATTCCACTCCCCTCTGCATCCTCAACACTCAGTCCCAGTCAGTAGGGAGGGTCATTGAGAGGGTTGGATATCTTTCGTCCTGTGCCAGCTCCCAGGGCTAACTATATCACAGCCTCTCCTGGCCTGGAAGGGCTCATGGAACACAGCAGACCAAATTTGTGTAGCCGAAAGTTGTCAGCTGGGCTACATCCCTTTCTCTCCTGTTTCCTGGGTACACAGATCCCCGTGGCCCCATCTGTCTATGGCCGCCAGCCCGAGATTGGAGAATTCAAAATTGTTTTCTCATAGGGTGGAGGAAGGGCACTGGTGGCTGCAGCTTCACCTTCTACTCTTGGTCTTTCCATCAAGTTTTTTTTCCTGTGCCCCTCTTTCTTCTGGGTGGTGCCCAGCCTTCCCCTGGTGTCCTAAACCCTAGAACATTTTTTCCAGGCTGTTTCTGCCTCTCCTCTAGTTAATTTTCTGGGAGAGAAGAGAGCCCCATGTCTTTCTAATCCACCATCTTCCTGGAAGTCTCTAACCTAGTGTTTTAGAGCAGTTGTATGATCTCATCTTTTCTTCTATTACTACTATTATCATATTAGTGTTATTTAAATTCATATACTGTAAAACTGACTTTTTTGCTTATACAGTTCTGTGAGTTTTAATACATGTAGATACTGTAACTATCACCACAATCTATCTATAAAGCAGTTAGATTACACACACACACATACACACACAAATAAAACCTCCCTCATTATGCCCCTTTGTAGTCAAATCCTTCCCTTACCATTAATTCCTGACAACCATTGAATCTGTTCTCCATCCTTATAAGTCTTGCCTTTTCCAAAATGTCATGTAAATGGAATTATACAGTATGAAATCTTTGGGATTGACTTCTTCACTTAAATCACTCAGATAATGCCATTGAGATTCATCCATGTACATGTCAATTTGTTCCTTTTTTTTTTTTTTAAGATTTATTTTATTTGTTTATTCCCCCCACCCCCCACCCCCGTTGTCTTTCACTTTCTGTGTCTGTTCATCTTCCTTGTTTCTTTAGGAGGCACCAGAAACTGAACTCGGGAACTCCTATGTGGGTGGGAGGTGCCCAACCACTTGAGCCACTTCTGCTCTTTGCTTTGGTTGTATCTCTCATTATGCTTTTCCTCCTTGTGTCTGTTGTTCCATCATCTTGTTGCATTAGCCCATCGCATCAGCTCACTGTCTTCTTTTAGGAGGGACCGGGAATCTCTGCTCCCTTCTTTTTTGTGCCTCTCATTATGTTTTTCCCTCCCGTGTCTCCTGTTTTGTCAGCTTGCTGTGCCTGCCCATCATGCCAGCTCGCTGTCTTCTTTAGGAGGCACTGGGATCTGAACCAACGCTCTCCCATGTGGTAGGCGGGAGCCCAGTCGCCTGAGCCACATTCACTTCTCAATTTATTCCTTTCTTATCACTGAGTTTTATTTGGTTATTTACAGTGTTGAGTGATTGTGAATAGAGCTGCTATAAACATTTGTATACAGGTTTTGGTGGGAGCAACAGTTTTATGTTTCTTGGTTAAACCCCAGGAGTGGGATAGCTGGGTCATCTGGTAATATGTTTCACTCATAAAAAACAAAAACAAAAACTCCCAAACTGTTTTCCAGAATGGCTGTACCATTTTGCATCTCTACCAACATTGTATGAGAGTTCCGTTGTTCTGCATCCTTATCAGCACATGATATTGTCAGTTTTTAAAAAAATTTTATCCGCTCTAGTAAGTGCGTTGCCTTTGTTTTTAATGATCTGATTTCAGTTGTTTGAGTATGATAAAACTTTGTTTTTCATAAGTTTTGATTAAATTGCTGAATTATATTTATTTTATATATCTGTTATGAAAATATATAAAGAAAAGAATTTGCAGCTCTAACAGGTTTCCTGCAGATGCTGATGCTGCTGGACCGCAGATCACTCTTCGAGAACTACTGTTCTAACTGTGTGGAACACATCTGTTGTCTCAGATGAGAATCACCAAGGAGAGTCATCTTTTTCTCCATTTGTGTTTCCAGCAAGTAGTGGTTTACCATGTATGAAAAGGTTAAAGTTTAAGTTTAAAATTTAAAAAATGTTGGCATCTCAACACAAACATAGAAACTAACATGATGCTGGAAGATGAACCTAAAATCAAACCCTACAACATCATTTCAGCTTTCTATGAGGCTTTGGTGTACTACCTGGACACACTGTTTTAAGACTTACTTGATGAAGACTAAAGCTGTAACTTTCAATAAAATCATGTGAGCATAGCCCTATTTTCTTAGCAGCTGATAAAAATGAAGACTTGAATAGCAGTAGATAACTCACTAAAGGTAACAGACAACTGGGAATGGTAAAAGAAATAAATAAAGACTGAGGGGAAGGAAGAGAGGTGTTTTAGTTTGCTGGGCTGCCAAAAGTAATATACCAGAAATGGGTTGGCTTTACGATGAGGATTTATTAGTTTACAAGCTTATAGTTTCAGGCTGAGAAAAATGTCTAAATCAAGGTATCATCAGGCAATGCTCTCTCTCCGAAGAATGGCTGCCAGCGATCCTGGACTTCTCTGTCACATGGCAAGGAACATAGCAGCATTTGTTGGTCTTTCCCTTCTCTTCCGGATTTTGGTGCTTCAGTTTCTGATCACTTTCTCTTTTCTCTTCATCTGAATTTTATTCTCTTATAAATGAATCCATTAAGAGAATTAAGATCCACTCTGGGCCATGCCTTACTGAAGTAACCTAATCAAAAGGCCCTACTTACAATAGGTTTATTCCCACAGGAATATATTAACTTTAAGAACATAATTTTCTTGTGTCTATCTAGCTTCAAACTGTCACAGGAGGGAAGAGAATAATCATATGGTTTTTTATTTTCTTCTGTATGTAAAATGTACATATCACACTTGTACTTGGAGGAAATAAATTTTCCTGGTGGCCTTGTTTGTTTATCATTGAATTACAGGGTGACAGCTAAAAGGGATTTCATTTTATAGAAAAGGGAATTGAGGTTCGGAGAAGTTAAGCAACTGTTGAAAGTTGCTCTGGTCAGCAAGAAACAGACTTACCAGAAGTCCTGGTGCTCCAATCCAGTGCTGTCCCCACGCTCACCACTTTGAGTTACAATATTCTAAAGACAAAGGATACTCCAGTAAAATGGAAAGGACACTAAGTTAGTGTTTTAGTTTGCTAAAAGCTGCCAAAGCAATATACCAGAAATGGGTTGGCTTTTAAAAGGGGATTTATTAATTTATAAGCTTATAGTTCTGAGGCCATGAAAATGTCAAGGCTTTGTCACGCTTTTCTTCCTGAAGACTGGCTTTGAGTGATCCTGGACCCCTGTCACATAACAAGGTATAATGGCAGCATCTCTGGTCTCTCCCTTCTCTTTCGAGTCTCATTGCTTTCAGCTTCTGGCTTCCTCCAGCTTTCTCTCTGCTCCAGTGGCATTCTCTCTATCAGGTTCCATTGATTTCAGATTCTGGCTTCCGGGTCATTTTCTCTCAGCTTCTGGGAGTTTTTTTCTGTATTTCTACATTCATTCCATTTATAAAGGACTCCAGTAAGAGGATTAAGACCCACCCTGGGTCATGCCCTACTGAAGTAATTAAAGGCTGTTAACTGAAATGATCTAATCAAAAGGCCCCACTTACGATAGTTTCTCATCCCCAGGAATGGATTAATTTAAGAACATAATTTTCTGGGGTCCACCAAAGCCTCAAATATCACACACATATTCCATAGAGACATTGGACTAGCTCCAACTATTCATGCTAACTCGTCTGGCTTCCTGCCTCACGTGGGGACATTCTGGGTCAATATTACTTGGACCTCAATTTTCAAATGGCTAATGACTCTCCCAATTCCCAAGAGACTCCCAAACCTCTGGGGTTTGGATTGGAATATCCATGAGTCTATTTAACAATACTGTGGTCTTTCTAGCTAATGGTGATTCCAGCCGTGGCTCCAGAATCCCATGACTGCAGGCACTGCTGGTCAAATATTAACTATAAAGCACTAGAAGTAAAATTGTGACCTCTGCGGAAAGACTCAAAATAATCAAGGCCAAGCTGAGATGGAAAAAGAAAACTCAGCCTGAATTGGCACCCATGATATACAGAAAAAAAGGCGGGGAGGAGGGGATTACTGGTCTCCACATACTATATTTAGTAGAATGTACTCCTTTGAAAGCTGGAATTTGTGGCTGTTATTTATAGAAAGCACCGTAAGCATGTCCAGGACATTTCTGTAATATAAAAAGGCAAACTCGTATGAGCAAAGGAGAGGAATTTTTGTCAATGTGAGTAAACAAAAACTCCAATGGCAGGGGATGTGATTATGTGACTCACTAGGGATTTCCCCCACTGGTCTTGTGTGCTGTGAGGTAGATTAGGGCAAATACAAGGACAAAAATCGCAGGGAAACATTGGTAGAAAATAAATAATTTAAATTAAAAAGTTAAAAGAAATGCCTCACTCTTCTGGTGTCCCTATTAGACAAGAGAAAGGACACAATAAGATTGTCAGCGTGTGTAGTCTCATTTTTAATTTTGGATGGTCCTTAGTGGCAACTACTTAAAGGAACCTACCTCAAGATCTACCTTGTCATCAATTCTAATGCTGTTGGATCAAGTGGGGAAAAGCAACTCTAAGGAAGAAATAAGCCGTAAAAGAAATAAGAATATATAATTTAAGGCATTTGCTATCACTTCATTTTGGCTTGTTATCAAGAAAATCGTTACCTTTCTCATTCCATAATTTATTCATTAACTTCAATAAACACTTATTGGTATTTATGTGTTAAACTCTTAAAATTACTTCTGTTATTATTTTTCTGCTTTGTGTTTCAGGGGAAAGCTTCTTTCTTTCAAAAGAGGTCATCACTAGCCTATATGGTGCTTTTGTGTTGAAAGTTGCAGTCCAACAAGCCCATGGCTTGGGGTGTGATGTGAAGGCTGGATTTCAGCTTCCACTTGTGCTCCAAACCAGGTGTCACTGTATAGTACACAAACTGTACAATTGTGCTTGGCAGCCTGACTTCATGTAATCAATATGTTTCTGAAGAAGTTGTTTGTGAGTTGAATATATGTAAATTTGCTTTGACCTTTGATTTCCCCATAAAAGGAGATTTTGTAAATTGTCAGGATAATATCTTAGTACTCTAAAACCAAATACTCACAGCGATTCCATTGTAAAGTGAAGAATTATCTCCTAGTTTCCCTGCTTGACAAATTAATAATTAATAGTTATATTACAGTAATTATTTCATTACTCTAGAATAATTTAGTGGTGAATTAAACTCAGTTTACGTTTACATGTCCAGGATGGCAAAGAACCTCTATCTAAGTGTCCCAGAGTTCTTTAGAATATAAACTTCATTATCAGCTACTTTGTAGATATATGTGGTACCATAACACATTTACTTCATGCTGAGAAATGGCTGAGAAAGTTTCCTGGCAATATAAAAGCCTTGATAACAATGGGGGATGAGGAGCATATGGGAACTTTGTATTTCGTGTGTGAGTCTTTGGTAAACCTATAACTCTAATAAAAAAGATATATTTTTAAAAACGATAGACCTTGAACATTTTTTTTAAGTCTTGTCTTGACAGTTGCCAGGGGAGACAAAAAAAAAAAAAAGAGTTTCTTTAGTGAATTATTCCACAAATTTCTTTCTACACTCTGTCAATCCTAACCACTACCCTCTCTTCAAGAGTCTAAGTTTAAAAAGGAGAGGCATATGCAGAGAGAGAAGACAGAAAGCATTCCCTTCTTTCTCTTAGTGTAAACATGGACTTAATGTGTTAGTGAGAATTTTTATAAACCGCCTCTTTTGGGCAGAACCATTTTGGTTGGAAGTGACTAAATCCAATTCGTTTTGGCAAAGGGGTTGCGACGGCAAGGGCGGAGCTGGTCCTTGAGAACGACTTGGTACCAGGTCTCAATCCCCATCATTCTCACTTTCCCCAAATCTCTCTTCATGGTTTCTATCTCTGAATCCTCAGTTTTCTATCTCCAAGCCAGGTTTATATTCTCAGATGGAGCTCGTAGAAATATGACCACCAGCTGCTCTGTGGCAAACATTTTCTAATTCACCACCAGAGGGAGACAGACTAGACTCTCTGATCCCGTTTAAATATCAGAGGAAAGGGCTTTCTTGGTTTAGCCTAGTTTATATTCATCACAGCTGGGCCCAAACCTGTTCTAATCAGCTCTAGCCAGAGTTCTGTCCCTACTGAGCCAATCAGAGGAAGCACAAGATTGGGATCTGTAAGAAGATGGCAACTTCTATTTGCACCATCTGGTTAGAGTAGTGAAAGGAACATTTCCCAGAAGACAGCTATGACAAACAATGGCCACTCTGCTGGTCTTACACTAAGATGTGAAAGTTGAGTTGATGGGCTCCTTCTACTCATTTATTTAACATGTATTTGTTAAACTCCTTTTTATGCCAGGTACTGGGCTTGAAGCTTGGAGCTGGAAGACATAGTTGTCCACATATTCCAGAGCATAGTCCAATCTGATGGCATTCGGGGATAAGATTTTCAGTGATTAAGAGCTTGGACTCTGGAGTTGACCAGAGTGGATCAAAATCTCAGTTTTGCCATCTACTTGGTATGTAATCTTGTGCAAGTTATGTAACCTCCCTCAGCCTCAGTTCTCATACTCAAAATGTTTTACCAAAGAGCCTTGCATACAGTAAGCCCTCAACAAAAGACAGTTATTATAATTTAAAACCTTTTTAAAAGGTCTTATTTTCTTCCTTGTGTCCAGTAAGATAATAAAATGGTAGCTGTCTTGATGTGGACCAAAGAGAATTTGGATAAAAATCCAAAAAAAAAAATTATCACCTCACAGTTCTAGAGGCCAGAAGTCTGAAATCTAGGTGTCACAGGGCCATACTCCATCTGAAATCTACAGGGAAAAATCCTTTCTTGCCTTTTCTACCTTTTGGTATTTGCCATCAATCCTTGGCATTCCTTGGATTGTAGATACATCTGCCTCCATCTTTGCGTGGCCCTCTCCCTCGTCTCTGCCTGTTTCTGTGTCCAAATTTCCTCTTCTTATAAGGACACCAGTCATATTGGATTAGGACTCACACTAATCCAGTTTGGCCTCACTTTAGCTAATCCTGTCTTCAAAGACCCTATTTCTAAACAGGGTCATATTCACAGGCCTGGAAGTTAGGACTTGAGCATATCTTTTTAGGGACACAACTGAACCAACACCAACGGCTCTGGAAGACTAAGAACAAGAAACCCTAGAATGGACTCCTGACAGGTCAGGTTACCGCTGACAAAACCCATAAAGCTCCTATGTTCCTTTTGTTCCGTCACCCAGTCAAGATTCACTGACCTAGGAAAGAACATCTTATTGACAGAGCACAAATTAGTGGCTCACCTCCTTGCTGTCCTGGGAATTTGAGAGGAAGGATCAGGCCTACTCAGCATCTATGGAGCAAAGTCCCTGGGTTCCCTGTCCACCAGTATCACACCCAGCGGGAGCATGGTAATTCCCCTCAGGAAAATACCTGAGGTTAAACATCTCTGCTTATAGTCCTTAAAGGTGGTGTTTTTTTAAAACTTCAACCACATATTTAAAGACAGTTCTCTCATCAAAATATATGAACCAGTGCATTTATATCCTAGTTCTTGGTATTCCTTCCTGTCAACCAGAGGTTAAATTATGGTTGCCAAAGGGAAAAATGCCACGATGATAGACTGTCCATAAAATGTTTCTTTGCTTTTCAGCAAAGACATATTGCTATGTCATTTCAAATCATTTCTTGAAAGACTAGAAAATTTACTCTTCATCATTAATACATTGCATTTGGGATTTGAAAAGGATGAGACAATGTTGTGTGATTGTTAGAACTACTGTTACAAACCAGTGTAGAATAAGCTCTATACAAGTAGCTTCAATGGAGAAGATACTAAAGACTGGAGGGCATGAACTCTACAATTACAGAGGTATTCTCTCCAGCTCAAAATGACAGTACATTGACTGGACAGAAAAGCAAATTGCTAGCATTAACTCCCCTGCCCGAATGAACAGGGGAGTTCAGAGATATCTGCACAACTGTAGCTGGCACATTTCAACAGCATTAAAATTTCTAGTTAACTTTTTTTTCAGGCTAAAACTGATTTCCAGCATCTTCAAACAGCAACATGTATAAAAAATTAGAATAAATACTTGTTCCAAGATCTAGTATTTCTTACACTTTACATTTAAAACAGCCCTTCTTAAACCCCTTTGCTTAATTGCAAAATAGGTCATGGCTACCTGGAAGTTCCCTGAATGATAAACATTGGCAGGTTGTTCTTCTATCACAATTAGAGAAAGATAAAAAAAAAAAAAAAAAAAAAAAAGAGAGAGACCAATATTACAGTTTAACCTCTAGGGTCAGAAAGAGGAGAGTCAGGATTAAAAGAAGTATTAATTATCATTACTATTATTATCATTATTGAAAGAGTAGACTCATAAAATTAGTACAGATTGTACTAAACCTGCTGACTTTCCTTTCAAAAAAAGAACTAAATGTGGGTGAAAGAAAATCAGTAGTGTGGGGAATTTCAGAGATCTCATATCCTAATCCTTCCCTTGGCAATTTTGGAAATTGTTCAATATGCATTTAGGAGAGAGACAGAGAAAATGCTAACATTAATTAGCCTTTGAGGAAAAATGCAAATTGAATGTATTTCTGAACGGCTCATTTATATATCAGAATTAATATTATCCTGCGAGAATTCTTTGTTGTACCTATGAGCCAAAATTACCAGGGTTGAACTCTTATATTTAGCCTACGTTAGAATCATACTATGATATTTATAGGACATGTGTAAACCTATGTGACCTTTAACTTTTCAATTCCTGGTGTGCCACCTACCAAGATTGTTGATAATTGCTTCGGAGACTTAACAACAACAACCACAACAACAACAATGGTAAATATCTTTCCAGTTGGGAATTTATAATCCAGTTGGGCAAGTAAACACATACACATAAAAAGTCAAACAACAAAGTAGAGCAATACATATTTAATGTCCAAATAGGACATCCAGTAGGTATCCTTGGGGCTAACTAAGAAAGGGAGAGGTCACCATGAGCTACAGTGGTCACTGAAGATTTTGTGTATCAGGTAGGACTGTAAGTGGGTCTTTAAGCATTGGTAGGATTTGGATTAGAAAAAAATAGATGGAAGAAGGTCTCCATTTTAGGCAAGAGGACTTCCATGAACAATACTAAAGAATGTATTACACTAGCTGTGGTAACAGTCTCCAAATCTCAATGGCGTAACACAAAATACCTTTACTATGCATTCACACCTCAATCCAATGTGGTGGAGGCGAATGTGGGAGGACATTACAGGGTTTGTTTCCACCCAATCACTCAGGGCCCTGAGTTCCTTCCATCTTATGATGTGATCACCTTCCATGTGTGGCTTTCAAAGTTAACCACAGAAGGAGTGAATGGAGAATGATGCATGGGAGATTTTTTACAATCCAAATCACAAAGTGATGTAAATCACTTTCCATATTCCAGAACAGTCATATGGTCCCAACTTAATTACAAAGAAACTGGGAAGCACGGTTTATCTATGTGCTCAAGAGGAAACTGGATATTGTTGAACCAGGCATTGTTTCAGGAGGTCATATGAGGGACAGTTAGAAGAGCATATTGTAGTAGTAAGCATTAATAACTATTGTTCCATATAGCTTCTTCACTTCAAGGCAAATTGACACTGCCTTTAAGTATAGCTAGAAAAAGTTAAAATGAATTCAGACTAGGAATTATAGGTAGTAAACTGGAAGCCATTGTAGGTTCCTTTGCATATAACTGATATAAAATGGTGTTTGCCCTCAAACTTCCTTATCTCTGGGCAGGAACCCTGCCTCCTTCATTCCTGCATCATCCTGGATCTCGAATGCTAAATTCCTACATCAGGGACGTGCAAAGGGTGCAGCCAGTGAGATCAAAACTAAGAAAAAAGAGGAAGCTTCTTTAGGATGTTCTGAGTTTCTTCTCAAGCTCTAAATGAGCAGCTCTTAAGAAATGGCTTTGGCCTCTGCCAATGAGAGAGTGGGGATGGGGGTGGGGTGGGACAAGAAAGCAGCAAATGTAAGCATAAAAATGCTCATATTGGAATAATAATGAACCTTATTCTCTTGCAACTCAGAGGCACCTGATAGCACCAGAGCCTAGTTCCCGGCAGTTTCAGCAACAGTGAGGCTTTGCTCTGTCAGAAGATTCTATAGTTGTTGAGACAATTCTTTGGGGTGGGGTGGGTGGGAGAAAAAAAAATGGTACTCTAAAAGATTAATCAAACAATGGTATGAAGACTGATTGTAAAGTGAGGAGAGGTCTTTAAAAATAATATTTAATATTTTTGTAATATTTCTGGCCATATTTTTTCTTCTAAAAAAAAATTTCCCTGCAAATTTTCACTATACTAGATCTTGAGGTTCTGGCTTATTGCCCCAGAGAAGAGGATGGTAAATACCCACCTAGAGAAGGAGAAAGATGCCAGAATGATATTTAAGTTTCTGAGAACTCAAGTGGTCCCTGGGGAGAAAAGAAGGTAATGGGGAGAATCCAAAACTGGCCAAGCTTAAATGCCAATGTTTCTGCCACTATAATAATCTAAAGAGATCCTCCCTGGTTGTCTAGTGGTTAGGATAAAAAAAAAAAAAAAAATAAAGAGATCCAAAAGAAGCTCAAGTACCTTTATGGACTAAATAATTGCACTTTTTTTTTTTTTTTTTTTTTTTTTTGTCTATTCCCAAGTAGGAGTGAGAGCTTGAGCTTCATTCTTGCAAATACAAAAATTTATATTTCTACCTATTGAATTTAGAAATGAAAAAAGTGTATCAGTAACAGACCATTTAGGAGACTGGCTTAGCCTGCATGTCTCTAGAAAGCAAACCCTGAGACAGGAGTTTGCATGCAGGTAATTTGTTGAAGAATGATCTCAGGGAATGAGTGGGACCTTGGGTAGAATGAAACAAGCCAAGACAATGGTCCTACTGTGGGCAGCTGGGGCCTGATGCCAATGGCACTATATGGGGAACCATGTGGCATGAGCTCACATGTATCCACCCAAGGGATTTTGTTACCTTCTTCCCCACCCTACATTTTCAGGCTGCACATGAAAGGCTCAGCAGGAAGACATCCTGCCTCAAAAAAGAAAGTGAGAGATGCTTGGAGCATCTTGGACCAGGTGCTGCCAGGTTACCCTGTGCAGAGCTGAGTGCTGGCAATGGCTGAAGCAAAAGGTGAGCTGGGATGATGTGAGGAATCCGAAGCAATTGCAATGATCCAGTTATAAGACAATGAGAGCATAAGAGCATAAGCTAGCATACTGAGTTGATGAAAAGATATCATCTTGCCCTGACCTTTCAGCTGCTATTCTTCCCTGTCCTTTTGAAAAGAGCAATAATCCCAGACTTCACAGGAAAGCAAAATTTTGCTCTTGGACTTTGATGGATATATGCTACTTAAGGAAGCAGAGTGGCAATCCGCTAAGAAAAATGGAAGAAAGGGGACATAGTTACCAATTTTCCTTTTAAAAAAATCCCACTGATAAAGAAAAACAGACAAATTTGGAAGTCATGCATCCTCAATGTTATTACTTAATCTAGTGTAAATTATGGTTTCCCAGAGGGTGGGTCTCCGATTAATGTAATTCATTTACTTTTTTCTATAGAACCTGGTGGTATTTACCATTACATAGAAAAAGCAGCTAAAACATATGCCTGGCACTGACCTCCCCTACCCTGTCCACTATATTCAGTAAAACAAATGTTTGTACCAGACAGTGGTCTCTGAGCACTGGATTTCTTCCTTTAAAGAGTTTCCCATACTGAAACATTCAATTTTCCATGCTCCTTTTACCCCTGCTGTTTTTCACAGTTAAGCCTTTTTGACACTGTCATTATGCTGATAGCAACAGCCAGATTGCCAAAATTAATAGAGTTATGACTTTACTGCAGGTTCCAAGAGAAGGGGATTTGACGTGAAAATGAGGATAAAGAAATGTCTTGGTGGAATTTCTGTTAATCACTGCACTCTCTTACATTTTTTCTAAGCACAAGAATCCATTTTGACACCTCTTTTAAATGATTATGACTTCAGTTATTATGATTGAAAAAATTTCCATGCTGAGTACATAAGACAGAAAATTACAAGCAAGCTGTGCTTCTATAATACACTGCTAATGCAATCATTTTTAAAACCGCACTTAATGGAAACTGATGTGGCTCAAGCAATTGGGCTCCCATATACCATATAGGAGGTCCAGGGTTTGATTCCTGGGGCCTCCTGGTGAAAGGCAAGCTGGCTGGCATGGCGTGTTGGCCACGTGGTGTGCTGGTCCGCGCAGAAGTGCTGGCTCGTGCAGAAAAGCTGGCACAGCAAGATGTAACAAAAAGAGACACAGAGGAGAGACAATAAAAGACGCAGCAGACCAGGGAGCTGAAGTGGCGCAAGATTGAGTGCCTCTCTTCCACTTCAGAGGATCCCAGGATTGGTTCCCAGTGCCACCTAAAGAGAAGGCAAGCAGACACAGAAGAACACAGAGAGCAGACAACTGGGGTGGGGGGTGGGGATAAAATAAATCTTTTAAAAGAAACTGCACTTATTTGGGGAACTTTTAAGTCACTTTTAGTACATTCAGTCTTTCAGTGTTTATTGAGGGGCTATTATGAACCAGGTGCTAGGAATTCTTATTTCAGGGAGTCCCTACCCTCAGGGTGTTCACAATTTAGTGGGAGAGACAGAAAAATAAATAATTATCATACCTGTGGAAATGCTGTCACAGACGTGTACATAATGTGCTAATGGGCCAGAGAGAACCCCTAACTCTGGGTATGTGGGGTGGGGTAACAGGGCAGCAGTTGTGGAGAGGAGGCTACTCCTGGGCTGAGTCTTGAAAAATGAGTGAAAAATCATCAGGAGAACAAGGACAAGAGGGACATTCTAAGTAGAGCAAAAGGCAAGTGCAAAGGTAAGGCAGTGTAATCCAATGATCATGGTTTACTTGAAGAGCTGCAGGACATAGAGCCAAGCTGTGGTGTACAGCTAGAGAAGTGCTAAAGGTGAAAGTTGATTATGAAGGCTTCTGCTGAGGTTAAACATTAAACTATGGAAGACATTCTGGGGTTGTAAGCTGGGGAGCAACACAATCACATTTGCATTGTAGAAAGAAAACCTTGGTGATGGTGTGGGAAATGGATTGATGGGCTGTTGGATTGTTCTGATCATGAGGTGATAAGAAGTTGGAATAAGGCGGTGGTGATGGAGGAAAGAGAAGGATGTACTTGAGAAATATCCAGGAGGTGGAACTGACTGGTTCTGTAACCAGTGGTGGAGGGGTGGTGTGAGGGAGAGGATAAGGTTTGGGGTGACTTTGTGTTTGTCCTTCTTTCTTTCCTCGCTAGCATCAATACTCCTCATGACAATTACTAATAATTTTTCCAACATGAGCAGATAAGTGGCAGAGAAAAATTGGTGTGCCAAAATGACAGATGCTTTGTTTGAACATGTTTATTACCATCACATCTTCTGGCATTTGATCTTTGATATAGAAGGACTGGCTGTTTTTTAATATCCAGGGTAGAGTCATGTTTGCACTGGAATTTTAGAATCATAACTAGAATTTATAATAATGCTTTGCAGCTTACAAAGCAAATTTCCATTTATTAGTTCATGTAAGAAATACTGTAATGTTATAGGGGATAAAGCAAGTCCTCTTACTGTACCCTTCTTGCCAGTGAGGTGGTTGAACTGAGAGAAGTTGAGTGACCTGCCCAAACTCACTCAGCTTCGAAGGAGCTAACCCAGGAGATACCCACAATGTATCTCATCCTCCATTACGCCATGTTTTCATACTTCCATGTATTCATAACTCCAGAACTTTACAATTCCTGCTGCTAGCAATGTCATACATTGCTTTTCCTTTCTATTTTAATATATATCATATCTATCCAACTTAATTATAATTCTCATGAGGCCAGGAATTTGGTATTATAACTTTTTCCTTCTGAACATACTGACCAGGTAATCAATAACTGTTGGTCATTGATAATCGTGATTTCATTTAAAACTATCCAGGAGTTTGGAGAAACCATTTAAAATGAGCTCTTAAATATTTGTACTAAAGGAAAAGAGTGTGGGTCAGAGTGTCAGCCAGTACTACAGGGCTGACAGGGACCCTGGAAAGATAGGCTAGGCTGGTGGTGAAGAATGTGGGCTTTCTCTGCTCTTTGGCAAATTATTTAACATCTCTAAACCTCAACTTCTTCACCTCAAACTGGGAAAGTAATTAAATCATAAAGAATTGTGAGACATGAACAAAAGAGAACAAGTAAACCCTTGGTCCAGGACCTGGAACAGAGTAAATCTCCAATGTATGTTAGTAAGCATTAGGATGTTAGTAACCCAGATGTCAACTCAAGCCCCCACACCATTTCCTTCTCAAAATTTCTGGGCCTCCTTGGGCTACAATATGACTCTGAGTTCATGCTTGACAGAATTTTCAGTCTCACCAATGTCTTGTCTCCCACTGCTGTTCCCATTTCTTTGAGCTTGGCTGCTGTAGATATGGAACTCAGACCATTTTTCCTTGAATTCTGAATCCTGTGCCTGCCCTCCTCTCAATTTTACACAATGTTTTTCAGTGTATAGCAGAATTTTACTAAAGAGTCAGGGGAATGACAAGAAGGTCCCATCACAGATTTCTAGAGCAGATAGCTTAAAAATATAATGCTCGACTTTCTTCTAAAGAAGACCTTTGGCTATTTCCAATCTCCACTTCTGCTGAGTTGCCTGGCTCTCATTCTGCCTTCCTCTTTTGCTGCAGCAAACCACTAACGCAACAGCACTGACAACAGTCCTTCCCACTGTGTAGCTAGCTCCCAGCGAGTATCAGGCCCCCCTCCTGAAAGGCTAAAGACTTTCTTCTAAGGATGGATTCCTGCTCCAGGTTTCATTTCTACTCTCCCAGCCCCCCACCCCCATCCCCCATTCCTACCCCTCATAGACTCTGCAAGGAAAAAAGAGCAGTACAGAGATTTGTAGAGATTTATTTCCCCACTGAAATGAATTACATGACTGTTTCCTTGTAAGGCAGAACCAGCTACAGTCAGTTTTTGTTTCAGATAGATTTTTTTCTTAGCAACATTATTATTATTGTACGTAGTGGTGGTGGATACTGCCTGCTTAACAAGATATAAAAAGGTGATATTGAATGAATTGGGTTTTATTTAGATATCCATTTAGTCAAGATGTACTGGCAGTCAGACCTTTACTCCAATCTCAGGACTTGACATCAGTACTGAATGTAACACTGAACAACTCATCAGGTGATAACTTATAAAGGAATTTTGTTTGCATGAGATACAAGAAAACTCCTTGCAAAGCAATGCCATAATTTTGACTCAGATAAACCATCTCTTTGATAGCTAATTTTTCTTTGGCCTTTGGAATAACATGGTGTTTTACAATGACATAGTATCTAAAAATTACTGCAATGTTTTCAAGTTACCTCTATTTGAAATAGAGTGTCTTGTTATTTTGGGACAAGAAACTAATGTGTTTTGTCTTTGTACCAATGAAAATGAGACAATCTCAAATTCATGCAGATCTGGAGATCTGGTTCTTAAAAAGGTGATTCCTTGAACTTAAAATAAATTTTTTAAAAATTCAGTTAGAAATTTGAAGTGTGTTTTCCATTTCATTGAAACTTCTTTTGGGGATTTTTCCAGTAACTCAGTTTCTGTCAACTCTGAAATCACTGTTCGGTTTCTTGTGACTAGAAGATTTTTAATATAAGCTGTTTAAAGAGAAGGATGAAATATACTGTTGCTTTCTAATACACGAAGGCAACTCCCTAACTAAATTGTCTCTTCTAATGAACAGTCAGAAATGTTGGTATGAACCCAGTCAAGGGTATGTCACTTTATATGGGGCTTTTTAATTGCCACTTAGATGGCACATAATAGTTTCACTATTTATCTCATAATATCATCATATTTTAAAAATATACATAAGGTTTCTAGTTTCAATTTCATTCTTTTTTCAATTTACATTTGAGAACTAGACAAGTGTGAATTCACAAATCTCCTTCAATTCAGAAATGGAATTAGCTTTTGGAATGATTAGACAAAAGACTAAAATCTTTACCCAATTCCCGACACTTAAGTGGTATGTATATTAAGAAAAAAATCTTACCTTTAATATAAATTTGCATTGGATTCAGAATTCTTTATTTTGACTTGTGAATAACTTCTGCATTTCTGTGAAACACTTGATATCAATAAACTAAAATTTCTACATTAATTTGCCACACAATAGTAAAGTAGGAGTTAGTTGTTTTCAGAAGCTCAGAATCTAACCCCGTTTCTTCTTAGAGACAAAACCCACATTCTACGTGAGAATCCACCCGTCCTTCACTCTCAGTCTAGGTGGTTGGGGTAGGCAAAATCATCCTGCTGGCTCCAGGGACAGGGAATGAGAGGAGACAAGCCCAATAAGGGTATTGTATCCCTCAAGGATGGGCAGAACCAAGAGATGAAGAGAGAAAGAGCTTTAGTTACTTGAGCACTAGCTGGGCCAGAATCCAGTCCACTTTGGAGTTCCTGATTATGCCCTAAGGTAACCCCATACAGCACAAAAAGCAGGGTGAGGTAAGTCAGGGTATATCTGCTTGCCAGGGAAAGGGAGAGGAGTTTTAATCTCATTTTGAATTCATTACTCTAGCACTCTGGCAAAGTCAACAATGTCCTTCTATTTCAGAACTTTCAGATGTTACTTATACTGGATATCCCTGGGCCTTTGATATTGTTGATTGTCCCTCCTTCCTGAAATATTTTGCTTTGTCACTTTTCCCCTTAGGCTTCTAAGACACACCTCCTGATTATCTTTCTTTCCATCCAACAATCCCTTCCTTCTCAGCCTCCATGATTCTACTTTCAGCCCTCTTCTATTTTCACTTTACTGATCTTCCTAAGTCATCTCATCCATTTCCTTAGCTTTACTCTACAAACTACACACCCACGACAAGTAACCTTATTTCTGCCCTGTTCTGTCTCCTGAGTTCCAGACCTATGTATCCAACTGCCTATATTGAACAATTCCAACTAGAGGTACTTCCAAAATGCACAAGATGGTACCCATCATCTTTACTCCCTAACTCCATTTAACTTCCTTTGCCACCACGATACCCTTTATCTTACATTCCCTATTTTAGCAAATGGCACTACAATCCATTAAAAGCACAATTTAGAAACTTGTGAGTCCTGCTAAATCTTCTCTCTGTCATGTAGTCAATCAACATGTCTTATCAACCCGACCTCCCTAATAGCTTTCCATCTTTTCCCCTATATTCATCATTTTTCTTGCTTTAACTACTCTAATAATGCTATAGCGGGGAATCTCTGTCTCTAGTCACTTTCCACTCCAATTTATCACCCAGATGGCTCGGAGAGTATATCTTTTTTTTTTTTTTTTTTTTTAATGCTTTAGATTACATAAAGGTTACATAAAAAACAAAGGGGATTCCCATATGTCCCACTCCCAAACCCTCCCACACTTTCCCACATTAACAACATCCTTCATTAGTATGGTACATTTGTTACAATTTATGAACACATATTGGGGAATTACCATTAAGTTTGGATTATAATTTACATTATGGTTTACACTCTGTCCTGCACAATTTTGTATGTTATGACAAAATATATAATGCTCTGTATCCATTGCAATGTCATTCAGGACAATTCCAATGTCCCAAAACTGCCCCCATATTACACCTGTTTTTCCCTCTCCCTTCCCTCAAAACCTCCAGTGGCTACTCCCTTTCTGCAAACCATTCAATGACACTCTATCTCATAGGAGAAAAACGGTTTAATAAAATGTCCAGCATCATTTTTACTTCATTTCTTCCATATCTTCTTGATAATCTTCTCACAGAGACATAGCTGGTCTTAGAAATGATTTTTTTTTTCTCAGTTCCATTCTCTTACTGAAATTTTAAGACTAAATTACACAAAAAGAGAGTGAGATTTTTGATTTCCCAATATTGAAATTTCATTTCTCTTCTATGGACTAAAGCATACAATACAAACAACACATGGGCCATCACCATATATTATGGCCTGAAGTTTGCAACAATAACCCACAGGATACCCTCAAAAGGACTGCCTTTTAACAGTGCTGGTCAGTCAACGGTTAGCATGTAACATACTATTTCATACAATTCTCTTCACAATTTGGTCCTTCCTACCCATAAAACTTCAAGTTCCTACCCACAGAACTTGCACTCTATAATTTCCAAAATAATTCAACTCCAGGTTCTTTTAAATACAGAGACCCCTTAGTGCACTTGAATAGATTTAATTTCAGAAAATCTAATATACATATAACTTTTGGGGAGAAATATATTTCATAAAACTGAGTATACTCTACAAATATGTGTATAACATTTAGATTTCTCTTTGCCGAGGTGTATATCCTCTGGGAGCAGAAAGAATATTAAAAGTTTTGCATCAGGGAGTGGGTGTAGCTCAGTGGTTTGAATGCCTGCATCCATGTACGAGGTCCTGGGTTCAATCACTGGTACCTCCTAAAAAAAAAAGTTTTGCATCAAGATTAACTCATTAACCTAACTAAAAAAAAAAAAAAATTAAAGGCAATAAATAAAGTGTTTGACCAGTGGAAAGTAATTAAAGAAAGCTTGAGGAAGACTTTCCAGAGGAAGGGGTTTCCTGGGGTCTCCTTGCAGAGGAAATAACTGTCTGATCTCCCCATGGACAATAGAACAGAGGCACCAATGTCCAAGCTAGAGAGGGAGAAGCAATTTATTAGAACAAGACCAAACACATATCTAACGCAAGCCACTTTCTTCTGAGACTCTTAGTCGAGGGAAAACAGAAATGATAAGGAAGTTTCTGGCAACCAAATGGTAAACCAAATGGCATTGCCATCAGACAAGTTTACAGTTCATTCCTTTCATTGTCACTGAATAGATTGCATAGTGCACTGGTTTCATAAAATGGTTGTAATGTAAGAAATTACATGCCGAACATCTCTGAACTTCTGTAAATGGAGTAACAGCTTTATGGAAGAGTCTCTAGAATTATGATAAACAATGAAGGGCTGGGATATTTGGCAAATGGATACATATGTAAAATTTTAAAAGAAACTTGAAATATGGTATCTTGTTTCTTAGAATTTAAAGAGGGGCATTGTCGAAACAGAAGTACTGTGCTATATATATACAAATTGTTTTGGCAATTAAAATGTAAAATCAGAAATTGAGGATAAATATTCTTTCATTTTTCTTGGATTAAGGTAGGTTTTTTTACTTTTTTTTTTTTTTTTAAGAATATGCTATAGAATAGACTCTAGATTGTTTATTTTATCATATAACCTGGCCTATTTTCAATTTTTGAGTTAGTAGGATTGAGTCAAGGCTGAAGTTTTTAAAGTGAAAAAACTGGAATACATTCATTAAAATGACATTGATTCCTAAGAAAATAGAGGAGGGGGAGGAAAGAAGGAGGAGAAGGGAATTCAGGTTTCTTCAAATTCACTATTAAATTTCTGAATGGTGATAAAGGGAAGCAAGTAATGAAATGATTATTCTATAGAGTTAGGACTTTTATTGATTTTTAGATCAAATTCAGGATGGTGATATGTTTGCTAATCTTCTCATGGTGAAGTTATTTCTAAAAATGTCTTGATGCACTTAAAAGACAATTGGCCTGAATGTGAATTTTGGATAGTTTATTATGCCTTTTTCCTTACTCACAGCTTAAATATAGATTCACAGTAATTACTTAAATTTCTTTTTCATTTTTTTTGCTTTTGCCAAAATACTTACTATAAGCTACAACCCTTTAAATCACAGTGGAAACATTAAATTTCCAGAGGTATAATATTATCTTCATCTTTTGGTGGAAAATTCCTCTGCCTCAAACATGTTCTTACAGCATTTGAGCACTTTTTGCCCCTTGTTACGATATAAAAGTAGAATCCTTTTATTTCCATATCCTTCTGGAAATTTTCCAGCATCCCCTACACAATCAAATCATGGTTTTGGAAGGATGATTAGGGACACATTTTCTCATACTACTTAATGCTTCCCACTTTTATGACATGTTACTAATTGCTCTGCATTAAATGTTCTATTTCCTTTTCTGGTGCTGTGCAGGATTTGCTATAAAGTAAAATACAACTCAGGTTTTCAAGATTTTCCTTTGAGTGATAGCTAGTCATTCTATCTATTATACACCATAAAAACTGGACCTCTAGTTTAGATTGCACAAAGCAGTATAAATCTGAGAAAATAACAGTCTGTTAAACAGCCAATGTCACAATTAAGTGGATATTGGGAGTTCTAACCTTAAACTGTCTGGTCATGAGGAAGAAGTTATGGGCCTTGGGAATTCTTCCTAAATTGTCAATTATGTCCTTGAATCCAACATAATTAAAAGGAATCAGTAATTTTAAAATCTGTTTAGAATCTCCTAAAGTGAGATTTCCCTCTAACCCTACTCCCAATTCTTGAGTCAAATCGTAAATTAGTGAACCAACTAACACTGAGGAGTAGACTCCTTTTCCTCTTTATTTTTTTCTCTGAAAATCTATTAATTTTCCAACTAACCCAGAATAAGGTGACTTTCCTAACATTATAGCTCTTAAAATTATATCACTGCTTGGGTTTTCTCCACCTTAGGTCTTTTTTCTGGTAAAATATTTTCCTGATATTTATCTTATAGATATTTATGGAGCAACTAATATGATCAAGACCCTAGGCACTATGTTAAAGAGTCCATGGTCTTTCCTAAGGAAGAGAAAATATTATTCTTTTAAAAGCAATACTTTAAAAAGTGTTGCTACTTCTGTTGTCATCAAGAAATCTTCTTATCATCAGTTCCTTAAGGCGCACATTTACAATTCATCCTTTTTACTCATAAAGAGAATTAAGCTTTAGAGTCAGTCCAAGCTCAGTTTTCCTGCTTAGGAAATGAATGCACTCTAGCCAATAAATCAAATTCGGAAGAACCATAAACAAGACCTCCTCAGTTGCTTGGCTCTGACTCAGTTCTGGCAGGTTCTGAAAGTGCGTTGGGAGGACAGTGAAGGTTCAAGGAGCTCTTTCTATTATGCATCTCTTTCTATTACCATCACTGAAATGCACGATTTTGTTTGGTAAAAAGTGGCACTACAGTTAGCTCTGGGTGGTAAAGAGTCTATTTCAGGAAAATTCTTTTTACATATAACATTTCATCACTTTGTTTTGTTTGTTTCATTTTGTTACAGACACACTCTAAATAGCCTGTAGGAACTTCAGGGAAGATGGAGGATTAGAGAGACACAGGACTACTCACTTCTCTCCCAGAAGAATAGCTAGAGGACAGGCAGAAACAGCCTGGAAAAATATTCTAGGGCTTAGGACACCAGGGAAAGGCTGGACAGCACACAGAAGAGAGAGGGGCAAAGAAAAAGAAAAGGACTCTTGACAGGAAAACTCCCTGTGTAAAAGGTGCAGCTGACAGCTTCGAGTTTTCTGGCCTTTGGCTGGCGGACAGATGGGGACACAGGGGTCCACTTCCCCAGGAAAGTGGAGAGAGAGGGATGCAGCCTAGTACTGATTCAACTTTTAGCCAATAAATTTGGTCTGATGTGTCCCATGAGCTCCTTCAGGCTGGCTGGGGCCACGCCATTGTTTGACCTGGGAGCCATCAGGGGACTAAAGAGATACAGCCCTCTCAAACACCCTCCCTACTGACCAGGACTGGTTATTGATGACTCAGAGGGGAGTGGAAGTGTTTCCTATCTGGGAAAAGGGAAAGGGCTGCTGGCAAAGGGAGGAGAACAGTGTCTGAGAAAATTTGATTTGCAAGGCTCTGAATAGCTGAGGCAGGATCCTCTGGCACATTGTTCTGGTCGGGGTTACAGCAAACACCTTATGACCAGGGTCTGAGTTGAGAGGCCTTCCAAAGAGCATCATCTGCTGGCAGACCAAGGAAGTGCTTGCAAGGAAAAGAAAAGTAAATAAATAAGAGGAGACCTTTACTGCTTCCCCTCCCCAAAACCCTTGGAAGGAGGTCTGCAACCCATTACTGGGTCCATGGCTCAGATAGTAACCAAACAGGGATGATCTTAAAGAGCTAGAAGAGGTTGAAGCAAGAATCAAAGAACAGCAATAACACACATCCCCCCACCATTAAATCCCTACTCAAAAGAGAGAAATTGCACATCAGAGTAAACCTATCATCATAATCAGATCCCTAGACAACAGCAAAAAAATTACAAACCATACTAAGAAAAATTAAGAAATGGCTCAAGCAAAGGAATGTATCAAAACCCCAGATGAGACAAAAGATTTGAGATGACTAATCAATGAGGTTAATACAAATCTCCTAAATAAAATCAATGATTGACAAATATGGCTAAAGAGATAAAGGAAATCAAGAAGACACTGCATGAGCACAAAGAAGAATTTGAAAACCTGGATAGAAAAATAACAGAGGTTATGGGAATGAAAGTTACAATAGATGAGATTAAAAACATATTAGAGGCATACAACAGTAGACATGAAATCATAGAAGAAAGAATGAGTGATGTTGAAGACAGAACAGCTGAAACTGAAGAGAGAGAAGGAGAAAAAAAGAATGGAGACAATTGAGCCAGGGGCTCAGGAAGTTAAATGATAACACTAAGCACAACAATATATGTGTCATTTGAGTTGCAAAAGAAGAAAAGTAGGGAAAAGGGGTAGAAAGAGTATTAGAGGAAATAATAGTTGAAAATTTCCCAAATCTTATGAAAGAAATTAATATACATGACCAAATAGCACAGTGTACTCTAATTAGAATAAATCCAAATAGACCTACTTCAAGACACATACTACTCAGAATGTCAAATGCCAAAGATAAAGAGAAAATTCTGAAAGCAGCAAGGAAGAAGCAAACCATCACAGCCAAAGGTGTGCAAATGCAAAGTACCAGAAATCTCTTGGTTTTTATAAATGGTACTTATTAGGGGTAAAAGCTTACAGTTATAAGGCCCTAAAGAGTCCAATTCAAGGTACCATAAGAGGTACTTTCTCACCCAAGTCAGTTGCTAAGTGTTGAAGCAAGATGGCAGGTGGTCTCTGCCTAGTCTCTCGGGCCTTAGCTGCTCAGCTGCTCTGTTCTCTTAGGCTGCAAACTATTAGGAGGATGACTCATGTCTCCCTGGGGCTGCAGGATCAAAGTTCTCTTCTCTTCTGTGTCTATGGAACTCTTTCTCTTTTCTTGTGTGTTTTCTTCTCTGTGTCTTCTTGAGTGACTGTACATTTATATAGCCTACCAAGGGGGCAGGGACTTAAACTGAGTTACACCCTACTGACATGGTCAAATCAAAGCCCTAATCTTAACATAATTTAATCAAAGACATCTCAGCTGAATCAAATTCAATCAAAGGGGATCACACCCAGAGGAACAGACCAGTTTACAAATATAATCACTCTTTTTGGAATTCATAAATAATCTCAAACTGCCATACCCAGTAAGACTTAGTGTGGATTCTTCATAAGAAATCATAGAGGCAAGAAGATAGTGGGGAGTGGGGTGGTGGTGGATGTGGCTCAAGCAGTTGAATGACCAACTCCAACATGGAAGGTCCCAGGTTCAGTTTCTGGTGCCTCCTTAGAAAAGCAAAAACAAACAACAAGCAAAACAAATGAAAAAACCAACTCAGGGAAGGTGATGTGGCTCAGTGGTTGAGCACCAGCTTCCCACATATAAGGTCCTGGGTTCAATCTGCAGCCCCTAAGACCTGAAGAAGAAGAAGGAGAAGGAGAAGGAGGAGAAGAAAAAGACAACGGTGACAACTATGACAGTGGTATTATATAATTAGAATACTGAAAGAGAAAAATTGCCAACCAAAAATTCTTTATCCAACAAAATTGTCCTTCTAATATGAAGGTGAGTTTAAAATATTCACAAATAAACAGAAACTAAGAGAGTTCATAAAAAAAGAATCTGGTTTTGCAAGAAGCATTAAAGGGAAACTTACAGCCCAAAAGGAAAAGACAGGAAAGAGAGGCTTGGAGAAAAGTGTAGAAGGGAAGACAATCAGAATGGATAATCAAGAGGGTAAAATGACAGATGAAAATAAGAATACAATTATAACATATGAAAGCTAAAGAATAAAATAGTGGAAGTAAATAATGCATTTACAGTAATATCTTTGAATGTAAATCAAATAAATTCCCCAATCAAAAGATATAAGCTGACAGAATGGATTTAAAAAACATGAGTCATCCATGTTCTGTCTACAAAGAGAATACAGGGATACAATTGAGCTGAAAGTAAAAGGTTGGAAAAAGATATTCCACACAAACAGTAGCCAAAAAGGAGCAGGGGTAGCTATTAAACAGACTTTAAATGCAAAAAGTTATGAGAGACAGAAGGCCATTATATATTAATAAAAGGAATAATCCATCAGGATGAACTAACAGTCATAAATATCTATGCACCTAATTAGGATGTCCCAAAATACATGAGGCAAACTCTGGCAAAACTGAAGGGAGAAATAGACATCCCTACAATAATAGTTGGAGATGTCAACATACCACTCACATCAATAGATAGAACTAAACAGAAGATCAACAGGGAAACAGAGAACTTGAACAATATGATAAACAAGCTAGACCTAACAGAGATATACAGAATGTTTCATCCCAACTCAGTGGGTTATACATTCTTCTCAAGAGCTCATGGATCTTTCTCCAAAATATACCATATATTGGGTCACAAAATAGGTCTCAATAAATATAAAAGATTGAAATTATACAAAGTACCTTCTCTGCTCATAATGGAATGGAGATGGAAGTCAATTATAGATAGGAAAGGGAATATTCACAAGTGTGTGGAGACTAAACAAAACACTCTAAAGATTTGTGGATTGAAGAAGCAATTGTAAGAGAAATTAGCAAATATCTAGAGATGAATGAAAATGAGAACACACCTTATTAAAACTTATGGGATACAGTGAAGGAGTACTGAGAGGGAAATTTATAGCCCTAAATGCCTATATTGAAAAAGAAGAAAGAGCTAAAATCAATGACCTGACTGAACAACTGGAGGAACTAGAAAAATAACAGCAAACCAATCCCAAAGCAAGAAGAAGGAAAGAAATAATAAGGATCAGAGCAGAAATAAATGAAATTGAGGACAAAAAAATACAGAAAGCCAACAAAACCAAAAGCTGTTTCTTTGAGAAGATCAATAAAATTGACAAACCCTTAGCTAGACTAGCAAAGAAAAAATGAAGATGCAAATAAAGAAAATAATAAATAAAAGGGGGGATGTTACAACTGACCACACAGAAATAATAAGAATCATAAGAGGATCTCATGAGAAACTGTAAGCCAACAAATTAGACAACCTAGATAAAATGGACAAATTCCTAGGAACACACAAACAACCTTCACTGACTCTACAAGAAATACAAGAACTCAACAAACCATCACATTTAAAGTGATTGAATCAGTCATCAAAAATCACTCAACAAAGAAAAGTCCCAGACCAGATGGCTTTACAGGTGAATTCTACCAAGCATTTCAAGAATAATTAACACCAATCCTGTTTAAACTCTTCCAAAAATTGAAGAGGAAGGAAAATTACTTAGCACATTTTATGTAGCCAACATCTCTCCAATACCAAATCCAGATAAAGATATTACAAGAAAACTGGAAAAACACCTTGACCAAAAGGGGGAAAAGGTAAGGACAAATGAGTAATATGGCTAAGAGACTTCAAAGTGAGTCGGGAGGTCATTCCAGAGGTTACACTTATGCACATCTCAGCAGGATCTCATTGACTGCCAAAGTAGATACAACCCCAAATAGCGGGACTCCTGAGGGCTATGGAGACATCCAGGCAATATAGGCAGGGCAGATAGCTCAGGAGTTTGGTGCCTTGTCAGTGGGCTCTACTTTGGAATTTATGCTCCCTAGGGTGACAGAGTTGGACTCAATTGTGGTTTCCCTACAAATGGCTCTTCTGTCCTATTTGGACCTATAATTAGTACTAAAGATGGTAGGTGTATGTCCAAGACACTTAAATCTTTGGGCTGTCCATGTGCCAGCTGGGCCTTGAATCTCAATGGAGTTGCAACAACTACTCTCCAGTTTATTGGTCTCACCCAGGACAACTAACAAGGAGGTAATGAAGGACAACTACCACACCAAGGAACCAAGAGCGTCTACAACTGCAAGCAAGAGAGTCCCATCCATCGGCCCTAATGGATCACAGCCCCCTCTCAATTAGAGGTGGAGTGAACATCACCATCCCAGAATCCTCAGGATTGGAGAATGAACTATGGACTAAAGTAGACTTTCTGGTATTCTACTATAGACTTATTGTGATTCTAGCAATGGAAAAAATTATATCATTGATGTGGAGGCAGTGGCCACTGGAGGTTCTGACGGCAGGGAGAGAGAAAAACAGGTGTAATGCAGGGGAATTTTTGGGACTTGGGAATTGTCCTGAATGACATTGCAACAACAGATACAGGCCATTATATATCTTGCCATAACCTACAGAACTGGGTGGGAGAGAGTGAAAACTGCAACATAAACTTTAAATCCATGCTTAGTGGCAATGCTCCAAAATATGTGCATCAACTGCAATGAATGTACCACACTAATGAAGGATGTTGTTGATGTGGGAGTGTGGGAGGGGTAGGGAGTAGGGCATATGGGAATCCCCTACATTTTTTATGTAACATTTATGCAATCTAAGTATCTTTCTAAAAATTAAAAAAAAAAAATACTACAAGAGAAGAAAATTACAGACCAATCTCTAATGAACACAGATGCAAAAAATTCATAACAAAATACCTGAAAATAGAGTCAAACAGCATATCAAAAGAATTAAACACCATGATCAAGTGGGACTTATTCCTAGAATGCAAGAGTGGTTCAACACAAGAAAATCATTCAACATTAACACCACATTAATGAATTGAAGGAAAAAAAAAACCCACATGATCATTCAATCAATGCAGAAAAGTCATTTGACAAAATCCCACATTCTTTCTTGATAAAAACACTTAAAAAGATAGGAATAGAAGGAAAGTTCCTCAGTATGGTTAAGGGGATATATGAAAACCCGACAGCCAATATCATACTCAATGGAGAGAGGTCGAAAGCTTTCCCTCTAAGATATGGAGCAAGACAAGGATGCCCACTGTCACCCTGGTTATTCAATATTGTGCTAGAAGGTCTAGCTAGAGCAATTAGACAAGAAAATAAAATAGGAGAAATCTAAATAGTACAAGAGGAAGTAAAGCTCTCACTATTAGCAGATGATATGATCCTGTACTATAAAATTTCAAAATGTCTATGACAAAACTACTTGAGGTAATAAATGAGTTCAGCAAAGTGACAGGATATAAGACCAACATGCAAAAATCAGTAAGGTTTCTGGACACTAGTTTTGAATAATCTGAGAAGGAAATCAGGAAAAAATTCCATTTATAATAGCAAAAAAAGTCTCAAATACCTAGGAATCAATTTGCAAAGATGTAAAGGACCTATATTCAGAAAACTATAAAACAATGCTTAAAAAAAAATCAAAGAAGACAAATGGAAAGACATTCTGTGTTCATGGATTAGAAGACTAAATATCGTGAAGACATCAATCCTACCAACTGATTTATAGATTCAATGCAATTCCAATCAAAATTCCAACAGCCTACTTTATAGAAATAAAAAAGGCAATGACCAGATTTATTCAGAAGGGAAAGGGCACCCAAATAGCCAAAAGCATTGTAAGAAAGAAGAGTGATATAAGAGGACTTTTACTGCCTGACCATGAAACATACTACAAAACTACAGTGGTCAAAACAGAATGGTATTGGCATAAAGATAGGTAGATCGATCAATGGGATAGAATTGAGAGTCCACAACAGTACTCAGGACAACCTCCAACTCCCAAAGAAACCCCTGTATTTCAACTGCTCATCCCCTCCCTACCCAAAAAACTGTCAAGTGGCCACTGGCTACAGTGTGAACTGTGGTCTATGGTTGGTGGCAAGGCTCCAGGAGGTGTAAGTTCATTGAGGTTGGTGGGCCACACTATGGGAGATGTTTGTGTTGGATGTGGTGGGAGGTGTGGGAGGTGGGCAACATGGAAATCCGAGTGGGTTCCGTATAATATTTTAGGTAATCTAAGCACCTCTTAAAATATATGTATATATATATATAAAAAAATAACATTTTTGTAAGCAAATACACATATATGCATATATATTTATATATCATTTTACAAATGTTTGTATGTATTGTGAGAATTTTGATTTTTACCCATAATAAAAAAAAAAAAAAAAAAGAATTGAGAGTACAGAAATAGACCCTCACATCTATGGTCATCTGGTTTTTCACAAACCTATCAAGTCTATGTTAATGGGACAAAACAGTTTCTTCAACAAATGTTGCTGGGAGAACTGGATCCATATCCAAAATAATGAAAAGTACCTCTATGTCACTCCCTATACAAGAATCAACTCATACTGGAACAAAGACCTAAATATAAAAGCCAGGACCATAAAACATGTAGAAGCTAATTAGGGAAACATCTTCAAGATCTTATGGCAGGTAGGGGTCTCTTAAATCTTACACCCAAAGGTCAACCAACAAAAGAAAAAATAGATAATTGGGACCTCCTCAAAATTAAATACTTTTCCACCTCAAAGGACTTTGTCAAAAGGGTGAAAAGGCAGTCAGCTCAATGGAAGAAAATATTTGGAAATCACATATCTGATAAGGTTTACTATCCATGATAAAGAGATTCTACAACTCAACAATAAAAAGACAAACAACCTGATTTAAAAATGGGCAAAAGTCTTGAATAGACATTGTCCAAAGAAGAAATACAAATGGCAAAAAAAAAAAAAAAAAAAAAAAAAAAACACACATGAAAAAATGTTCAGCATAACTAGAGATTAGGAAAATGCAAATCAAAGATACAATGAAATATCATTTTACCCTATTAGAATGGCCACTAGTAAAAGATGGAAAATTAGAAGTGTTGGAGAGGATGTGGAGAGATAGGAACCCTTATTCACTGTTTGTGGGAATGTAGAATGGTATAGCCACTTGGAGGACTGTTTGGCAGTTCCTAAGGAACTTGAATATAGATTTGTCACATTGACCCAGCAATACCACTACTAGGTATATACACAGTAGAACTGAGAGCAGTGACACAAACAGACATCTGCACACAAATGTTCATGGTGGTGTTATTCACAACTGCCAAAAGTTGAAAACAACCCAGGTGTATTAATCAGCCAAAGGGGTGCTGATGCAAAATAAAAGAAGTCGGTTGGTCTTTATAAAGGGTATTTATCTGGGGTAGAAGTCCACAGTTACCAGGCTATAAAATGTAAGTTTCTTCCCTCACCAAAGTCCATTGCCACATGTTGGAGCAAGACAGCTGCCGATGTTTGCCAGGGTTCAGGCTTCTTGGGTTCCTCTCTTCCCTGGGCTGCATTTCTCTCTGGGTTTAGCTCCTCTGTTTCCTCCACAAGGTCAGCTGTAGACTATGAGGCTCTCTAGGCTATGCTTTTCTCCACAAGCCAGCTGTGAACTCTAAGCGAATGGCTTGTCTCTATCCCGGGGCCTTCTCTCCTTCCTCACCAGAACGCCAACATCAAAACTACTCCAACACTGTTCTTTGCCACGTCTTTTATATTTGATTCCTCACCACCACCAAGAGGTGGGGCTCAACACCCTACTGATGTGGCCCAGTTAACCCCCTAATCATAACTTAATCATGCCCAGATTAGCAGACCAGTTTACAAGCATGATCCAATACCTATTTTTGGAATTCATACTTACATCAAACTGCCAAACTGCTACACCAGGTGTCCATCAACTGATGAATGGATAAGCAAATTGTGGGGTATACGCATGATAGACTATTATGCAACTGTAAGAAGAAATGAAGTCGTGAAACATATGACAACATGAATGAACCTAGAGGACATTATGCTGAGTGAAGCAAGCCAGACATAAAAGGAGTAATACTGTAGAATGAGATTAGAGAATGGAAAGCTGAGGTTTAATCTGTGCAGAATTGGTTAAAAGGTTGTCTTAAATCTTTGGAATTGCATAGAAATGGTGAAAGCACATCACAGTGTTTGGAACTAGCAGTGCTAATATATGGATATGATAGTGGATGAAAGGGAAAGTCTCAGGTCTGACATATTGCTAGAAGGAAAGCTACAAACTAACATGGGACTCTATAGCATTGTGAAACCTTATGTGAAATATGAGTATGGGTAATATTGCATATATAAGACTGGTTTTCTTTGAAACAGAACAAATGTATGTTAATGATACATGATGTTAATATCAAGCAAAAGTACAACTAAAGCTAACTATGGATAGTAGTGTATAGCAAGATATTAACAATCTTCCATTAAGGGTGAAAAAAGGAAATATATCAAGTGAAAGAAACTGGATAAAGGCACTACATATGGTTTGACTCCATCTGTACAAAATATAAATACCAATAAATTAGAGAGTTGGAAACAGAAGAGCAGCTATGTAAAGCAGGGCAAGGATAGAGAGATTGAGAGGTGACTATTAAGGAGTAGAGTTTTTTTGATAATTATTATTATTATTATTGGAGTAATGAAAACACTCTAATATTGATTGAGGTGATGAATGCATAACTGTGATTATACCAAATATCATTGGTTGTAGACTTTGGATGGAATGTATGCTTTATGAAAATGTATCAATAAAACTGATTTTTTAAAATAGCCTGCAAATTGAGAATCATTTTACTAGCAAGATAGCTTTGTGGAACTTTTAACATGGTGTGAAGAAATTATCAACCTCTGGGACCAAATTTTGTGACAAAAGCGCAGTTCCTCTTAATCATGCCCTTCTCACACCCAACCAGATATCAAATCCCATCAATCTCACCTTCATAAATTCCCAGTTTCTCTACAGTCCTTCACTCTTACCTTAATTCAGGACTTCACTTCCTTTCCTGTTCTCTTGGTTTTGGCTTCACCTTGGTCTCCCTTCTTCCTGTCTTTCTAGATTCTGTCCTTCCTGATTTTAATTATCCTGATGATTGGCTTCAATTTTATCACTGACTTGTTTAAGATCCATTAATTTTTGCCCATTACCTACAGAATAAGGTTAGAAGTTCTCCTGGGGCCTTTACAACACTCTTTCAACTAGATACTACTTCTCTTTCCAACTTTACTCATTCCTCTCCACCTTCCCACATCCTAGGGCTGAGTCAAATTGAACTACTCACTCTTTCCTATATCCACTCTGCCCTCCCCTGCCATTCTGCCTCTGTACTTTGAGTTCTTCCAACTGAAACATCCCCCACCCCTCTCTCTGCAAATATAAATTCTATCTTTCCCTCACAGGTCAAATCAGGTGCCACCTTATTCACAAAGTTCTCCTGATATCCCCATCTAAATGTAACTGGTCTATTCCACCTCCCAGCCTGGGTGATAGAAGCATTTATTCCCCTATTATTTTCAGCTTAGATCACTTTGAGGCTCTACCTCACATAACTTTGGGAATATCCTTCCCACCTGTGGTGATTTGAAGCTGTATGTACCCAGAAAAATATGATCTTAAACTTAATCTATTCCTGTAGGTGTGAATCCATTCCTGTGGGTGTGAATGCATTGTAAGTTAGGATCTTTTGAAGAAGTTACTTCAGTTAAGAAGGTGTAGCCCACCTCAATCAGGATGAGTCTTAAACTTATTACTGAAGTCCTTTATCAGCAGAATGAAATTCAGAGAGAGAGAAAGCCATGGGAAGCAACGGAACCAGGAAGAGAACTGAGATGCCAGGCGAGGCTACCATGTGCATTGTCATGTGACAGAGGAGCCAAGGACCAAGGATTCACTGGCAGACAGGCCCAGAACACCACAGTCTTCGGAGAGAAAGTATCACTTGATGATGCCTTGATTTGGGCTTTTTCCTGGCCTCAAGGCTGTAAGTCATTAAATTCCCATTATTTAAGCCATCCCTTTCCATGGTGTTTGTTTGCGCAGCCTAGGAAACTAAAACAGCACAGGAACGAGAATGCTCTCTCCATGGTAACTCCAGGATCCCCAGCCATGCTTTCTAAGTCTTAGTGAGCATATTAATTACTCTTATTTCCAAGAAAGAAAACAGAAAACCTGCCCTATCAGCCAAGGGGTCCTTTCCTGTCATTCTCATTGCTCTTATTATACTATTGCTCTATCACTACAGTGTTGGGCAGACACAGGCAAGTCTGGTAAGCCCTGTGCCACAGTTCATATCCATCGCTTGAGAATCACTGTCATTCTGGTTATATACTGCCACCAAATCTGGCAACCTGACCGGCAGTGCAATCCCTGTCCTCTAGTTGAGATTCCCTTTAGCCACCTAAGACCACTGTCTTGCTCTGACAATCGTTTCCTCCATGGAAGGGACAGAAGGAATAGCCTTTCTACCTGCATGTGCACACACAACACCCAATGTTGCCATTTTTCAGTTACTCAACTCTTCAAGTCTACACATTGTACTCACAGAGCCTTTCCAACTCAAGGTACTGTCGTCAGTGTCAGAACAGTTCACTCTTGAAGGATTTCCATCTCAGCCCCAGGCTGGAACTAGAGCCCTCCATCCCGTGGCACCCCAAACCTTGCTGCATGACTTCTGATTGCCATCCTAAGACCATAACTTCATATCACCATCCATGAAATTAGGTTTCCCATCCTGGTAATATTTTATCCAAGTCCTTAGGAGATACATCAGTTAAAATTTCTTTAGATGCAAGAATATTTAAAAATGCAACAACTCAAACTGGATTAAAGATGTCTTAGTTTTCCTGAGCTGCTATGATAAATATCACACAATGGGTTGGCATCAACAATGGGAATTTCTTGGCTCACAGTTTTGAGGCTAGGAGAAGTCCAAAGTCAAGGTGTCAGCAAGGCAATGCATTCTCCCCAAGGTCTGTAACATTCTGGTGCTGGCTACAGGGGATCCTTGGGGCTCACTGGCCTATATCTATGCCTCACATCACATAGCAATGTCCTCTTCTTTCTCTTCCAGCTTCCCTTGACTTCCAGCATCTGGCTCTTCACTATAGCTTTCTCTGACTATGTTTGAATTTCTTCTGCTTATAAAGGAATCCAATAATCTAGATTAAGACCCACCCTCAGTTGGGCCACACCTTAACTAAAATTAACATCTTCAAAATGGGTTCACATCCTCAGGGATATGGACTAAGATATAGAACAGGTTTAAATTGGAGTACATAATTCAACCTACCACAAACAATAATGAAATTTGCTGGATGATAGAACTGGGAACCTAGAGATAAGGCAGATTCAAGGATGATTTAGTCCTATTTCCTAGTGGTTCTTTGCTTTAGCCTCCTCTTTATATTGACTTCATCCTCAAGGCTGGTGAATGAGGTAAGCCTTAGAGGTCTGAGCCTCACCCCTACACAAGACAACACCCAGAAGAAGAGAGAACGGGTCACTTCTACAAGCATTGCCAGAAGAGTAAGTAAGACCTTCCCCAGATGCCCCAACAAACCTCTCCTCAAGCATCATTGGCACTATTGGGACTCCCATTCCTGAGCCAAAAATGGCAAGGAGGGACAAGATTACCGATCAGGCTCACCCTACCTGTGGAGCTGAGACATATAAGCTACATGGGGGAAGGGTGGAGACGTGAACAAAACTGGGTTTCATTAGGAATGAGGGCAAATAATACTGAGCAGGCAATCACCACACCCACTAGAGAGGAATATCACTAATGCTTTATTATAGCTGCCTTCTTTCTGAACTGGTGATAGAGAAAATGCCTTATATACATTGATTAAAAACTTAGATACTGCGATATTACTTATTTTTTTAAAAAAAGACTTTTAGAATCTCACAAACATAATATTGAGTGAAAGAAGACAGACACAAAAGAGGACATGCACTATATGATTCCATTTATATAAAGTTCAAAAACAGACAAAACTCTATTGTGTTAGAAATAAGAGGACTAATGACTGGAAAGGGCCACGAGGAAGGATTCTGGGGGTAATGTACTGTTTCTTGATTTATGCTAGTTACAAGGATGAGTTCAATTTGTGAAAATTCATTGAGCTACACATATATAATTTTATGTACTCTTTGGAATGTATGCTATAATTTAATAAAAAGTAAAAAATAAAATTATAGTGCAAGGTATTGCACAAGGTGTTACAGATACCACGATGAACAAAACACAGGCTTTTCAACATTCAAGGACTTTATTGCTGAGTGGAGGATTCATATAAGTAAAAGCCAATGCTCCACAGTGTTACGATATGTGCTATGATGAGAAGCATTGAATTCAAGGGCAGGAAAGATTCCCAGAAAGGATCACATGTAAGTTGAAGCAAACAAAATGTGTAGTTATTAATTGCCTGGGGAGGGATGAAGGAGCTTCTGCAAATGCACAGAGGTAACAGAGCACCTAAGAATAATTCAGTTTGTATTTAAGTAGAAGTGTAAACATGGTGGGGGAGATCAACAGAGGCCTTAAGGTCTATTAAGGTGGGGGACTTTATCTTGAGGGCAAAGGAAAGTCACAGAAGGGGAATGACAGATCTATCATCAGCCAAGAGCACATTCAGCACCTGGAGGGAGTGGGTTTCTATTTGTGTGACTAAACAGATTGGAAATAGCATCCATGAAGAAATTGACAGGCATCAGGGCTTAGCTGAAAGGTATTTGTGAAAAATTAACTAGCTTAGAAGTCAGATGATCTAGATTCTTGCCCCATTTTTCTTACAACTTTGTTCTGTACCCTTAGACAAGGTGGAATGGGGAAAGGAAAGAATGCTTAATGAGTATGTCCTCTACACAGGCACAAGGTTAGGACAGGCACATTTTATCTCATGCAGTCATCTGTACATCCCCACGCCATAGCTATTCTCACCTCCTTTTACAGAGGAAGAAACTTAGCCTCAGAGAGACATAAGTGGCAGAACTGAGATTCAAACCCAAGACATCTGGGGCCCTGGTACATGCTCACCCTCCCGCCTCTTGGGTCCCGGTTTCCCTTGTCTGTAAGGCAAAAGACTTGCCCTGGGTTATTTCTAAGGTTCTTTCCAGTTCCTTCAAGTTTCTGTGCTATAATTAGGACCAAAATCCTTTACCCAGGAATTAAATGGGAAAAAAATGTTTTTAACACACTTCATTTTCAAACTCTTGACTATAAGCTATGTTCTGCTCCTACTATTTTTATAAATTAAGGGAAGATAGGCTTTCAAAGATTTATTTGAAAAGATGAAATTTTACAGGAATTAAAACATTAACTTTAATTCTTATAGGGACCTAGAAGCTTTTTAAAGCTGGGCTTCTTAATGTTAAAACCACTAAGATAACAACTTTCCATAAAGTGAAAAAAAAATCATTCTCACTTGACAGAATAATGACTTTATATAAATACTTAAGAATGAGGTATTACTATTTTTGTCATTAAATTCACTGTTAATTACTCATTCTTTCCTAATCCTTATGAACCTCACCACCCATTCCACCATGATCTGTTCCAAAGCAAATAAAAATGTTATTGTTAGGATATGAGCATCCAAGATGCTTGGTATTGACCCACTCATCTATTTAAATGACTATGGTTTTTTTCTTTTGCTATTGCTGTCATCAGATGAATACTCAATGACAGAAGAAACAAGAGCTTTGGTAATCTTACCTTTTTCTCTCTAGTAAAGGAACTAAAATTGTCACCTAAAATGACTGCATCTTTGTCAATAACTATATCCATATGTTTGGATGATACTCACTAAATTGTATTTAGTGAGGAAGAAGCAATACTGGGGAAAAGGAATGTGAAAGGAGACTTTCATTTTTTCCTCGATATACTTTTGTGTTAGTTTTTTTTTTTTTTACCATTAAGATGTATTCATATATTACTTGTATAATTCTTAAATATAAAAATGAAACACTTATCCAGTTTTCAAAATTCTTAAGAATTAAATCAATCTGTAAAACTCTGTTCAACCCAATATGACTATTTCTAGTGAAATCTTATAATTAAATAAAATAAGTAATGTTTTACCACCTATTTTTTGTAATAATGATATGTTATGCTGAGAATCCTATTTTTAGGGGTTTTAATACTATTGATAGAAAAGAGTGTGACAAAGAAAACAACTCTATTAGAATATTTTCTGTAAGTGTGAAGAACCATGGTATAAACAAAGCTCCCCCATCTAAAGCCAATAAAACTGTCTTTGGATAATAATAACAAGGTCCAAGTGTAGTGAATTTGGAATGGGGCAACCAGGATTCTAATTATGACTACTACAATTAGATTCAGTTCTCAAAAAATTTGTTGAGTGGCCACATTATGCATTAGGACATACTGATGAAACAGATATGGTATTTAATACCAAATGGGCAGGCTGATCTGTTAATAAGTAGCCTCAATGCTCTACTTCACCATCAGGAGTAATGTCAGTAGAGCACAAAGGAGAGAGTAATTGAGTCTTCCCTGGAGAAGGTGAAGCATGGTGGTTAGGGGAGGTTTTCAGAGCAGGTTACTTTATACTGGTCTTAAAGGATAGATAGGACTTCTCCAGGCAGAAAATAAATTGAGGAAACTAATTTCTTGGGAATATAGAGGATGAGTGTGAAAGCTATAACCCAAACAAAGGCATCTGGACACAAGGTGTGTGATTTAGTTTGCTAGGGCTGCTATAACAAATACCCCAGACCAGTTGGCTTAAACAATAAAAATTTATTTTCACACAGTTTTGGAGACTAGGAGTCTAAAATCAAGGTGTTGACATGACTAATCATAGTTCTTTAGGGAGAAAAACCAACAGGAGATATCTGTAAATATTATGAGATTTTATAAAATTGTCTCACATGACCGTGGGGATACATGAGTCCAAATTCCTTAGGGCAGGCTGCAAGCTTGGAACTCCAGTGAAGGTTGTCAGTGAATTCCCCAGGAGAAGCTGAAGTAGAGATGAAAATGCTCTCTTCTGACTGCTGAAATCATCACTTCTCCTTTTAAAGCCTCCAACTGATTGGATGAGATGTCTCTCATTGCTGAAGGCAAACTCCTCAATTGATTAAAGATGTAATCAGCCACAGACACAATCAACTTACTGATGATTTAAGTCCATGAAATATCCTCAGAGTAATAGTTAGGCCGAACAACTGGGCACCATTACCTGGCCAAGTTGTCACATGAACCTAACAATCACAATGTACAATTATACTTTTTCCAAAGCCTGTAGAATTCTGGTGGTAGCTTTCCAGCCATCCACAAGTCAACCTCTGCCTCTGTCACATAACCTTCTCTCTCCTGCTCTATCACCTACTACTGTGTCCAAATTTCCTCTGCTTATAAGGACTCCAGTCACATTGGATTAAGGTCAACCCTGATTCAGTTTGGCTTCATCTTAACTAATAACATCTTTAAAGATTCTATTTACAAATGGGTTCACATCCACAGGACCAGAGTTAAGAGCTGAATGTGTCTTCATAGGGGACATGATGCAATCCATAACAGTGTGGTAATGCAAGGGTGACCACACTTGGGTGGGGGTGCAATGAGGGAAGGATGCTGAATTAGCAAGAAGTAGCAGAACAGGAATTGGAAAGGTAATTTAGGGCTGAGTTCAGTTCTAGCAATATGACAGACAACATAGTCTTGAAGGGGTCTCTTCATTATAACATTACCAGTTCCTAAATAAATTATTTTAAAAACACGCCTTTTAAGGAATTGCTTGGCCCAAAAGAAATAAGAGAAATACCTAAGAACCAACTCCTTCTGCTAAAAAAACAAACAAATAAAACACCAAAAACAAAAACAAAAACAGTGAGTTGAAATGGTAGAAAGTAAGCCTCCAGTAAACTGGGGTGACTATTTGGATGGAGCAAATGCCTGTACCAGCCCCAGATCACTGGAGGCTTACTTCTTACCGTTCCCATCCCAAGTTAAGCTCCTAGGGATTGGAGTTGAAGTGAGAATTAAGCTTAGTCTTCTAATCCCCACCCCCATGTAAGAATTTAACTTGAGATTTCAGCATTTAAAACTGGCTTCTCAGAAGGGTGAAAAACATCCCAGATCAGCAAAGCATCCTGTCTCCCAACAGAAGAAAATAAAAATTCTCTTTGGAAAAAAGTAGCCCCACTTTTAAGCCCTTAGATTTTCCACAGTTTACATTCAATCTAATACAATCCCACAATAAAATAAACAGATAGAATCAAACACATAAGGGAAAAGGCATAATGTTTGAGAGTAAGCAAAAATAACAAACAAATATAGGGATCCCCAGAACTTTCAATATGGTAATTACAGATTATAAATAACTATGCATGAGATAATTTCAGCAGTGAAAGGTGGAGTTTTAAAAACGAGCAAGAAACACAAGACTTTCAAAAATGACCAGGCAGATTTAAAAAATAATCAAATATGGTATTTAGAAATAAGAAAAATAAATAATTGTTGAAGGTAAAAATGCCATTGATGGATTAAATGGCCAATAAAAACAGACAAGGAATTACCTTACTCCACTTTTTTTTTCTTCAGTTTTTCATAGCTTTTATCACCTTCTACATTCTATATAATTTACCCACTTATGTTTATCATTTATTATTTGTTTCTTATTTTGTCTCCTTAAATGTAAGCTCCTCTTTGGCAGGATCTAATTGTGCCTAGAACAATGCCTTCCACTTATATTTGCTAGACAAATGAATAACATTCCTAACTAGGTGAAAAATATGAGAGAGGTATTAAGGGACATAGAGAACAGAAGAGGAAGATTTAACAAACATATTATTATAATCCCAGAAAAAGAGAAAAGAAAGAAAGGAGAGGTCATATTCTAAGAGATAATAGCTGATAATTTTTCATAACTGATGAAAGACATGAAGACACAAATACAAGGATGCTTATTTGCTTTGGTCTCACGAGATTCTTCCTCAGGCACAATGCACTCTTTAAAAATTGTCAAAAGATGAAAAAGCCAAGGTAGTTAAGTAGAACTTGTCCTTTTTCTCCTACTTCACCCTATGATATATCTGAATTTAGAACATCCAAGGTGAGGCAAATGCTTTGTTCTTAGCAGATATAGAATAAGATGGGAAGAGATATGAAGTCCACTGATGGTTTATACTGCCTTGGTTAAAAAAGGTTTCACAAACTTTCAAACTCTGAGTTTTCCCTTTGTCACTCTGGATGCTTTTTCATTCCGGGAAATGCACTAAAGTGAGATTCAGGATGGGTGGGAAACACTTTTTTTTTTTGTATAGTGAGAGAAATACAATTGTAAGAGGAGATATGAGAGAGGAGAGCTGATATGATTCCTGAACTACAGGCAGCTTCTTAAACAGATATGTTTCAGGAAAGAGTACACAGAAGATTGAGAATATAAAAACTGATTCCCCTAAAATATGTGTCCAAGGACCCAGGGGCCCCCGAAATACGGTTACCCCAGTTTGAAGGCCACTACCTTCAACATGTTTATGCATGCACATGTGCATCAGGTATTCATAAATATCTGAAATATTCCAAACAGCAATATTTGTAGCATCAAAAGAAAAATAGAAACATGTTGTGTGAAAGAAGCCAGACACAAAAGAACAAATATTGTATGATCTCTCAGATATGAAATATTAGAATAAACAAACTCATAGAGTCAGAATCGAGAATATAGGTTACTAGGGGACAGGTTGGGGATAGGGAGTTAAGGCTAAAAATGTAGAATTTCTATTTGGAACAAGGAAATCTTTTCATAATGGATGGTAGCACAACATCATGAATGTAATTAATGGCATTAAATATATATATGTGTGTATGTATATGGATTTAGTTAAAACAAGAAATAGTAGATTGTATATGGTTCTAGAGTAAAAATTTAAAAAGGAAATCCATGGAACTACACAACCCAAACAGTGAGCTCAAAGTTAAACCGTGGACTATAGTTAATAGTACAATTATAAAATGTGCTTTCATCAATTGTAACAAATATATCACACCAATGCAGGGTGTTAATAACAGGGTGTTATGTGGGAATCCTGTATTTTATGCATGATTGTTCTGTAAACCCACAACTTCTCTAACTTAAAAACAACAACAAAAATAAACAACCAGATGTCCATCAATAAAAGAATAGAAAATAAATAGGATATTATATATCAGTGAAAATAAATGGCATGCCATTACTTGCAAAACTATGAATGGATCTTAGAAACATAATGCTGAGTGAAAAAAAGCAAGTTACGGAAGATTAAAATAATATGATGTCATTTTAATGAAGCTTGAGAATAAGTAAAAGTAAATATAAAATTTAAGGAAATATACAAATGCTGTTAAACATTTTTTTCAAAAAACAAGGAAATGACAAAACACAGTTTTCAAGATAGTGGCTACTTTGGGGGAGAGAGGGGAAGCTGAGGGCTTGGACAAGAGGGCATACCCCACATAGCTTCAACTGTTAATTAAACAGTTAGTGCTTAACATGAGTGAATACGTAAAGGTTCATTCTTTTCATGATGCTTTGTAACTTTCAAATACATTACATATATTCACTTTCATACATCAAATATTACATAATAGAAATCATAAAAGAAAAAGCCCCTGACATTAATTTTTGCAAGTGAAGCTCAAGTGAATTATAAATGTGAAAGCATTTCAAAAACCATAATCATAACCATAAGGTTATGATTAAACTTTTTTAAGTTTAATATATGAATATTTTTATTCTGAATAAAATGGTAAGCTCTTTGGAAAAAAGAACCGTTTATAGTCTTCTGTATTCTGCGTTACCTATGATAAATATTGAATCACATGCTTATCTGAATTGAAATGATAAAATTGAAAGAGAAAAGAAAAATAACTTGGATTTTATCCAATGGGCAACAGGAAATCCTTAAGGGGTTAAAAGAGAGTGGTAGCATCTGGACTGAATATGAACAATGACTCTGGTAGCAGAAAATGCAATGAAAGCAAGTGGGAGATGGAGAGAAGAGGCCTGAACGTAAGGAGAGCAATTAGGGAGATAGTGCAATGATGCGGACTAGAGATGGTGAGTCTCTGAACTGGGAAAGAGGCAATGGGAGTAGAAATAGGAAGCAAGGTTCAAGACATAGTTCACAATTGATGGGAGTTGGCTGCAATTAGATGTGAGGACAGAAGGAGGGGGAACAGCTAGGGTGATTTGCTTTCTCATCTGTCACAGGGAGGATGATGAAGATACTAACTAGGAGAAAGGGAGATAGAAGTTCAGGTTTGGGAGGGAAACCTTGGGGAAGTCAGTCGGCTTCTTTATATCTCATTCTTCTTCTCTTGTGCAAAATGTGGGAGTTAGGCAAAGAGAGCTCCGATTCCAGCTCTAACACTGTGACTCCAGCACCTGCTTTCAATAGACATTACTTCATCTACTTCTCATATGTGAGTCAGGGAGGATCCTTGGAAAGATAATAGTTTCCTTTTCCTATTCTTGGTGTCCTCTGGAAATTTAGAGTCTAGGGAATTATTCAGGACTTTTACATTTTCAGGTACAATAGAACATCAGGAATACTCAGCTGGCTAAAAGTCATAGACAAAAAGCAACTGGCCCTTTTTTAAAAAATCATAAGTTTACCTCAGAATTAGCTGAATATAAAGTGAATAATATAAACAGTGAATTCTAGGAGGAAAAAGAACTTAATCAGGAGAATGTTTATCTATATTCCATCCATAAGTTGATCAGCAGAATTTCTAGCTTCAGATATAGAAAGGTGCTCAAAAAATATTATTTTACAAAAATTATAATATATATTCATTTAAATGAGCAATTGTGTGTTTTAACAGGCTTATAATTCTGTAAGAGTGAGTGTGATGTTACAGTCATCCATCTTTTTAAAAAGATTTTTATTTCAGAGACACAATTTTCCAGTATCAGGGGAAATAGTGATCTAAATATCTGTTACCCAAAAAATATTACTTGAATAAGGCATTCACTGGTTGGAATATGCTTATTTTATTTCAGATACATTATTTTTTAGATTTTAAGGGATCTGTTGGAAAATTCTGTTTCAATAAGGAGACTGTTGTTTTTCTTTGAGCAACCATAGTTGCTTTGCCTTCAAAGAACATGACTTGTAAGCTTTATTTCTTAAATCAATGAGAAAAGACACTCATTCTTCAACAGTAGCTATAGAAATCTAATTTCAAATGTGCATGTAATTTATTAGAAGAAAATAAGGAAGGAAGAATAGAAGGAAGGAAGGACTCAATGGTAAGGAGGAAAAAATTAAAAATTTCATTAGATGATTATAATTCACAAGTACTATGGGGAAATATTTATCCCTCCATCATTCTCACTTATCAAACATGAAAAAAAATGTCATTAAGACCTGTTATCACTTTTATTATACCACTTTTTAAATATATCCTATGCTTGAGATCCCCTCTGGGGGGAAATACACATTCTCATATAGGGTTTTGAAACTCACTCTGGAAAGAAATCTGTGAAAATCTCTATAGTGTAACAGAAGAAAATGATTCAACACTTATTTGCATAGATAACATTCTGGGGAATTTAAATAATCAGTTTCTGTTATTATAAAGTAAGAATACTATTTTTGTTGCTAGGTAATGTATTGCTTTACATTGGAATTGGCTTCTCTGAATGACAATAATTCTTTCTCAGTCATTCCCAGGGGAAGAACTAGCAAATGTGGCTAAATACTAAAGGGGGAAAACAGCCAAAATTAAAACAATCCTTACTTGAAATACATTTATATATCCTCAGCTGAACCCTCTTTATTTTGCTATTTCACTGACTAACATCCAGCATTGTGCTTTGGTGCTAGGACATTTCTAAATAGTTTTCAAGAAACATCCATTGACTATATAACTGATTAACTTATTGTACTATACCTTCTGTAGCTGAGAAAATATGAAACTATATGTCACTTTTTTCTTTCCCATCTTTTAATCCACATCAAGAATGAGGGAAGGAAGAAAGTTCTATGTGCTTATCATAAATTAAGTTAAAATCTCAGATAAGGGGTAGCAATTAAAATGATCACTCTATAGTATAAAGTTACTAAGTGGCTTTCAGTCAAGGTGCTAGGAGGTTCCAGAACTGTACTTTACTAAACCACACTGAAAGTGAACTGAAGAGCAGGTTTATTTCATAAGTGATGAGGTCTTCAGTGAAATACAGCCAGGTTTTATACAAACAGGAAAAAAAACCAGTATTTTTGAAATATCTTCCTAAAAGTCTTATATCAGGCTGTTTATTAAATATTGGTTGATTTAGATAATGAAATTGTCTTAGTTTGCCAAAGGCTGCCAATGCAATATACCAAAAATGTGATGGCTTTTATAAAGGGATTAATTAGGGTAAAGGTTACAGTTCTGAGGCTTATATAAATGTCTGAATCAAGGCATCATCAGAGATGCTTTCTTGCCAAAGATAGGCTACTGGCAGATCCTGGAGTTCTGCCACATGGGGAGGCAAAATGGCTGCTCTTCGTTGGGGTCTCTGCCTTCTTCTCCAGGTTGCTTTCTCTTTCATTTCAGGTGTGGGTGATCAAGCACATGGCATGGCTCACCTCTTCAGCTCTGAGCTGCTCCGTGGGCCTAGCCTCTCCAGGGCGTCTTTTCAAGTTTCTGAGCTCTGCTAGTTCCAGTCTCTGGCCTCTCTCTCAGCCTTTCAGGGTTTCTATTGGCCTCTGCCTCAGCTGTAGCTGATCCTGGAGTCCTCTTTCACATGGCAGGGGGAAAATGGCGGCTGTCTCTCTCTGTGTCTCTCTGCTTCCAGTTACAGTACAATTTAGTCTACAATTTAGTCTACCTTTGTGTAAAAGGTCCAGTGGTGGCATTTTTGAAAAGGCTAGTGATTAAGATGCTTTGGAAGAAAACTCAAGGGGGAGATTTCTGTCTTGAAGAATGAAGAATTTTCCAGGCAGACATTGAAGGAAGGGCATATAGTTGGTGCTCAATGAGGTGTTTTGTTTGTTTGTTTGTTTTATTTTTTTCCTTCTTTTACTGAATGCATTTTATGTAGAGGGAACACACATGTAAAGTGTGAAAGGAAAGTTAGCAGAAGATAAGGCTCAAAATATAGACAAAGGCCAGATCACCAAAGGTCTTATATGTTAAGTGAAGGACATTACCTGGAGGCAATGAGGAGATTTTAGAGGGTTTTACAGTGGGGGAAATCATACTGTCTTATGAAGATGAGTTTAATTTAGGTATCTAGGGCATCACCCAGTGGATGGAAGGTAAGGAATAATAAAAAAGAATATGTAGGAAGGACTAGTAGAAGAGTAAGTAAACAGTAAAGAATACTAGAAAGGAATAAATGATGACAATGGTGGTGGTGATGGTGATGGTGGACAATACTCAAACAATATACCAGTCCTACATTTTCTGTATTTAAGATCATTTAGTTCATGGTCACAATAATATCTTGGGATTTTAAACTTCCTTAGGTCCTGGCAATTTTTCCTGCTTTGGACCCAATTTTGTATTTTGCATTTAAAATAAAATTAGATCTAAACAGAAAACAGATCTAAACTCATGAATCTTATATATTTTCTCCTAAATATATAAGATTTATATATTTAAATCTAACTAAATGATTCCATTTTTCCCCTTAATAGTTAATACATAAATCCTTCATGCACTCTAACTGTTCATTATGAGCTTTTACTATTCTTGTTGAAATCAATTCATTTCTGGATATTGGGTGTTTGCCTAATCAACTAAGTGTCTTTGTTGATATTTTCATGTATCTGGCTACAGTATACATAATATTTCTAGCCAAGGATGAGATAATTATTTTAAAATCAGGTATTATTGGTGGCATAGGCCTTTCAATACATTTTTGGTAAAAATCCACCTGTGATCCACTAAGCTCACTTTACATGAAAATTGGAGCCATTTATAATTTGGGACCCTGCCATCTCCTCTCTGCTGTGCAAGAAGCCTCTCTCTCCCTTTGGGATTTTAAACTACTAGCTAAACAGTTGAATGGAAGGAAAAAACCCTCATAAAGCAAATACCTTAAAGAAATGATTTCTTTGTGTTGTTCAATAGCCAAGACTGATACACAGCTTTTAGAAGCCTTAGTGTGTAGGAACTGTTTGTTTGATAGAGATAACAAGTCTTTTATTATTGTTCTTGGGCTCTGCAGAAAGTACCACCTTCACAGGGTGCCAACAAAGTCCCTTGGACAAAGCCTTCTTTTCAAGATAAACTAAATTTAAGCCAAGATTCAGAGCTTCCACTTTCCAATTATATTATAGACCATTGCCCTGTTTTGTAGTCAAGCCTAAACATATTGTATTAAAAAATCTATAACCTGTGTCCGTTTTAGTTTACAATAATGTAGATCCTTATAAGATACCCTCCATCCCCATCCATAACTCATAATTATACAGAAGTTCTGATTGGGTTATATATATATTAAGATTTGAATTTAAAGACCCCAAATTTTCAATGAGCACTCAATTGTTTACTGAGTTTGATTTTTACATGTCCTGTTGGACTTCTCTGTTCTTAGCAGATATAGGTGTGTTAGACATCATTGTTTCCTAGAAACCCTCATAGAAATCACCTAAAGACCCCTTTTGATTACTTATTCCATTGCTAAGAGATGCAACAACCTTCTTTATAAATACAGTTATTCACAGACTAGCCACACCATGAGTTGTTTTGTCCCCATCATATAAACTTCCTAAGAAAGGATTTATCACATTTTAAAATATATATATATTTATTTATTTATTTATTAGAGGAGTTGTGAACTTACAAAACAATCATGTATAGCGTGCAGAATTCCCATACAGCATCCCTCCTCCAACATCTTACATTGTTGTGGAACATTCGTTACAGATTATGAAAAAACATTGTCAGACTATTACCACTAACTATGGGCCATACTGTATATTTTTCCCATTATTAACACCATGTAGTAGTACTGTATTTTTGTTATAGTTCATGAGAGAACACTTTCATATTTGTCCTGTTAACCACAGTCCATCTTCGACCACATGGTTCACTGTGTTATACAGTCCCATACCTTGTACAGTCTATCCAAAGTGTATACTCAGTGGCTCTCACCTTCATCATGTTGAACAGACATCACCTCAGTAATTTTTGAACATTTTCCTTAGTCCAAAAGAAAAAATCCCATATTCCCCTAGTATTGACCCTTAGTGTTGATATAGTACCTTCTTTGACATTGATGCAAGAATATTACAATATTGCTGTTAACTATAGTCCATAAGTTACTTGTGTGTGTGTGTGTGTGTGTGTGTGTGTGGTATAGGGGCCAGGGATCGAACCACTCAATCACTCAACCACATTTTCTCCCCTGACTTAGTTTTATTCATTTATTTGCTTGTTACTTGGTTTTTTGTTTTTAGCAGGTATCAGGAACTGAACCTGGGACTCCCATGTGGGAAGCAGGTGCTCAACTGCTTGAGCCACATCTTGCTTCCACATAAGTTACATTAATTGTATTTTTCCCATGCATCACCATATTCTTACCACCTTGTAATAACGATGTACGTTTGTTCTAGTTCTTAAAGAACGTTCTTGTATTTGTACTATTAACCACAACCCTCATCCACCTCCGGGTTCACTATGCTATTCAGTCCCTAGATTATTCTCTAACTTTCTTTCAATTGACATTTACATCCCTAGACTACCCTTTTCAGCCACAATTCCATTTATAAACCAGCTGCATTAGTTATACTCACTATAATGTGTTACCATCAATTCTATCCATTTCCATACTTTCATAGTCAAGCTAATTAAAATTTCTACATATATTAAGCATCAGTATCCCTTCTCAGTCTTCATCCTATATCCTAGTAACCTATACTCTAGGTTTTAACTGTATGTGTTTATTCTTCATATTTAGTTCATATTAGTGAGACCATACCACACTTATCCTTTTGTGTCTGGCTTAATTCACTTATCATAATGTCTTCAAGGTTCATCCATGTTATCATCTATGTCCCCATTTCAATTCATCTTATAGCAGCATAATATTCTATCTTATATATATACCACATTTTGTTTAACCATTCATCAGTTGATGGACATGAGTTGTTTCCATCTTTTGGCAATTGTGAATAATGCCATTATGAACATCAGTGTGAAAATGTCTGTTCATGTCACTGTTTTCAGTTATGGATATATTCCTTATGGAATATTCCTAATAGGGGGATTGTCAGACCATATGGTAGTTCTACATTTAGCTTCCTGAGGAACTGCCAAACTGTCTTCCAAGAGGCTGCACCATTCTACATTCCCTCCAACAGTGAAGGAGTGTTCCTATTTCTCCACAGCCTCTCCAGCACTTATTGTTTTCTGTTTTTTCAAATAATGGTCATTCTATAAGGTGTGAGATGGTATCTCATTGTAGCATTGGTTAGCTAGTGATATTGAACATTTTAAGGATTTAATACATTTTTAAAAAATCTACAGAGGCAAGTTAATATTGTTTTTAAAACTGTTTACATAATAAAGATATTAATGTATATGTATGAATACTTAGCTGGGACAGTGCAGAGGGATTCAATCATTAACTTTAATTAATAGTATGATAATAAAAATGTGCTATCATCAATTGTAACAAATGTTGCACACAAATGCAAATTGCTGTTGGTGGGGTGGTATATGGGAATCCTGTATTTTATGCATGATTTTTCTGTAAACCCATAACTTTTCTAATAAAGAAAAAAAAGTAAAAAACTGAGGCCATTGATCATCCATTATATACAGGTTATTTCATACATTTCAAGATAATTTACTGTAGGTGAATAAAGAGAGAGGTAAAGAGCTCTTTCCTTTTGCTTCCTCTTAACACTTTTGTGTTAAGAGTTGCAGGATAAAGGACTTACATTAGAAAGATTAGGGATAGCTAACAGGGAGCAGGAAGGGCAGGCATGGTTTAGAGCAATGGGGAAACAGTTTCTTGTTTAAGAGTTGCAATCCTTGCCACTGGAGGCTCTGGGCGCAGGGCAAGAGAAAAATGGTTGTAATACGGGGGCTTTCTCGGGACTTGGGAATCATCCTGAATGACAATGCAACGACAGATATAGGCCATTTTATATCATCACATAACATGCAGAATAGTGTGGGAGAGAGTATAGACTACAATGTGAACTATGGTACATGCTTAATGGCAAAGCCCCAGGATACATTTATCAACTGCAATGAATGTGCCACACTAATGAAGGATGTGGGAGGGTGTGGGAGGTGTGGGAAGTGGGGCATATGGGAATCCCTATATTTTTTGTGTAATATTTATGTAATCTAAGTATCTTTAAAAAAATACTATTAAAAAAATTAATGCTGTATTAAATTAAATTAAAAAAAAAAAAAAAAGGAGTTGCACTCCACTCACCTCCCCACCCTCCAATTATCCTGGTTGGACTTGGGGTGTCAGCAAGTTAAGTCTCCCTGCATCTACTTGTGATGAGTAGGTACCGTGCTTTTAAATAAACAAAAAAGTAAGATAAAATGGTTACTCTCTAACCACCTAATCCTAATTTTGTCACTGAACAAGGCAGATCTTAGGTTGGGATTGCATTTGGAACTTGTAAGAAATATGCACGTAGCCTACAATAACTTTGAAATAAAAGGGCTGTGTACACAGGAGAGGACACAGAATTACACTTCAGTGTTTATTGCCAGGTTTTAATATGTCCCAAAATTCAGCATGTATAGGAATAATATAAATAACAAGTTATTTTAGCTCATTTCACTGAAGGTGAAATTATCACGACTGCGAAGACCAAGCTACTCTATTTTCCCCGCCTCTTTTTCTGATGGGTGGCATTACATGACACATTTCTCCTGGTTTCCCATTTGTAAGGGATCACTACTCATTTTCCCCCTCAAGGAAGGACAGCTATAATGTTGAGGAACATGTTTTTAAATAGTTTTTGGAACGGGGTGGGCAGGGATCATAGCGATGAGGATGACGCAGAGTTGTTCTTACCCTCATGCAAAATAAAAACTGGAAAGGTTTGGTTTCCACATGTACACGGGGGATGTAGAGGCCAAGGAAATGTTTGCCTCTGTTCGCAGGATGTGCAGAAATGTGAGATACTCAAGGAGAATTGTCTCCCAACAATAATAAATTTCTATCCCTGTTTTCTCAAGGTCGAGACTGTATATGGGCTAATAATGGGCTCTGCCTTTAGCACATTTTCAATGCCCTCCCCAAACTGGGAGACCTTCTTGACAATGCTTGGAAAAATGGGGGTAGAGTAGGCAAATTCAAGTCTGTTGGGTTTAGTGGCAGGGAAGATGAACATCAGAAACCCTAAGGGGAGTTGCTCAAAAGCTGGCTTTCTCCTGGGCAGCCCCCTCCTTCTTCTCCCCGTCACCAAATGCATCTTCATTCTAATACACAGCTAGTAATGCCACTCAGTGGAGATTCAGTTCAGGTTTTGAAAAATGTAAATCCCTTGGAGCATTAAACAATCCTAGGTATTCACATACTTTGGTATGAATTTTTGCCTTTAACAGCTAGCTGAGATTGGCTGCCCTGGAGGAATAGGACTTCTGACTGACAGGGATGGAAAAGTAATTGTGGAGCATGGAGCGCTTCTGGGGTATAGCAGGCCAGAGAGAGAACATCATGAGAGAATTAACACTATATGATGTCACTGAGCCCATAGGTGCCAGGGAAGATGCACACACTAAGGTAGGGAAAGATGTAGATAAAAGAAGGGGGAGAGGCCAAAAAGAAATTTCACCCATTCTCAGTTTATCTTACCTAGAGCTGGCCCTTTGCCAAAACCAGAGGAAGAAAGTTCTCTTTCTCCTCCTCACTCCTGGATCTCTTCATTCTTCTTCATTATTGATTGTCTGCTACTGCAACTGCCACTGCTACTGTTACTAGTTACCATTTATTGAACACTCACTTTGTTTACAGCTTTAGACTGGGGTGACAAGGTCAAATAAGACATTGTCCCCATCCCCAAAAGAGCTTACAGTCCAGTGGGGGAGATAGACAAGTAAGTGAGCAATTATACAATTTAGGAAATGCTGTTACAGAGGGGCATCTAATTCAGATAGTATAAGACCCTGACTCCAGGCCTCTAATGTTAGTTCTATAGTTCGCAATAGTGAACTAATAGTAGCTACTTCTTGCATAGTGCCAACTATGCACCAGGTACTCTTTTAGGTGCTACTAATACAGAGAAGCCTTATAACGGCCCTGTGAGGTAGGTACTATATTATATCTTCATTTTACAGAGGAAGAAGTTGAGCTTCAGAGAGGTTCAGTAGCTTGCCCAAAATCGCAGAGCTAGTAAGCAGCAGAGCTGGGATTTGATTCCAGGTCTTCTGGTCCAGAGGACATTTTCTTAGATACTTCTCTATACTGTCACTCAAACAAGTTTAAGCTTCCCAGGCAATTGTGAGCTGTCCAGTAAATATAACCATCAATTATGACTTATTTTTCTGGTAAAGTAAAATTTGAGTTCCAAACTTCTGACTCATGAGGAAATTTTCAAAACACATTTTAAGTTTAGCAGTTGCCTGGGACCTCCTTGGCCTGTAATAAAGCTGCAAGCATTAGTGATGTACCATTAATAAAACACTGTAAGGCACTGGGATATTAATTATCATAAGTTCAAGGACCCTCCTTTTTTGGGATTCAGTTGTTCTGATATGAAGCATTTCCCATCTTATTAGTTCATGTTGCTAATAAAATGCATGACTAACATCACTTTAAAAAGCAAAATAGGGGTGAGGGTGTACTTCTCAGTAGTTGAGCGCCTGCTTCCCATGTACAAGGTCTGGGTTCAAATTCCAGTACCTCCTAAATAAAAAGCAAAACAAAACCCATTTATAAGGGAACATCTATTCTTAGGAGAAAACCATGTGCCCTGTTTAGAATGTTATACCTGTTCCCATGCTCTTGCTCCTTTGAGAAAATTGCTAAGTCTAACCTTCGTCTTTAGTAAAAGAATTACAGCTTATAAAGTGCTGCTCAACAGTGTCTTCTTCTTAGGTGTGTTAGAGGCATGATTGGGGAAAGAGGAGAGGCAGACAGGAGTATATGTATAAAATGATTTTAAAGAAGATACAGAATTTCCTCAGATTTATGAGGGAAATTGGATATCATCCTCTGCTGCCAGTTTAAAAAATCATTTATTTGTTTTATTTGGACTTATAATAAAAGTTATATTTCACTAATGCCTCAGTGATCACTTCTACTTGAAGATAGCCAGACTGAACAGAAGCATTTTCTGAATATTTAACCTTTTATTCTCCCAAATTATTCTGAATGTACAGGAGGCAAACTTATTTTATGAGTATGCAAGCAGCTAAAAACATATGTGTAGTGACAGACTCTTTTAGAAAAGAAGAAGGAAAAAAAAAGGATAAATCTGGCTTATGCCAGGAAGGTACCATAGTTCCTCTCTCTTCTAAGAACCTACTTTCCTTCCTCTGGGTGTTCTGCAAACCTAGGGATGCACATCTTAAGAATAAAAATGTTAGAAGACTCTGGTCGCAGACTCTGGGTGCAGGTCCCTCAGCTCTGGAGGGTTAGGGGTGTACGAGAAAACCATGGTGATGTCAGCATTCCTGTAGTGCTTCTATCCAGAGCTCTGTAAGGGCTGTTCATGAACTTGTTAACATAATTAAAAAGAACCTGTAGACTTCATTAATTCATTCAACAAACACTCACTGAGCTTGCCCAGCACATCAGGTACTGGGTTAAATGGCAAAGACAAACAGATGAACCCCTAAGTAGTTAAAAATAAATAAGATCCCAAACCCATCCCTGAAGGAGTTCACAATCTAGAGAGGAGAGAGGTGCAAAAAGAATTAATTTTAACTTAATGTGATCAGTAGGAGACTGAGGTACGCACAGTGTGCCACAGGTAAGGACCAAGGGCTGTGGGAACTTCTTGGCATGTGGGAGGGATGTTAGGTTGGAAGTCACCATCTACTTTTCTTTAAGGAAAAGTAAAAGTTTGCCAGGTGGATCGAGGAAGAGACGTTTCAGTGACAGGAATACTATAAGCAAAGTTGGAGAAATAGGAAAGGTCTAGAATGTCAGGTTATCAGTGAGAAGCTCAGGGTGCCTTCAGTTCGAATGTGTGTGGGAGTGGGACACTGGGAAGAGAGACTGAAGAGATGAAATGGGGTCAGACTGCAAAAGGCTGGGTGTGCCAAATTTGGATTTTAACCTAAAAGCAGTGGGAAGTCGCCAGAGATTTTTACACAGAGGAAAGTCATGATCAGACTTGCTTTGATCATGGCCTCTCTAACACTGTGGAGAATGAAATGGGTTGCAGAAAGACTAGATGGCAGGAAGGATGATGGGAGGCTGAACTGAAGCAGGGCTTTCCACTTAGGGAAAAGCAGTCCAGCTTTTCAGAAGTGGAGCTGACTGGGCCTGATAATTAACATTGTCAGGACTTTAACATGGCCTGACATGCAAAAGGGACCTTCAACTATAAAGCGCTAGACAATAGTTCCTAATTTGTTTTTATTCTGTTTCAGCTGTATAAATAAATATCATTGCTTCCTTTAAAATATAGACTTATTGTCTACCTAATAAATACACAATATTTTATTTACTTTTTAATAATTAATTTTTAAAAGCTGCATTTCCTTACTTGTGTTTTGATTAAATTAGGGCAGTATTGCTCCTCAAGAAATATATATAGTATCAGTAGATAGAGTTAAAATGGATATCTTATTTTATCTCATCATAGCACGTCTGGTATTTTTGTGACTCTTCCAAGTTGGGCTTGCTGGGAAGCTGCTTACTTGAGGGAATAGAAAGTCTTGGAGAATATGCTCATCTGGGTCTAATCTCAGTTTTGTCACTAGCTACATTCCTTGAGTCTTTCTAGGCCTCAGTTTTGTTTTGTGTCTATTTCTAAAACAAGGGCTAAGTTCTTGGTCCCTAAGATCTCTTCTGGGTAAAATTCTGTGCCCTTTTTCTCCCAGAACAGTGGCCGCCTTCAATTTTTTAAATGCTTTTTGTTTGTTTGTTTCAAAAAGGAGACTAAATTTTGCCGAGAGATATTTTTTTGGAAAGTATATAAATCTTTTTAGATGCTTTTGAGATTTATTAAAAGAAATAAAGCATCGTGCACGTTTAAAACATTTTCATTCTGGGGTACAAAGACACTCAGGGAAATATACTTAAAGCTTTGTAGGTACAACTAAGTCTTAACGCTAACACAACGAAAACGTGATGCTTGTTGAAAGAAATTTGGAGAGTTGAATAGGGCTAAATACTATTGCAGGAAAATTAACAACAAGCAAGTCTCTTCCTTAGGAAAATTGTACCTGTAAATGGAAAACGGGCTCTAAATCGTCTGGAACTGAAAAGGGAGAGGGGGGCGGAGAAGTTTTTCTGATTTCTTTCCTCCCCACCTGCTGGTCTGTCTGATTTCTTCTCCTGCTCTCACAGTCCCAGAAAGAATTAATTCTCCTTCACCGCTCCCCTCCCCCCCCCCCCTTTTCTCTCTGTCCTAGCAATTGATGCGTTTGGAGATAGGAGACCAACACCAAGGGGACACTGCCGCCTCAGCGGGAGCCCGAGAGGCTTTTCCAGAACCGGCACCCCACTCCGCCCCAGGCTTCTTCCTCGCAGTCATAGTCGCCGCGGCTACTCCCACGGTTTGATGGTGGGCGGTGGCGGTAGCGGCGGCTAGGCTTTGGCTCCCGCCTCTATCTGCTCAGTCTCGGGCCGCGCTGCTCTCCCCTCCTCCCTTCCTGCCCCGGGCTGCCCCGGGCTGCCCGAGGCGCGGGAGTTGCGGGAGGCGGAGAAGGGGCGCGGCGGGGAAAGCGCGCGGCAGCGGCGGCGGAGACCTGCTGCCGGCAGCCCTGCGCTCGGACCGCAGCCGGCGCGATGTCCACCAAGGTCAGGAAGTGCAAGGAGCAAGCGAGGGTGACCTTCCCCGCGCCCGAGGAGGAGGAGGACGAGGGCGAGGACGAGGGCGCGGAACCGCAGCGCCGCCGCCGGGGCTGGAGGGGCGTCAACGGGGGGCTCGAGCCGCGTGCGGCGCCCTTGCAGCGGGAGCCGCGCGGCTACTGCCCGCCGCCCTTCTCCCCGGGACCCGACATGTGAGTACCAGGCCCGGCTGCTGCCCGCGCCTCCCGAGGGCGGTACCTGGAGGGAGGCGGGAGGAAGCTCCCCCGTCCCGCTTCTTGATGTGCCCGGGACCCCCACATCCCTCCCGGCACGACCTGGCGGGTCAATTCGGGGCGACTTCTCCGAGCCAGACCCTCAGCCGGGGGCTCGCCCCCTCCCTTGGTCCTGCCCCGTGAACGGACTTGTCTGGGGGCGCCAAAGGCGAGGCGGGGGCTGTGTCCTGGGTCAAGCATCCTAAACAGCCCAGCAGACGAACACATGGACGCCAGGCCCGCATCCCAGCAAACAGACACCCCCTCTCCGGCAGACGAGGCAACGCGCACCACTGCCAAAAGCGCGGGGGACACCCCTCTCAAAACTGACCCTGGGGTCCCAAGCCCGCCTGGAGAGGCCCAGGTGGGGGAAGCGGTGCACTGACCCAGGCGCGCACTTGAACCCAGACCTCCTCCAGGGCGCGCCAGCAGGGAGACGGCCTGGGAACTTGGATCCCCTCCGACACTTCCAGATGTCGGAGGCGGGGGCAGGGGGTGGGGAGAAGGGAGGGGACAGAGCGCGACACAATTTAGATTGAGGGCTTACCCGGACGCCTCTTCTCCCTTTGGGCCATCCACAGATGGAGGGGGTGGGGTTTGGAGCCGAAGCCCCAGTGGATCCCACGGAGGAGGGAGTGGGCGCGGGGCGGACGCGAGGGCCACTTTAATAGTAACTTTGGCTGCAGTTTCAGGGCGGCTCAGGGTCAGTAGATATTTCTTTTTTAAATGATGATAGAGGTCGGCGCTCTAGTGTGTGTTGAGAAAGAGCAACTTTTCTTAATTTTCAGATCGTGTAGAAAGTCTTTAATCAATTGTGAAACGCAGAGGATGAGAAAGATAGTGATTAGTTTTACAGGTTGACAGGCTCTATTCTTTCTCTTATCATGTACCTTGGGCGTGCCGCGGTGGTTACTGTCTTTTTTAGGAAGAACACACAGACCGAGGTAGAGAACTTGGGGTCAGACAGTGGCGGGCCCAGCTAACCCGCCAGGGAAGGAAAGTGGTTACCCCACGACGGGGATCCAGGTTCTGCAGCGCCCCCTGCTGCCGGCGCGCGGCCCACAGCCGTGGTCCGAGGCCGCAGGGGCGACCCGCGCACTCCCGCCGAATACAGAGAGGCTCAGTTCGCTCAGAAAAGGCGCCTGGGCAGACCGTATTTGCCATAGAAAACAAACAGCAGTCAGTGGCTGGGAGTAGATCGCCTAGGGAAAGCTTCTGATTGAAAATGAGCATCCCGATGTAGCACTCTCAGTTATTGGTAAAGATTAGCCTGGAGTGAAAATTGCTCAGAACATGGAGCCAAGGTGCTGTATACCTTTTAGGATTAAAGCGCCGCTATCTCGCTTTCCCGCCCCCCTAAAGTTTTAAGACCTTGTCCATGTTTGCTTTTGCCAAATTGGTTTTCATAACCCAGCTCAGTTTCTTGAGTTTTTAAAATTCTTTATTCTTTTGCTTTGAATCTGGACGAAATGGGACACCAGAACACTCTTACCTAAGAAAGTAGAGGAACAGAGATTACTCATTTTGCGTTCTGAAGTTTAAGGTCAATTATACAAAGCATTGGAACAAGTTCTATTGTAGACTTGCTAAGTGCTGGCTTTACATAATTCCACAGGTTAATGTTCTGTTGTACTTATTTAGTAAGGCAGTTGAGGGGAAAAAAAGGTCATTTTAAGGAGATCTAAATTAACATACGTTTCTTCTGGAGGAAGGACACCAGGGTCTTCATGTTTATTTGAAGCCTGTCACTGGTAATGTCAAAGAGTAGCTTGATCTCTGTGGTTGAGATTAGTGCTCTATTCCACCTCTGAGTAGAATATGGCAACTGTTTAATAGCTCAGAGAAGTATGCTAAAGCCCCAGGGTTATTTTCAGTAGGCAGAATAGAATAGATGAATTTAAAATTCAGCAAGGATGCTGAAGATGCCATTCCACTTTTACCAAAAAGGTTCCTCAGGGTAATCTTGTTGCTCATTTCACTGCTCCATATTCCAGTATTCCATTTGGGAATTTTCAGCACTCTGGCTTAGAAGGTAGAATGTCTTCTGGTATATCACTAACAAGACTTTTTAAACTCCTTTGATAGAACTTCCAGTTCAACCATTGATTCAAACCAAGACTTCCTTTATCACAACTGTTTGCAAACCTAGGGCCAAGTAATATGTTGTCAGGGATACCACTTCATTACTGAAGTTTTAAAGTTACTAAATATAGCTGATGAACTCCAGAAAGTCATTTGAAGGCAGTTCTCATGAGTTCACTTCTTAAGTACGTATATGTACAGAGTGCAGGCTGGTAAAGTCAGCAACAAAGATGAGTGTGACACCTTTCCTACACCTACGCTCAAGAAGCTTATTATCTTGTGAGGGGAGGTAGGAATGAGACTGGGCATATACAGTTATGTTATACATTAGAGTAAATTAAGTACATTAAATCACATACAGAGATGTTACTGTGAAGGGTCAAGTGCAAAGGAGGGAGGAACAAGAGTAGGTTGTGGAGACTTCAGGGACACTTTCCTGGGTCTTGAAGGAGAGATAAGAAGCAGAGACTGGGTGAGTAATTAATTCAAACCTCCTCTCCCCACCCAAAATGCCAGGCATGTCTAGTGAATAGTAGAGTTTGGTTGGAACGTAGAGTATTTGTAGGGCAGTGGCAAGATTAGGCTGTACGTGTAGGTTAGGGGCATTAATATGCAGGGTCTTGTATACCGGGATGAGGCAATAGGGAGTCATTGAGTGTTTTAAAGCAGTGGCGATTTTATCACGCACACTCGGATAGCAGGATGGATTGAAGTGGTGATTGACAGAATGTAAAGAAACAAATTAGGGGGCTATTGTAGTTGTCCAGGCTGAGAAGAGGATCTGTATTCATGTAGAACCAGTGTGGTGGAAAGGAGAAAGATTGGAAGAGAGAATACGTGGATAGAATTGATGTGATTTTGCAACTGACTACCCATGAAGGTTTTAAAGGGAAAACAGGGTCAGAGATGACTTGGTGATTTTGACCTGGATAACTAAGATTGCTGGTGTCATTACTGAAAAAGAGCAAAGGAGGAAGAAGTCGTTTTTCAGATAATTCTGAGAGAGGTATCAAGCAGGAAGATGGAAATAGTTTAGAGCTTGGAAGAATTGAGAATCTGCGGTCTGATGGCAATTGTTATAGAGTTGTATGAGTGTATGAGATTACCCAAAGAAAGACTGTGAAAAGAAAAACAAAGGGAACTTAAGATCGTTCTTTGAGGAAAATTTTCTGTTTAGAGAGCAGGGACAAAGAATAGCAAGCAGAGGACATAGAAAGAGAAAGAGAACAGGATATTGCTAAGACGAGGCTTCCTAGAAAAAGCAGAGTTTCAGAATAAAAAAAAAAAGGAAAAATCGACACACAGCTGACAAACACTTGAGAAATCGGGAGAAAAACTTACGAGTCTACTTTTAACCAGAAGAGTCAGTCCTTATATGTATTAACATACATGGACAAAACCATTGCGTTTCTCAGCAATGCTATCTTTAACAGAGAAACATTCTTAGAGAAAGGATTCTATTTAGTTTTTCCTTAGAAGTGCTGCCAAAAATTAGTCTTACTAAAAAGAATAATTTGTATTTATGTAAACTTCATGCCATCATTTATATCTTGAATCACACCTCTTTGAAGCAGATTTTATCATTTTCATCATTTGGCAAATGAGGAAATTGATACACAGAGAAGCAATCATTTTCTACAGGTTACCCAGCAAATCGGATGGTGGAGGTGACGGGGGAGCTGAAGGTGAGTGCACAGTAACCCAGGTTATCTAGTTGGATGTTAGTTTCTGTGGCACTGACTTAGTTTGTCTGTGGGATTAAGGACAGGGTTGTGTGTGTAGATTTGGTCATCAGGTTGGCCCTTTAGTGGAAATCTGAGATTCTCCAGGGGACCTGTGAATCTTTAGAGACAGGAGAATGGACTTTGAGGACTAAAGTCAGATTAGTGTTATTAAGGGAGAGGCAGATTTCCCCCTAGTTACAGTTTAATTTTCAAGAATAGCACAGCATGGTATTAGGGTTGAGCCCTTTAGTAGTCTGAAACTTTGAATTATACTATCAGTTATATCTCTTAAAGTAGAAATTTCATTTTGTACTATATAGTTATTATTTTTGTTGTTTTTTAAAAGTTGTGTTTTTTTGTTTGTTTAGGAGGCACGGGGGGGGGGCGCCTAATAGCTTGAGCCATCTCTGCTCCCTAAAATATTTTTTATATAATATAAAAGAAGATTCATTAAGATAATTTAGAAAATTGGGTAGTATTAAAAAGGCTCATGGGAACAACTGTAACCCCCCCAGCAGTGCCCTGTCCCGTCCCCTGTTTTCCTGGCCTCTCCATTTCATTCCCTAGAAGCAATCACATTCAACTCTTTAGTATACTGTTAACTCATTATTATAGATTTTTAGATGTTATCAATAGTCTTAGGTGAGAATTTTACTCACTTATACCTCCTTATTTCCCCCATCCTCCACAACACGGCTTATCACAATTTCTGGTTAACATCTATATTTCATGCCTCTATTATTGTGGTCATGTAACTCTTGTTCACTGCTGAGCCAGGTAGTATAGTATGCTGCATTTCTTTCTTTTTTTTTTTTTTTTTCTTGGAAAAATATTTGCCTCATCTTTTCCATGCTTCTAGCTAAATCTTCGCCAGTCTCCAACTATGAGTACTTTCCTAAAGACAACTGTTCCAGAGCCCTCTGACTTCCTTTGTATGTTGTATTTTCATTTTTTAACCTTCAATGTCTTTGTTTGCCAGGCTGCTTTAACACCACAGACTGGTTGGCTTAAACAACAGGAATTTACTGCCTCCTAGTTTGGAGGCTAGAAGTTCAAAATCAAAGTAGTGTCAAGCCATGTCTTTTTTGACGTCTGTAGCATTCTGGTGGTAGATTGCTGGCAATCAGTCTTTGCCTCTGATATATGGCAATCTGTCTCATTTAGTCTCCTCCTGTGGCTTTTGTTTCCCTCTGTGTACAAATTTCCTTTGCTTATAAGGACTCCAGTCACATTGGATTAAGACCCACCCTGATTCAATTTGGCCTCTTCTTAATAGATCCTCAAAGATCCTATTTACAAATGAGTTCACACCTGCAGGACCTGGGGTTAGGATTTGAACACATCTTGTGGGAGACATGACTCAGTCCTCAATGCTGAGGAAGCTTTTAGAATTCCCTTCATTAGTGCTTTTCTGAAATTTCAATATGATATGCCTCAGTGTCTTTTTTCATTGCTTTAGCTGGAAGTGTGTGAACCCTTTCAATCTTCAGTTCTGTAATTTTTCTTGTGTTATTTCTTTGGTTATTTCCTATCTACTATTTTTGGGGTTTTCTCTCTTTCTGGAATTCCTATTATTTGGACGTTGGACCTCCTAGACTCCCTGATTTTTTTAATTTCTTTTCTTCTGTTTCCCAGTGCTTCGTGTTTTCTGTTCTTCTTTTGGAGGTATTTCCTTCATTTAATCTCCCAACTTATTCCTGGTTTTTGTTTTCATTTTAGCCATCATATTTTTTCTTTCTAAGAGCTCTTTCTTGTCCTGTGAGTGTTTCTTTGTTATAGCATAATTTCTTATTTCAGAGATACAGTATTTTATTACATTTCTCAGGGGAAGAGGGATTAGGGAAAATAAGTCTAGCTGCTGGTATTCTGGAACCAGGCAGAGGTTTCATTGCTTCATATGTACACTTTCTTTTAGCCCTCCTGTTCTTAGTCCTTGCCTTCCCCTGGGCCTGGTATTCCCACATCTAGAGCTTCTCTGTTTATATTTCATATCCTATCTCTTACAGGGATGTGGGAGGGTAGTTGCTTGATCATATCAGTTGTGGGTTAGTGAGCTCAGGGGAGGTTTACACTCACTCCTTATACGGACTTTCAACCAATTCCCCTATTTTAGGCTCTTACCTCATATTTACTTTAGGGATTCTTTATTTTTCTTTATTAGAGAGGTTGTGGGTTTACAGACAATCATGCATAAAATACAGGATTCCCATACACCACCCCACCATCAACGACTTGCATTGGCATGGAACATTTATTACAATTGAGGATAACACAATTTTATAATTGTACTATTAATTAAAGTCCATGGTTTAACTTAGGGTTCACTGTTTATGTAGTATAGTTCCATGGATCTTTAAAAAATTTATATTCTGTTACCATATATACAATCTAACATTTTCCCCTTTTAATCATATACTGGTATATATTTTAGTGCTGTTAATTGTGTTCACAATGTTTGCTACAAAAATATGGAGCACATCACATATTTGTATGTCAACCTTGCACAGGGGCTATGCTAATCTTCTTTGTATGGTTCCACTTTTAGTAAATGTGCCACTGAAGCAAGCACTATTTTGGGGGATTTTTTTTGCCTCTAATTTCTGGGTCTTTCCTGGTATTGAGTAGGGTGGATCAGTTTGCTTCTTGTTACAGGTACTCTGGTTGGACCTTCATCCTCTCCACTAAGTCCTTTACCATTACTCCAACTTAACTCCGTTCTGTCTTCATATATTGTAGTTTGAGGTTACAAACATCTTCTAGTTTCATGGTAGATGAAACGTGTACTACTGTTTTTGTTCTCCTTGTTTGGGGGAATAATTTTGGTGAGGAGAGGAGGTATGAAAGGCTTTTACTCCACCTTCTTGAAGCTGAAAAACCGTAGGATTGTTTCAACTGTTCATTGAAGCCTTAATGAAGACAGTGTTATTTAACAGAACCAAGACTCTGGAAGGAAGAGTATTCTTAATTATGGCTGACTATATGGGCAAGTAGAGTCACCCACACAGTGTGACAGGAGGACCATCTGAAGTCCTCCGCCTAAAGTCATCTTAGTACCACACTGCCTAAACTGAATTAATATAGAATATTTAACAAATAATAGGATGTTTGCTTTGGAAAAGATTTCATCTAGTTCAGTGTTTACAATTTAAGAAACTGAAGCTGAAGGTTGACATCTGATGCACAGCAGCCCAGGCCATCTGAAATATCCAGCTGCTGGAGGTGCACTGTGCCTGTCACACTGTGGCCTCCTTTGGGTAAGTATTTCTCTCTTCCTGAAAGAAATTTAAAAATGCACTTGCTCCAGGGACAAGCAACACCAGGAAATATTAATTAGTATTAATTCTTTTATGAGATCCAATTAATTCATCATTTTAATTTGACTGCTGGTGACAGAGAAACTTGAAAAAGTTCATGAACTAAGTAGGAGGGCTCAGAACTAAGTAGGGATAAAGAGAAGAGGATATCACAAAGCACACTTGACTCCCTGCCAAATATCACTTACGGTTATCCCTTTTCTTCATATCAAAGAAGGGAAAAGATCCCATACCAGCACTGAATCATCATATGAAGAGTGAATTAGAATTTTAGGGATTTTTCATTACTGTGCTTGAAGAGCAATTGTCTGTCTATTGTCTCTCTCTAAATTGCTTTTAACCATTGAGCTTTTCTTTTGCCTATAATATTCCATAAACCCTTACCCCCAATTTATAATCATCAATAAAATACCACAGAAAATGTAATGAGGGAGAGATAACTGTTTTCATCCAGCTCCTGGGCCCTTGGTAGGAGGGAATACTTTGCACTGCCTGGCTCTTCAGGGGCATGCTCAAGGAACAATGACTGCCCCTGAATAATCTTCTAGGAGGGCTCTTTTCTTGGCCAACAGTCTTCCATCTCAAACTTCTCCCCACACTGTCCTCACTATTGCACAATATTACTGGAAAGGTAACCAGATTAGTGGTCTGTGCAAGGTGAACACAGCAGGGGCTGGCTCTAGAAAGGTGGGGGGGGTGGTTTGGACTGTTGGGAGCAGACTCGATACTTATGTAAAAGGGACTTAGCTGTGACTTCATGAGAATATTTAAGATAGCTACAGTATTTTGTCTTTAATTTAGCATCTGGGTCAGGGGTGCTAAGTTATTATCTAGTCAAAATTTCCTTATTATAAAAAAACCTCTCCTATTTTCTTTGTATTATTCAAAAAATAAGGGGCTAGATGAACTTAGTCCTAGACCTTTTTAAAAAATGAAATTTAAATATTCACAAATGTGTGACCTGCTAAGGAAAGAGCTTAACAGTGCCAACATTCTATATCAGTTTTGCATTTCTAAATACATTTTGTCAAATAGGACTTATGCTCATGGATTCTCTGTTGAAAAGTAGGTCGCAGGGTGATGAGGTGGAGCAAGCATCTAAAAACCTCAGACTTTTTATTTCAGATATAGATGATAATGGTAGAGAACTGGATCCCTTTGTTTCTAATAATATTAGAGGTTTAAAAATGTGTAATTGTTAGTGACTAATATATTTAAATAGTCAAATATGAACTTCTCTTGAGTCAGTAAAAGTTTATTTTATTTTATTATTTGAGTTCATTTTTTTCTGTTCTTGCTTCATTATAGACTGAATTTGTATTTGACTTTAATAATCATAAAATAATAAAAGTGAGTTTTGGGGAGCATTGTCAAAATAAGTTTATTTTAGAAGATAAGTTTAATTATTAGAGGTTGTTAATTCTAAGATTTATCCCCCATTTTCCTCTAGGATAGTATGCATTTCTTATTTCCATATAATGTCAGATTATTCTGACAAAACATAACTTTATGTAAGATCAAAATCAAGAGATGTAGGATTCAAAAAAAATTGGTGGTAGAACTAAGGATTAAGCATGAGCATGCAGAAATCTGCTTTGAAAGAAGAAAAATTGTTTATATTATAGCATTCATGGCATTCTTTTTTTAATGAAAGAATTATTCCAATTCCCCTCCACTACCATCCCCACACTTTATTATATGCGTACCAAGGATATTCTTTAACCTGGAGGGAAAAAAATGTCTGCTCCCAGGTCTGCAGTTTTTTTTTTTTTTTTTTGATTTTGTTCGTTTGATACCTTTGAGGACTGTAGTTTTATATTTAAGCATGTATGTATCTGTATACCCCTCCCTCCAACAGATCTTCACAAGCCATGTACTAAAAGTCAGGCACATGGAGTTAAAAAGAGGCAGTCTTTGCTCCTGAGGACATTACGATATCATTGAAGAGATGATAATGAAAAGACAGTTACAAAGCAATACAATAACTGGTTTAAAGAAGTTGACACAAAATGCATTTCCTGGAGCATAAACACCTATATACTAGAAAGCTTTTGCTTGAATACTTTCTTGTTTAGGACCTATTGCCAAAAAGGCATGTTTGGCATGCCATGGTTAGGGGTCCTCTTCTCTGCTCCTGGTGGACTTTAAGAGGGAATAAGATGTAGTTTTGCTTTTCAGGTTTTAGCTGCTGAGGGGTCTGGCAAGGAGCTACTCATGCTTTCACAAGAGGAATGACAGGAAAAATGATGGAGAGATTTCCTTCTCAAATAAACAACATTTTCTTGTCTCTGTTCCATTCATTAGGGAATATATCAAAAGTGGCATGTATCTAATAATTTATGAAAATTATGCATGAAGAATTCTGAATATGAGTCTAACACAGACTAGCAAACTCTCAGGGCATTAATTACTATGGAGACCCAAATATCCCTCTAGACTCGTAAGGGCTAGAATCTTTACTAAAATTAAAATATTTTCTTGTGGGAGGGGAACCCTGAGAAATGAAAGCTGGACTTTGCCCTTTCTTCAGTGGAATACCTTATCTTGCTGGGGGATTTTTTTGTTTTTGTTTTTGTTTTTTTAGGAGGTGCTGGGGATGGAACCTGGGACCTCATACACAAGAAGCAGGCACCCAACCACTGAGCTACACCCGCTCCCCGCCAGTTTGGTTTTGACCATGACAATGTGCTGTTGAGGGTACATGGTGTAGTCACTGCAAGTTCAGCAGTAGGTGGTGTGGGACCTGGAACTACCTGCAGGCCTGTACCCTCTGTCCTGAACGCTCCTTAGACAGTTGAACTGCTTGGAGGGCCTTCCGCTGGTCTTGTACACTGGTGCACTTCAGTGTTTTCTCCAACCTTTTCCATCCTCTCCACAAATACATATGCTAAGAGATTTTCAAAATGTGTGTTTTGGATGACATTATCGAGGTTATTTGTCAGAGACCCTCTCCTCCTAAACACACACAAACAGGCATACTGTGTAGATGTCAGGTATGTCCAGAGGTGGCTGCTTTGACTGACAGATGCCTGTTTGCAAGGAGGATTATGGGGTTATGCATTTTTTTTTTTTTAAGGCGGTACCAGGGATTGAACCCAAGATCTCATACATGCAAAGCAGGTGCTCAACCACCAAGCTACACCCGCTCTGCATATGCTATTTTTTTACTTTCTATCTCTGGCTTTCTTGTCCTTTGTCAGTGCCTGCTGCTTCTACCCTATTACCACTTCCAATTATCACATCCCTAATATTACAGCTAACACGGCAGTTGAGCTCAGACATTCTTTTTCCCTTCCCCCTCCTCTATGCTTTTGTTGCTACTTATCTCTTGTTGCTCCTTCTGCTTTTCTTGCCCTTCACACAAATGACCAACTGGATCTTGGCCAGTTGGCACCTTCACTTTCTTCTGTGTGGTGAACTGCCCAGTCAATACGCTGTAGCTGTAATTCTCATTGCTTTGGCTCACATCGATAGTATTATTACTTGGTTTGCTTGTTTGCTAGATGGAATGAGTATATGGCTAATTCTTCCCCTCGTTGAAGTGCATTCTTTAGTAGTGTTCATTTGTTGCTGAGTGCTAAAGAGCTTGTGATCCAATCCAAGGAGCCATTTTAGTTGTAGAACCAAAATGTTCCAACACAAAAGCTAGGCATATATTTTAATAATGTTATTTTGATTTACAACCAGTTGTTCATTTTCTTATTCCCTAAAGACAGCGTGGTAAAATAGAGAGCCTGGGAGAGGGCCTCTGGACTCTAATCTTCTAATTCCCTAACCCTCAGTGTCCTTAAGGAAGTACTTAGCACTCTGAGTTTCTTTATCTGCAGAATTAATATCAATCAACAAGTATTTTTGAACATATACTCTAGGTGACATAAGAAATATAAAACATACGAGGCACGAGACAATTTATCTTCAATAGAGCTTAGGGGACATGAGTATCACAAGATACAATCAAAGAGCAATATAAGATGAAATAAAATTAACTGTATAGATTTATGGGCAGACCAGTGATATTACAAAATCTTACTGAAGGAGAAAGTAAGGGAAGGCTGAAGTGGTCAGGTATGGTTTCAGAAAGGAGCCATTGAAAGGACATTGCAGAATGAACAAAACCTTGCAAGTCATCTAGTCATTACCCTGTCAAACAATACCTTATGTTTGTAATGTAATGAAAGCTGGACCATGGAAAGTAGGAAGGATTCGAATTGGTGTTGAGCAGAAATAAGTGTATGCCCAGAGATGGAAACAAGAGGAACATCACAGAGACAGGTGCTGCAGGGTCAAGGAATTGCTCACAACAAATGTGAATGAGCAGCAACATGTAATTCCTATAGTCTGCCTGTAAGTAAAGTCTTTTTTCTGTGCTTCTCACCAGCTGACTAGAGGAGAAAAAAATTGATCTAACGTCCAATCTGTGGTTTAAATTAGGTTTTAAAATTTTATTTATTTTTTGCTTATTAAACAGACATTCATTCTCATTCAGCAAATGAATTAAGTCATTAATAAATCAAGCAATTAAGTTAATTAAGTAATTAAGTGGCTATGTGAGTTAACAAGGAGGGAAGGTTTGCCCACCCTCCATTATCTCAGGATTTGCTCAGCTAGGACAGTGTTCTCTGTGCCTTGAGCCAGTGTGTACATGACCTTTGCTTGCTGAGTTTTCCTCCCAATCTCCACAAGGGATCAGAGTCCCTGTGTGGTCAGCATATAGTAGTCCACTGCCAGGCCTGCACCCTCTGGAGACATGCTGGGAGTCGACCTTGTTTATTTTAGTTTGAGACTATAAAGGAAATGTTCTTTTAAGAAATACTTTCTCATTTGGATAAAATTGCTCAGGATCTTGGAAATCCTGCCTCTACTCCTGTTTGTCTCTCTAGCAACCAGGCAGTGGGAGAGGGGAGCTAACTTGTTCCAGTGAGGGGTAGTGTCCTCTGATTCTTTTGGGCTCTGGGCAGTGTAACTCTTGGTCTTGGCTGATTTGTCTTTGTTAGAACCCCGCGGAGCTCCCTGGTGTCCTTGGCTTCCGCTCAGCTCCCACAGGCTACATACCCAAGATGTCTGCAGCATCCTCCATCCAGCTCACAGCTTCAGAGGTCAGTCCCTACCCTTGGTGCAGGATCCCTGGCTCTCAACTCAGGGTCCACATATGGGAGCTGAAGGTAAATTAAAAGCTCTTTTCTGCTACTAATGAGGCTGGGCTGTCCCAGTTCTCCAAATAGATAAGCAGAGTAAGAACCCCCTGTCCTCATTGCTTTTTTCAGCCTATTGTGGTCCACATCTTTAGTTTACTTTCTATCATTTCTTTCTTCTCCCAGGACAACAAGCATCACGGCTTTGCTGTTCAAAGTGGGAGAGAGATCTAATCTGCATGATGAGGGTACTCTATGATTGGATTCCTCCAGAATTAGAGAACAAAAGGAATTGAGCAAATCCCTCCTTAAGGCAATACTAGTGCTTACAAAATCCCATTTTTTCTTGCAAAAACGTCAAACATTACTTTGATCTTTTTCTTTGTCCTCCTCTTCTAAAATTTATCTTCTCTACTTTGCCCTAAACACACTCATCCAACTCTACTCTGCATCCCCGCCCCACCCCCAGCCCAACCCCCCAGGCAGAAAAATGTCCTAAGTCAACTACAGCAAAGCTCTTGTATTTGGAAAGGGAAAAGCATATTGATAATTTAAAAAAAAATTCCCTTGACAGTACAGAAATGAACAGAATAATTGTTTACTTACAAGACAGTGAAGAATTAATCTGAGGAGCAAAGGAAAGAAGGTTGGCTAGGCAGGATGGGGTGTCTGTGAACATCCCTGAAAGTCAGCCGGAGGAGTCTGGACTCTATGAAACAAGCAGTGAGGGGCTACTAATATTGTTTTCAGTGAGGGGTGACTAATTTTTTTTAGTGAGACGTGTAACATAGTAAAAGAGATGCTGGGAGTGGGAGTGGAGAATAAAAGCAAGAAGCACTGGAAAGAATAAGAGCTTGAGAGCCACACAAACCCCCAGTTGAGTCCTGATTCTGCATTTTACTATCTCTGTGACCTTGGGACTCAGTTTCTTTATTTTTGAAACAGAAAATAACACCTGCTTCATAGTATTGCTGTGGAATTAAATATGCTCGTGTATGAGAAATATTACATACATACCTGGTACAAGCAAAGTTAAGTTGCCTTCCCTCATGCCATCTCAGCTGGAAAGTTGTTGTATTAATCCAGCTGTGATTTGCTAGAGATCTCGACTCTTGCTGGCAGTGAGAATTGGAAGGAAGGATCCAGAACAAGAAATATTCCAAAGGAGAAACTTCAGGATTTTGTTTTGACAGGATCCAGACAGTGAGTCAAGATGGCATTGAAATTTCTACATCTCAATAACTAGTTTGAGATAGGAGGGGGAACTGGTGTAAGGAGAAGGTGAGTTTTGGACATTTTGGAGTGACCAAAGGACAAATAGTTCTTCATGTGGGACCTGAGGTCAGGTGAGAGGACAGGGCCCAGGTAGATATTTGGGAACTCAACTGAATAGATATTTGAGTATCTACTTCATGGGGTACTAGGCTGTACTCTGTGTGCAATAAAATGACAAAACATGACCTTAACATCCAGGAATGTGTGCAGTGGTGGCACACATGAGGGAGTACTTATTAATACTCTGCTTTAAAAAAGGATTTAGATAACTTATAACAATACAGGATTAAAACACATGAATATAGGATAATTGATTTAAACATCTATATGACAAATCATTTAGAAGGGGGAGAAAGACTGTGCCAGAAATCAGGGATAGGATAGTAGTGGTAATAGAACACTTTTAGATCAAAGCTAAATTCCTCGGAGGCGGCTGTGGCTCGGTCAGTGGGGCTCCCGTTTACCATATGGGAGGACCCGGGTTCGGTTCCCGGGGCCTCCTGGTGAGGGCAGGCCCGCCTGCACGGCGTGGTTGGCTGACCCGGCGAGCACAAGCAGCAAGGGGGGGAGAAATGAATAAATAAATAAAATCTTTAAAAAAAAAAAAAAAAAAGCTAAATTCCTGGTTGCCCTGTCCCCTCCTAAATAGTGATAGATTATATAGTTTATATTATTAGATTAAAGGAGGCAAATACCTTCATTTGGAGAGAGAGAGGCTTCTTGAGACAGAATTCTAGAATGCATCTAGTACTTTAATCCACATAAAAGGTGGAATGAATAATATAATGGACTTAAACTGCAGTTTTTGAGAATATGCAGTAACCTTTTAAAATAATCAATCCTTGATAAAAGCAAAAGTCTGGCATTACATGGTAACTGGTGAGGCATTTTAAAAGGCTACTTGTTTATTGTGGTTCAGGTAAGTAGCTTTCTGAGGATCAACTTTTAAATTGCAATAGAGCAGGGTTCTTAACCTTTTTTGTTCCGTGGACCCCTTCACCAGTCAGGTGAAAATCACGGACCCCTTACTAAGTTCACACTATGCTGTGCACTATTTAATAGATATATCACCCCCTTGAAACACATCCTCATAAGAATAATGTTTTTTTTTGAATTTCAATTCAAGCTCATGGACCCCTGGTTAAGAACCCCTGCAATAGAGAACAGAGAATTTAGATGACTGGAGGGGTCCTTATCCCTTAGCCTTTACTGCTCAAACATGTGACTTCAACATTACTTTTGGCAGGGACAGTGTGCCAAGTGCTTAGGAGCCGTATAGTCTGGGACTTTGATCCAGGATAGCGCCATTGTTTTTATATTGGAGGTTCCCAACTTTTAGGGGTTGTAAGAATTGCTTAGAATCTCATTTAAGAGAGAAAGAGAGAGAGACAGAGAGAGAGAGAGAGAGAGGAAGGGAGGGAGAGAGAGATTGAGATTCCAGGGCCCCACCCCTGAGAGGTTCTGATTTAATTAATTTGGAGTAGGGCCCATAAATCTTCATTTTAAAAAGCTCTATAGGTGATCCTAAGGCAGGTGGTCCTCAGGTCACACTTAAGAGAAACATTGTTTGAAGTCAGATGAGTTGATGTCAACTGAGTATTTTTGCTTTTGAAAAGAGTGGAGCAGAGGGTTGGTTGCCTTTGAGTATGCCAAATAGTTTTCAGAAAGAACTTTTCATCCGTTTAAGAGTTTGGACAAGTACTAAGACCCCAAAATTTGTCTCATAAAGCATGCGAACATTAATTTTTGCCTTAGATTATTTTGGTCAGATATTATCAGCCATCCATATCAGCCATGAAGGAGTTTAAATATGGTCCCTGTAGAGTATCTGTTTTTATGTCACTGGTACCCTGGTGCACTTACTAGGAAGAAGTCCCCACAGAATGTATCCTTGCAATGCTGAATATGCTGACCCATTGGAGGAGGTCTGAAGGCAGGAAACTTGCAAAATTATTTCAGCGTTAGCATCACTAAAGTTAAGCACCCTTTCCCACTCACTCCCATTCCTCCCTCACATGTCACACCACCCTTAGTCCTCAAGCAAACTAGAAATTATGCTCTGTCAAGACCAGCTGAGATTGGGGACATGATGATGTGTTGTGGATGAATTGTATGGAGGTTCATGCCATTCCATCAGTCCAGATTAACGAAGCTCATCTTAATACTATTCTGAAAATTATATACATATTTGAAAAGGGCACTTCCTACTCCTTACTCATCATGAAGATAAGTACCATTTTGTCAGATCTTTTATTTTGAAATAGCAATATAGTTTGGTCTAATTGAGAAATCTAACTTCACACTTAACTCAGTGTTAGAATTTTTTAAAGACAAATCAAAGTGACATGTGATTTGTGTTGTGTAGTACTAAAATCACACATTTCAGCTCAAATATTCAATATGAAAAAAAGAAATAAAAGAAGAAATACTAAGAAAAACTGTAAAAATACTAAGAAATATAAAGAAAAATGCACAAAAGAGTCATTTCCTTGTATTCTCAAATCAGTCACTTAGAGGGGAAAGGTTGGAGTTTTTATATGTGGTTTTCTTTATAGGTAGCAAGCATTACATAAAAAAATGTTTCCCATTAGATTTGACACTTTAGTAATGAAATTATTTCCCCAAAGATAACTCATCTGAGTTCCATCAGGTAACCCATCTGGATTTCTGTGGACATATAGATTCTGTTTATCTATTCTTTGTATATATTCTGTCTTATCGATTATATTCTGTAGTCACATATTATTGCAATATATTATGAATGGTAAGCACAAAATTCATCTTTTATTCAAATTCTAGCCATTAGATGAGGGCTGGTTTGTAGCTTAATAGTAAAATTCTTAAAATAACCCAATGAAGTCAATGCTATTAATAGTATCATTTATTACAATAATATTAACAAGATTTGGTTTAAAATCTTTGTCACAGAGTTTGATCTTGAAACAAAGTTCTCTTATACACAGTTCAGTGAATGCTATTTCTCAGTTCTTGTCCACCTAAAAATCATCATACCAACACACATACTCCCCATACCACATCCACGCACTACTCTACAGAGCTATTAATAACAGCCAAACATATGGCATTTATTTAGCTTCAGAAATTTTATAATGTTACTGTTGCCTTAAGTACCTATATTTTTAAAATGTGTCAATTAAGGGATTAAAATAAAGAAAAGTTCAAACCATGAATTTTTATTTCCAAGAAAAATATTCACATCATGGTTAAGAACTATTCAAAATATGCAAGAAGGTATATGTGAAAAGTAAAATTCCCTCTCTCCCTATGGCTCTTTGGTCTCATTCCCCAGAACCCCAAGTATAACTATAATGAAAAGCGTCTGCATTTCAGTAATGTGAAAAGAGCTTTATTTCTTACCTTTTGGTGCAACTCATACAAAAAAGAAAAAACTCACAGAATTTTAAAAGGAAGTTAGCTTCATAATTTCAATCAGCAAAAATGTTAGAACTGGGTAAAGATAAAGACTCAAATTTGTACTTATCATAATAGCCATTGAAATATTACAGATAATCACAATGTTATAATTAGATTATTTAGCATCATTTTTGAGAAACTTAGAACTTCTTTTTAAAAAGCTCTTTATTTTATTCATGAGCTCATGAGGAAAATCTGGAGAACTTTATATATTTCCAATTTATACCTCAGGTCAGGAAACACAGGAAATGAAATTATTCACCTAAGATCACAGAAATTAAAAGGTGGACTTGAAATTGCCTCAAAAGTCAATTAATGACATGACATTTAGTTGACTTTATAAAAGTCATGTATTTAGTCAAAAGTCAAAAAGTCATATAAAAGTTAAACCTAACTGTGGTTGTTAGGATTTCAGTCCCCATTGTCCTGGATATACAATTATTGCCCAGTTGCCTTATTCACAGAGTAATGATTTTTAAACCATAAATCAACTCATCTCTTCTTTCTAAGAGACAGTTTTCTAATATTGTTAATTAAACAATTGTTTGTACAAGGCACAGTTATTTTTAATAAAAATAAATCTAGATTGATACTGTAATTTTATAATTCCTGAAGGCCTGTGTCATTGAAAACATGAATCCTGTATTTTTTTTTATTTTTTGGAGGGAGGGGAATACCCTTAGGAGAAAAAGATAATGAACCTACAATACTGCGAGATGATGCTTGGCCTAAATACTGGGCTTTTTCTTTTCTTTTTTTGTCAATGATTTTGAAAGTTAAAAGCATGCAATGACTTGAAAGAACCGTTCTGGCTTAATTCTTGAAAATAAAATAGCCTTCACGCTTAGCACTTTCTTGCTAACTTCTCGCTAGCCTCTATTTTCAAGACTTTTAAGAGCAGCCGTAAGATGATTGCCACAAAGTACGAGTTCCTTTTCTACCGGGGTCACAAGGGAGGCGTGGGTGTGTGGAAATTGTTTTTATTGTTATTACTGCTGAATGCCCTTTTCTAGAGAGCAGTATACCTTGTCCTGAAAGTCTACCGGCTTTATCAGGGTTCAAGCAGTCGGTGTTAGGAACAGGTGTAAATTTCAGGCGAGTAGTTCACAACTGACCCGGACGTTCGCTCGCAGGGCCTCAGGTCCACGGTGGGTGCTCCCTACACCTGATATGTAAGCGGGGCTGTGCCAAGGAAGTGATTTGCCCAAATGTTCTACAGTTGATTTTTCGTTGCTGCTGCTTAGGTCCACGGAAGGTAGCCCGACCTTGAGGCGCATGACCGTGATGAGGGAGAAGGGCCGGCGCCAGGCGGTCCGGGGCCCGGCCTTCATGTTCAACGACCGGGGCACTAGCCTCACCGCCGAGGAGGAGCGCTTCCTCGACGCTGCCGAGTACGGCAACATCCCCGTGGTGCGCAAGATGCTGGAGGAGTCCAAGACGTTGAACGTCAACTGCGTGGACTACATGGGTCAGAACGCGCTGCAGCTAGCCGTGGGCAACGAGCACCTGGAGGTGACCGAGCTGCTGCTCAAGAAGGAGAACCTGGCGCGCATCGGCGACGCCCTGCTGCTCGCCATTAGCAAGGGCTATGTGCGCATCGTGGAAGCCATCCTCAATCACCCCGGTTTCGCGGCCAGCAAGCGCCTCACCCTGAGCCCCTGCGAGCAGGAGCTGCAGGACGACGACTTCTACGCCTACGACGAGGACGGCACGCGGTTCTCGCCCGACATTACCCCCATCATCCTGGCCGCGCACTGCCAGAAGTACGAAGTGGTGCACATGCTGCTGATGAAGGGTGCCAGGATCGAGCGACCGCACGACTACTTCTGCAAGTGCGGGGACTGCACCGAGAAGCAGAGGCATGATTCCTTCAGCCACTCGCGTTCGAGGATCAATGCCTACAAGGGCCTGGCCAGCCCGGCGTACCTTTCCTTGTCCAGCGAGGACCCGGTGCTCACGGCCCTGGAGCTCAGCAACGAGCTGGCCAAGCTGGCCAACATAGAGAAGGAATTCAAGGTAAGTTCTGCGCTCCACCGCGGCTGTCCTGCGCGTTCATTCACCTCCGCGCTCCTGCCTGGAGCCTCCATTCCTAGGTAGTTTGCTCCAGAACCTATTTTGTCCTGTGTATTTAAGATCACAAGGGATTGGGAGCGTAGTCCAGAGCTCTGATGATTGCCCCACCCCCACCCCTGATGCTGTGAGAAATCTGCTTTGGGATGAGCATATTCTGGATCAGAGAACTTTAATTATGGTGCCGCGTTGTCTTCTAGAAAAGTGTTAAATAAAACACAAGACTTCTCCTTTTATTAAATGAGGGAATTTGGTGTGGCCTCCTCCCTTGCAAATTCTTCCTCCTTTTTTTTTTTTTTTTTTGTTTGTTTGTAGTTATTTGTATGATGGCACCCACTGCAAAAACAGTATTAGTTTTCTTCAGTATTAGTATATCCCATTAGAATCAAAGATCAAAAGACCAGTATAAAATACTATTAAAGTCGTTTCACTAATATAACAAAAATGCCTCTCCCTGAAATCCTTAAATATATATGTCAAGTCAACCCAGAAATACAAAAATGGCAAGGTGGTTTGCTTTAATGTATTTAAGTTTTTTTTTCATGAGAAGACTTTTTTCCTGGACATCATTTCCAATCAAGCAGTATTATTTATTTTTATAAAATTATACACTAATAATATATCATTTTATTTTTTACTCAACTGCTACATCGTCCTATGTATTTCAAATGGTTCTAGCTATTAAATCGGGGACAAAAGGGAATTTGGTATTCCCACGACTGTTTTCAGCAGGGTTCTTGTCTCCTGTTGAATAGGTAAGAAGATGATTGTAGACACCAATTATTATCTGGATGTGGAGTTAATCTTTTTTGTTTAGTGTTATGGTGTCACATCACAGAAAAAGTGATTTTTCTGTCTTTCACATTTTAATATGTTTCTTCCTAAATAAGTGAGATTTACACAAATGCAACTAGCAATATAATTTAGAATCAGAAAAATCTGCTTTCCCCGGGCTTGCCAGAAAATGGTGGGAAAGTGGTATTTTTTCCCCTTCTATACACACCAGATTCTCTGGATGTGCATCATCCCTCATCTTGTCCTGGTGGAGACCTGGCCTTAGCGTAATTTTGTTATTCCATTCAATATTTTTTCTGATGTAAAACTGACACATATTTATTGTGGAAAATTTGAAAAATGTGTGAAAACACCAAGAAGAAAGAAACTATTACCTTATATCTATTCCCTTTGAAGAGCCTCATTAAGTGGCATTTGAAAATATTTATTTCCTTGGATCCAGAATGAATTATTTAGGTGGGGAGGGACAAAACTCTCTGGTACAGCAAATAGAAAACTTATAAATTCTTCTTAGAGATGGTAGAAAAACATTCAGGTAAAATAGTTCTAACTATCATTTTGAGACAGTAATAAAAAAAACAATTTTTTTTTTTTGAGGAACTGGGGCTAGGGATTGAACCCAGGACCTTGTGTGTGGGAAGGTATCGCTCAACCACTGAGCCACATTGGCTCCCCAAAAACAAAATTCTTAATGTGTTTATTTGCTCTATTTCAAATATTCAAACATCACCCCAACCTTTTTAAAATGCATTTTGTTTAGTATTTATTGAAAGTCTGCAAAAGAACTACAAAAGGGAATCTTTTCCAAGATTATGTTTTAATCATTTCCTAAAGGTGATGTTGTTTGCAATTCCATCCATCTCAGTGAGGCCATATTAGAGGAATTTGTTGTTATTCATAGTTTTCCCCTGAAGATGACTAAATCCTTATTGAGAAATGCTTATTGGTAATCTCCTTCAAAGATTCAAAGACTCAAAGAGTCACCTCTAATAACCTTTCAAAAGTGAGAAAGCATTGCAAAAGGCAGAAAAGAGAATATGAGACAACTGGATTCGAGGGAATATCCAAGTGGGTTCAGATATCTAAGGATATGCAAAAATCATCTGAATCTCAGGGTTCCTTTTTCTGGATTATATGGAACACATTTGTATAGTATAACACTCTCTGAACCAAAATTAGGACAGTTCTTTAAAAATTATAGTCTCTAAGGACTGCTATTCTCTCTCCTCTAACTAAATGTCCTTTTCTTTCCCATTCTTACCTGTCCTTGTTATTCCTTTTTTATCTGCCTTCCCTTTCACTTCTTTGCCCTCTAAACCCGTGTTCATGTCATAATCTGTCAAGACTTTATACAAACAGAGAAAATAGTGCTTTCATAGCACTGACCCAGGGACTCCAAGATCTGAAAGGACAGTGGAAGTGAAGCTTATTTCTGAGGCAAGCAGCTAACCTAATTTGCCCTGTTCCATAGTGTTTGCTATATTCTTCCCACAGGGACTTTAAACTAGACTTGAAATGGAATTGGAAAAAAAAAAAAAGAAAAAGATAGTGTATTCCCTAGTGGAAAAGGGTTGATTTTTCCCACTTTTTCAGACACCTAAACCCATTTTTTTCTTATCAATGGCCTGTAATATCTGCTATCTTACCCCTCAAATTGCCATAAATCAGGTGCTTCAGGAAAGGTTCTCAGCCACCTGCAGTTTTGAAAGATCCTTGAAGAATATAGTAGGCTTGATGCTAAAAACATATGAAAGTCATTACACCAAGAGATTGAAATTTCTAGGTTAGATTTAGATGAATTAATGGAGGACAGCTTGGTGACAGGTTATTAAAGAAATATTTTGGATGTGCAAATGCTGACTGAAGCTATTCTGAGAAACTGAATGTTAGACAGGATGGACTCTGGGTCTAATCCTACAAACTTCAGTGACAAAGAAGCCAGTCATTTATTATTCTGTGAGACTGAAGATTGAATTCCTATTTTTGACTAAGCCAATGATGCACCATTCATCTTTGAGGAAGTCATTTGCCTTCCCTCTGTCTCAGTTTTCCTATCTTTAAAGTAGAACAAAAATCCCAACATACATTACAATAGAGATGTAAAGAAAGGAAGAAGAAAGGAATATAATCAAAAGGCAAATACAGCATTTTATATCAGGAAGGTACTCGAGGAATCATCTGGTTATGTAGAACACTTATTTTACAAATGAGAAAACAAGGTCCCATCTGCTAAGCTTAGATTTAGGTGTCATGGGTCCCAGTCCTAGGTATTCTATCTAACATGCTGTAACTCATAAGATTGAAGCAATTGCATGATATTTAGTGTGCACGAAGAACACTCTAAGCATTTTGTATGTATTAACTAATTTAATCTTCACAATAACATTATTAAGTAATAGTAGGTTAACTTCCAGAAGATCACACAGCGAGTAGGTGGTAGAAGCAGCATTTGAGCCCAGCAGCCTGGCTTCAGGCTTTTAGCCACTACACTCTACTGCCTCTTTTGTTATTGGAGAAAAGTTTCTGACAGAACTAAACATGCTTAGAGCTGAATTTCAATTTTTCTCTTACAGATAAAAAGGGATCAGAATGGCAATTAAGCAATTCACATCAAAATACATGGGCTGAAGCTTGTGGACAGCATAAGCTTCATTGTTCTCGCTCTGATGTGGTGAGGTCCTCAGGGTTTTGAGTTCCTGCTCTGTGAAGTGGGCAGCAGTTCCACCCCCTAACTTTGTGGAAGGTCATGCTGATGGATGAGTGGTGCAGTGAAGGTCATTGAGCAAAACTAAATGAACAGAAAACTATTAGAACATGTAGACCAGAAAAACGGTCCCATCTGTGAAGTAACTTGAGATGGGAACTCGTTGGAACTAACAAAGCAGACCTCAGATAGTTGTTCTTGCCTACACGCTGCTAACTGGAGCTCTCCATCTTTCCTTGCATATGTTTAAAAAAATGGTATTGTAGGACTACAATAAAAGAAATCACCGCCAGCTGTTATTATTTTCTGCACTTGAGCAAGACATTTCTTCTGGCAGGGAGTGTTTAAATTGTTATGAATAAAAAGTGTTGCCCTTGCTACTTGTATGATTATCAATTCCTTGTTGCTTGACTGATCTTTCAGCGGATGTGAAAAAAAACAACAGCACAGCTTTCTTTAAGCCTGGACAATTTATGGATTATAATTTAAAAATAATGAGGGGAGTGGGTATAGCTCAGTGATTGAGTGCCTGCTTCCCATGTATGAGGTCCCGAGTTCAATCCCCAGTACCTCCTAAAAAATAATAATAATAATAATAAAAATAATGAGTCTCTTAGCCTGGGTGATACTGCAGAAGCAGTTACTAGGTTTGTTTTTTTTCTTCAAAGCGTGGATAGTAGCCTCTTTCATTTCTGAATAATGGAGACTTGACCGTTCTGTGTTGTACCAAATCTTCTAGAATAGTCTGAGCTGAGGATAACATGAGGAAATTTCATCTCAAATATTTGTATTAAAAGGGGAGCTTTCATAGATGGATAGATATATATATAGAGAGAATGGCACAGCTAATGTGACAAAATATTATAGTTGATAGATTTTGGTAAGGGGGTAGGGATATATTGAAGCTCTCTGTAGGGTGTTTGTATTATTTTTGTAACTGTTCTATAAATTTGAAAGCATTTCAAAATAAAAAGTTAAAAAGGGGTGTGTGTGTGAAGCCTTATTTGGAAACAGACATGGATTTAATATTTCTTCTGGATGCTATAATAAAATATTTCATTAGTGGTTCAGGAATGGGTGGCAGATGGATAGTTACCTGACACTTTGCATAGAAATCAGAGACTGAATATTTTATTAATTTTATCGGTTTCATGGTACCAACCTGAATGGAAACCAAAGATTGATGTTTTTATTCATTTTTATCTGTTCCCTCATGAGGGGAAAAGGATTAACTGTAACCGTTCTTTATCTGAATTACTGAAATGGAAACTATTCTAGTCTGTGTAACCTTTAAACAGTCTTCCTTCGTCTTGCCTGTTTTCACTGGTGGTGTGTTTTGCCCATCAAATCAAATTAATTATGTGAAATTCTCCATGTCTTTTTTTTTTTAATTTATGAGTTTGGGGAGTCAGGAAACTGTGCTGTGCTAGCTACTATTTATTTAGACACATACAGTGTCTCAGGACAAGTAGAAATGAATAATTTTATTTTCCTTAAGTGTAAAAATTAGATTATCATCTGCTTAACTTTCTTAATAGGCTAGAATTTTAGTGAAAGTCATAGAAGCGGAACTGGGTTTCTGAAAGTGAAATATTTTCCCAAGAGATGGCTATTGACACCTTGACTGGAACCAATAGGCTAGAAATAGAGCTCCACTCTGAAGGTAATAGGGAATGCTGCCAATTGACTTCCTTATACCAGTCCATGGCACTATATAAATATGCACATGACATTAAAGATTCACAGGTTATTTTTAGCAAGGTGTTAGTTCCAGTGGCCTGGAAATTTTTCTCTCAGGTATTGATATTCGTCAACTCTTGAGAATACAATTACTTGCAATCAGACACTTCTCTCCTTCCAGTTCTGCAGGACGTGATAATATGTCCTTCAAACAAGAAAAATTAATCCTCTCTATGCTGGTGCCTGTCCACTTCTTTACATTCACTGTAAACCAGCAAGCTCAAATGTTAGCAGGTATCAGAAACACTGGAGAAAACACTTGTGAAAACAGATTGCTGGGGCCTACCTCAGAGTTTCTAACTCAGGAGGTCGGGTGGGGTCCAAGAATGTGAATTTCTAACATACTCCCAGATGGTATCCTTGCTGTTGGTCTGGGAACACTCTTTGAGAAACAATGTCCCCAGCATGGCAAGAATAGTAAAATAACAAGTTATTTTCACATATAGTCAGTTTTCTATGTAAAATTGGCTTTAAGAGAACTTTTTGGGGGGTCTGTACAAAAGAAATAATGCTCTTTCTGATCCTTTGGTCTCACCCTTAGCATTTAGCCAACATCTCTTAATACAAACCAGTGACTTATGTGCATACCATTTTCAGAGCTGTCTCCTATGGACAGGTTGTAGAAGGGTACCTGGCCAAGGAGGCAGATTGGGGCAAATCCAGCCTGCATCTAACTTGCTGAGCCTGGCATCCAGGTAGGGGCTGTGGCTTCCTCTTCCCCTGCCAGAGGAGGGGACACCATTTTCAAATTCACAAAAACCCCACTTTCCACTGAATTAAAGCACATTCTTTATATTAAACTGTAAATATCTTATTCTTAGAATGACTATCGGAAGCTCTCCATGCAGTGCAAAGACTTTGTAGTGGGTGTGCTGGATCTTTGCCGAGATTCTGAAGAGGTTGAAGCCATTCTGAATGGAGATCTGGAATCAGCAGAGCCTCTGGAGGTGCACAGGCATAAAGCTTCTTTGAGTCGTGTCAAACTTGCCATTAAGTATGAAGTCAAAAAGGTAAATGGTTCCATTTTCATCCAGTACCATATTGGAATAAACATGCAAAATATCAGCTATGCCATAATCCCAGGGAAAAAAGTCTTTTTTTAAATAATAAGAATAGATGCTATTGATAAAAAAAATTTTTTTTTCTCCGTGAAAAGGATTAAGTGAAGTATCATGGTAAGGTTGGGAATCAGATATCTAGCTTCTTTCTGGTTTTTACAGGTTGTGGGACTTTGGATAAATCATAAATCTTCAAACTTCAGTTCCCTCATTTGTAAAAGAAAGATAATATCTCCTATCTATCTCAGGGTTTTAGTGGGGTTTAAATGGATAAAGAATTGCAAAAGCACTTTGTTACTTACAATACAATTGATAATAAATACAACCTGTTACTTGTATACATTTTTGTAAGACACTGTTACATGCACTATCCCTTTCACCTATTAAGTAGATGAGATAGGTGATAAGATTTCCATCTTACGAAGAAACTGAGATTCACTCGGCATAAATGACATATTTAAGGTCACACAGCCATGGAGTTAGTCATGCATTTGCCAAATATCTAAATATTATTTTTTTCCTTTGGTTACTATCGAAAAGCTTTTATATGTATATATGTGTATGTGTATGTATGCATTTCTTTGCTAACTTAGTTGCTTGGGGTTTTTACATCTCCCATGAAAATAGTAGTTAAGATGTTGCACTATAATAAAAACTTCAGTTACCCAGAATCCTACAACATATACATGTTTGATAAGTTAAATTTTCCTGTACTTTAAGAGAAGCAGATAAATCACAAAGAAGTAAGATGTTGCCAGGAATAGATCTGGTTTTATGAACTGGTTAATCTAGGTGCTACCAAGACTTCTCTCCTTCCTGCAGGGTGGCATGGTTCTTAAGAGGGGAGGCTCTGGAGCCAACCTGCAAGGGTTCAAGTCCTGGATTTACCATATGTTCAATGTATGGCCATGGGCAAGTCACCTAGATAGTCAAAGTCTCAGTTTCCTCATTTAGTTAAGTGACAATAATAGTCATTATTTAGTCATTTGTTTTGAGGATTAAATGAGATAATGCATGTAAAGTAACTAGAACAGGGCTAGTGTATGGTAATTGTTCAATAAATATTAATTTAATTTCTATATGAAAATTCATATTTAGAATGATGACTCAAACAAATTTAGTCTGCAGTCATCAAAGACAGATTTTATATTCATTGTACTGGTCTAGGTCTCTGGTAGCAGACCACAGCCAATTTAAGCAAGAAGAAATGTATAAGGAATATTAGAAAGCTCAGAATCTTTAGGAGAAGTGGAGGAATAGATTTATTTAAGCTGACCATCCAGAAACCTCACTTAGAACCAGGCCCTAAACAGGTCTGATAAGTGAGCTTCTGCAGCCCAAACAAAACAGTTCTATCTTTGGTGCCCATGGCTAGCTCTTGCAGCAGCAAAAAAGATGTCCTGAGTTCTCCCTGTTCTTTTATGTTCCCCTTCCAAATCTGAGGCTTGCACACAGGCATCTGCAATGTCTGCACCCCAGCAGCAAATGAGGATGGGAAATGTATACTTGTGTTAGTGTGTGTGTGTGCATGTGCAGATACACATACATGTGTGTTCTAATACAATATAAAGAACTTCCACATGCAGAGAGAAGTGTACCTAAGACTTTGGCCAGCCATTAATGACAAATCTCTCCTCTACTTCATAAAACAGTGAAATGTGAGAACTCTCAATAAAGACTGAAATAAAATAACTTTTCAAGGAAATTATCAGTTACCAGTAATTAAATTGGTCAGACTGCCCTCCTCTCGGAGCATTCTGTTTAGTTGAGGTTTTTCTGTATTGGGGCAAAAGATAATTCTGAACAAGATTGATGTAAAACTGTCTTTACAAAACTCTCTGGATATTTATTCACAGATCTTGCAATATGCATCTCTTCTCTTTGGCACCTGAGAAGAGAGAATTGATTTCAGTTGTCACTTGTTCTTTATCATTGCCTTGAAAGTATCATATTAACACAGAGAGCTATGTACAGATGTGCTTCTATTAACCAAACTGTCCTGTAGAATGACTATTTTCCTCATGCTGATTTTAAATAAATAGATGTGTAGGCCATCTTGTAGGAGTTGTCATTAATAATGAATTTGCTATAGATCAATCACCAGGAAACCAAGATGTATTTGGAATTGAAAAAAAGATTTAGGATTTTACAAGCATTTCTGGTTTTGTTTGTTTATTGCTACAAAAAGAATGTTAATTGAAGTCTTTCAGACCTAATATGGTAAAGACTTTGCAGATATGATTAAGTTAAAGATCTTGAGGTAGGGAGATTATATTGGCTTATCTAGGTAGGTTCAAAATACAACCACAAGTATCTTTGTAAGAGGGAGACAGAAGGATATTTGAAATACACAGAAGAAAAGAAAGGAATGTGACACACTGGAGGCAGAGATTGGAGTGATGCAGCCACAAGCCAAGGAAATATGGCACCCACCAGAAGATGGGAGAATCAATGAACAGATATTCCCCTAGAGTATCCTGAGGGAGCATGGCTCTGTAGACACTTTGATTTCAGCCCAGTGATGCTGATTTTGAGCTTCTGTCCTCCAGATATGTGAGTGTATAAATCTGTGTTGTTTGAAGCCACATGGTTTGTGGTAATTTGTTACAGCAGCCATGGAAAATTAATACACATAGGAGTCAAATAATGTGTTCAGTGGCATGTGGAACTGCTCAATGGCAGTTAATCCAGAAAATGAAAATGTAGGAATAGGAGATACATGAACACGTGTGTTCATGAACATATATGAACATCTGGGAAAGGACTTTATATTAGAAAAGCAGTGGAAGAGATCATAAAACAAAAGTATAAATGATTTGATCTCATACAATTTAAAATCTCTGTACTTCAGAAAGATTATAAGCAAAGAAAAAAAAAGGCAAACAAACTTGGAAAAATGAATTTCTCAGTTACAATTTACAAAGGACTAATTTTCTTAATACCCAAAGAGCTCAAGCAAATTTATAAGGAAAACATACAGAGCAAAGGGCTTGAATAAGTAATTCACAGAAGAGAAAATTCAGATGACTAGCAACCATATTGAAATTTTCAAGCCCTCTAGTAAGCAAAGAAATATAAACTAATATCCAAATACCATTTCCCTCTCTCATGTGATCATATAACAAAAATTTGCAATTCTCCATGCTGTTGGTGAAAGTAGCAATCATTCGCTGTTGGTGGGGATTAGGCAACCATATTTCTCTGCTGTCAGGGAGTGGACTTTGAAGATTATTCATCTTAGAATAATTTCTAAGAGGTCTCTAAGGTAAATCTTGTACATGGAAAGATATTAAATACAATTACTATTTGCAGAGTTATCTACATTATTCCACAAAGAACAGAATGGAATAGAATATAAGGTAAAGTTTTATTTTCTGAAAATGGGTATAAGAAAATCAACTTTTAGGCAAACACACTCATTTTGTCCAATTAGAATTGTGGGCTATTTGTCTAAAAAGTCTTGCATTCTAACTCTGACTGTACCTCTACCCTATTCTATGATTTGAGGCTGAACATCAACCACTCTCCCCATAGAAATAATGAGAGTCCTATTTGTTTCGTAGTGAGCTAAGTCTATTGTGAGAAAGTCCTTGAAAAGATAAAAGATACCAGAACTCCATAGACCACTGAACCTGGAGAGCTGGGCTCTAGAGAAGAGACCACCATTTCCTGAGTCCTTTCTCCCTGCTCTCATATTTCCTCCACAGGGGGATGAAGTGTAATTGCAGAAAAATCATCTTAAAAAAAAAAAAAATTGCACATGGCAATACAAACACATGAAGTTATCCACTGAGTATGCAGGAAGTGTACAGGGACTGCCCAGAATTTGAGAAATGCTGTGAGCGAGTGGAAGTATCCTGCAGACCTGGGGTGCACGTGCTGTGCAGCCTTTGCCCAGGTCTGCTCCTGAGCCCTGCTCTGTGCAGCCTCTAGACCAGGTTTATGCCAGGCACCCAGAGATGACAGAGCACTTTGACTCGGCAGGTTCAAAACTCCTGGTGTGCTTTTGGTTTTTACTTCACAATATAAAGAACTTTAGAAAGAAATCATATCACCTAGTTTTTATTCACAAGTATATTTTCTTTCAAATTTTATAAATTGTGACTGACAACACCATTAAAAACAAGGATGGAGTGTTCCTACAAAGTTTGTACACAATAATATTCCCATGAAGATAGTTCTTGTTAAGTCTGATTTGATGAAGAAGCAGTATAATGTGATTTTTTAAAATTTAAAATTATTAAATTGTTTTCCATAACCAGTCTTGATTGGTGGCTTCCTTTGTAATTTATCAGTCATTTGGCAGAAGGAAAAAAAAGGTTGTTCTCAGTGCTACAATAATTTTGTACCACTGAAAGATTGAGATTTTCTTCTGTGTCAAGAATTCTTCCTTTAGTCAGAAAATCTCAGGTAAGGGAATTATTTTTGTAACGATTTCAATTTGCTGGTTGACTGAAGTCAGGAAACAGCATCCAAATTTTATCCAGGTGGCTATAAATGGTGTGGTGGTATAAGGATGTTTGTGAGGAGGTAAAGCAGTTTTAAGAGATAAAGTTCACTGCCCTATTTTGAAGTCATTGAAAGAACAAAATCCTAGAGGGATTATCATTTTTGCCTTCAGTTGCTACTGTTGTATTGGTTTTATTTTCTTTCTTTAAATGCCCCTTGTGTACTGTTATTAGGATTTTAAATCATTGGCATAAAATAGCTACAAGTGTTTTCTTTCACGGATCACAAGGAATCAATAGGTGCCATGTGGTGCTGTATTATTGCAAATAAGAAGAATAGACATCTTAGTAGAGAAAATATACCTGTTTAACTGAATTTCAAAATGTAACATGCAAGATGCCAACATCATGGTTTTGACTAGAATTTAATATATGTTAAATGTTCATATCATAAAAGTAACAAGTCAAAGATTGATCATATTATGCATGCCATTTTGAAAGAACTGATTTCCATCAAATCTTTTAAGCTGTGAAACCTTTATACAGATGTAATTACTGCCATGTTCAAATTTAAAAAGATTGGTCCAAGGAGGAGGGCAGGAAAAGACAGTAATAAACATTAATATTTATTAATGTTTTAATAAATATTTCTGTCTTCAAGACTTTAAAGCTTGATAGAGAAAGGCCAGACACTCACAAACAGGAAATTTGCTCATTGATTTGATATGGACATATGTCTGTCTGTCTTTTAACACCATGGGGATTTTCTCTCTTGCATCAGAAACCCTTGGCCTACAAGAAAGTGCATGGTTGACTTCCCTGTGCTATTGTGGTTTGATGACGTTATATGCTCCACCTATAGTTTTCCCTGAATGCACCTAAGTCTAGCCTGGATGGAGCTCCCAGAACTGCCTTTTATTTGCATCTATCCAACTTCCCACAATTGCAGATCCTCCGAACACCAAGACATTTGGACCAACATTCAAAATGACTATCTTAAATTCTATTTATGTATCTTGAAAAGCATATGGAGTCTAAGTGTTTATTCTAATAGCTCGCATTTATTCACTTCTTACTCTGTGATCTAGAGCAGCACTTATTATTTAATGCAACACTGAGCTCCATTAGACTTCCTAAAGTAGGGACATTTTGATGATTGAATGAATGAAAGAGACGGACATTTAGAAACTGTAGATGGGATGTGGATTTTCAACACTGAAGGATAGGTGAAACAGGGAGGAAATGATCTAGGGGCAGAAGTGGAAGTTTGGAGAATTCTAAATAAGAATCCTAGGATGTTGTCGCTTAGACCCCAGGAATCCTTTTATCTTGATTAAATCCACATTTTATCATGAGTTCAAATAATGACCACATTAGTTTATGAAATGTTGTGTGCAAAAATCAGAACCTTTGAAGAATGACAAAATCTTGAGTATGGGAAAGAATATCTAATACACATTTAGAGGCTAGCAGTAACTAGTGGGCATCAGCATTCAGGACTTTTATAACTGAATTGGGATGAATTTATAAGATAAAACATGCTTTTTACATTGAACTCATGAAGCAAGAAAAAAATAGTATCTTCTTTTTAATACTTTAAACTCCCCAACCCCTACTATTTAGTATCATTGAAAATAATTCAGTTAAGTATTTCAGATCTAATATTTATAAATGTATTCTTACCCCTCTTTGTCGGTGGTTCATCAAGCTCTCTTGTACAGTGGGACTGCCAGAGCGGTCATCAATGGATTCCCTAGAGGGCAGATGCACACTAGGGAGAGAGCGGGAATTTTGTGGAAATTGGGCCTTGGCTGCTTATCCTGGTGGGTGGGGCTTTTTAAAATTATTGTTAAAAGAGCTGATGGGAAACTATATGCCAATAAGGCTATTTATTGATAAATAGCCACATAACTTGAGGAATTACCTGGAATTACTGAGACTCATTGGGATCACAGATGAGAAATTGATTAAAGATGAACCCTTTGCCAAGTGGAAACTGCAGCTGCTCTCTTTGCCTTTCAGATTTCTCAAAAACATTTCACGGGTACTTCCTAACAGGTTCATTGTTATTGTTTATTCTGTGTTTTAGAAGACAGTGATAATGTGATTTTTGTGCTGCTACAAACTTTTAAAAAAATATATGTCGACAGTCAGTTGATTTTTGAATGACCCTTGATGATTCCTGAACTTGGACAAATGCTTGCCTGGCCATTCAAAGAAAGGCAAATCGATCTACAAATGGGCACCTTTTTGGCATAGGGACCTTTACAGGGATATTTGACTGCAAATACATTTTGCTAAATGAATAAGGACAGGACTGTAAGGAAATCCACGTTACTCTAAATAGATGTAGGCAGATAACTTAGTAAAATTAAGTGGCAGGGCTAAAATAAATATAATTTGCTCATTTCCCACCTATTAGAATTGTGGTTATAAGAGAAGGCTGGAGATACATGTTTGTGCTCTTTTAACCTGTGATATAGGAAGCAGTAAGAAAAGGACACTGTAGCTCACTGGTTGAGTGCCTGCTTTCCACGTACAAGGTCCTGGTTTCGATCCCCAGTACCTCCTTTAAAAAAAAAAGGTTAAAAAAAAGTTTTTTTAAAAAAGGACAGATTTCTAGAGTAGAAAGGAAGCAGCATTTGATACCTGTTCCTGGAAGCACTAGAAGTGTGGACCGAGCATAATATCTGCAGGCTCATTGATTTTTTTTTTTTTTCTCTGTGGTAGTGCATACATACACATAGGCACATCATGTATATATCTTTCATACATGCAGCATTTTAGGGGTTGCTTGTGAAAGTAAATAAGACATTTCTCTTTTAGCTATGGTTTACAATAAGCCAAATAAATTTTTACTTTTCCATTTTGAAATAAATATATGTGAACTGGCAGACAGCAAGTTGTGATACATTTTCACCATGGTAACTAGATACCACATAGATCTCAGAAAGGAACCTGTGAATTATGATGTTTCTATCCGAAAGAACTGTGACTAAAGGCAACATCCATTTTATTCTCTTCTTTCTACTTTAGTTCTTCTATTAAGTCTAAGACCATTTTGAAAAATGGAAAGAAAACAAAGATTAATGTTACCAGAACCTTCCAATACCTAGATTCCAGAAAAGCGTACATCAGTATCTTTAGGAGGCACATGTACTCATTGACGTGGTCTGGTAACCTCTCTTCCTCTTTCCAATAGTTTGTGGCTCACCCCAACTGCCAGCAGCAGCTGTTGACGATCTGGTATGAGAACCTGTCCGGCCTGAGGGAACAGACAATAGCTATCAAGTGTCTGGTTGTGCTGGTTGTGGCCTTGGGCCTCCCATTCCTCGCCATCGGCTACTGGATTGCACCTTGCAGCAGGGTACAGGCTTTTTGACATCCATTTCCTCTGTGATCGGCTTATTGTGTCCCTTTGGGATGTAAAAAAGAAAAAGCTCCCTATTCAAGGCTCTTATCCATCTTACCTTGAATGTTAATTGACCCAAAAACATGGATTCTGCTTTTAAATTACTGGATCAATTCAAATAAGAGGTGAAAAGGGATTTGGTCCTAGGGGGATAGATCACATTTGCAGGCATATAGTCTTAGGCTTTTAAGATAAAATCCCTATGGTAGACAGAGAGGAGGAAAAGCTGCTTGAGTGAAGTAGCACTCCCCTACTATTCTATTGACAACTTAATAAATGCAGCATCGCCTGGACTGGCCTATGGAAGGAAAAGGGAAAAATAGTTAGTTCTACTGCATTAGTAATAAGAAACAGTTAACCTGGGAATTAGAGTGGCAACTCTGAATCTGTCAGAATAACTCTAAAGCTAGTTGTAAAATTGAGAATAGTTGTATTATCCAAACTCTTTAAGAGAGTGCATGTCAGGTTGCCCTAGCTCTCTCTGTTCCTTCAGAAGGTCCTGAAAACTGTAGAACTTGAGTCTGGCCTTTGGGTTTTTCAAATTGTTTATTTATTTTTGCTGGAATCATTTTGTTCACCACCTTTAACGTCCTGTCAGTTTGTCAGTATAGAGTTGATTAAATCATGCTTAAGTGATCCCCTAAACAAGATGTGGAAAGGAATACCAATCATGCTAACAATCTTATAAGCTTACTAAAAGGCACTGACTGGAAGAAGGAGCTGTTCTGAGATCCTTTAATCCTGTTTTTATATTCCAAAATCTGGTTTAGTTTAAATCAGAGGCAGTTTCATACAAAATGAGTCAAGGCTGCTTACAATGACCCTGGCGATCCGTCATCTCTCCGGCTAGCAGTCTCTCCAGAGCAGAGCCCTGCTCTGCATGGCCCTTATACGTGTGAGAATATTCATCCCTCTCACTTCATTTTTGAGCTGCCCCTGAAATTTAAGACAGGAAGTTTGTAATTTCCACCAATTTTGATGACTCATCCAAGTTCTTCTGTTAGGTATCATGGAAAATTACTTAAAGAATCTTCAAATACATAGGCACTAATGGCTAAAAACTATAAATAATATGAGCGAGCACACCATAAAGGAAAAAATCATATTATCCCACCCAAATAATTTCCTTTTCTGGGAAAATAAATTGGAAAGTTCAGGTTTACAAGTGTTTGTCTCTTGGGACAGCTTAATCAGTTTTTATATTTTATTAGGTTCAAAATACTCATCTTGGGGTCTACTCCGTTTTTGTTGTTGTTGTTGTTTGTTTGTTTCACTGCACTTATAAAAGTGCAGCTAACAGTGTTCGCTGAGCAGAGAAGAGAAATCTGAGGGAATTGAGCCATTTCTGGAGTCCACATTTTTAACTGCTGTACTAGGTATACAAACTATCCTAGGGTGAAAAGGCAACCTACCAAGAATTCTCCACATGTAACCCATTTTTTAAGATAGACAGGCTGCTTTCTTTTCATGTTATTTAAAGTTTTAAAGATTAACCTTTAGGAGAAACAGAGTTGGCAGCTCCCAAGAATTCACTGTGTGCTAGGATAAGCTACCCCAAATGCCCTTTTTTGCAGCTGTGTACAGTATGGTGAGGTGTAAATTTGTTCTTTACTTTTCTCTGTCTAGAAAAATGTGGAAAATGCAAAATTTGTCTGTGTGCATTCATGCTCAATCCCAGAAATACATGACATTTATTAGTGGACATACAAAACATTTGTTTGAAGTTAGTCTTTTAAAAATGAACCTCTGTACTTTTTAAGGTCACAGACTAAGTTAAAAAGCAGGGTTTGAGTGTATAGAATAGGGAGTTTACTTGATAAATCTACCAAGCGTACCTAATTCTTAGACTGTGGAAGCCCTTGGGACAGGAGGAATTGTTTTTCATTTCTGCTAGAACATTGGACTTTTAATGACATTATATCACATGGAATTTTAAAGGAGTTACTTTAAAATAATTATGATTAAACTTTAGAAGTGTTTTTGGATTATTTACATGTTTTTCCAAATTCAGAGATGGCTTTTAATTGTATACTTAGAGATTTTAATTGTATAATTTCCTCTCATTGGGGTAGAAACAGATAAAATATTTATCTTGATTCTAATATTTTCTGCTTTTTAAATATAATATAAGCTACCACTTGATTTTGGAATATTTGGAAATGAAAACTACAATTTATTTCTGTAATAGTTTGATTTTTTAAAATCTTCAAATGTTTTCAATGTACTAGACGAGTCTACAAACTCATGAAAACATAAGTACATGAAATATTGAGTTTCAATGACAAAGCAATAGGGAATTAAGCATTACAAATTTGGGATACCACTCCCTAGACCCTCAAAACCTTGATTTCTCAAAATTTTCCATATAAAAATAATAACAACAAACTGTATATGCCCTGTGGTTTCCAGAAATGCGTCTGAGAAAGCACCATATCCTATGACAAATTGGATATTTAGAAACAATGAATTTTGAAGACTTCTTAAATAACTTTTGGAGGAAGCAACCCCCTAAAAGTACAACTCTTCAGAAATAGAAGCAGAATTTCAAAGTATTCTTATTTCATCTACGTGTTTACTTTTTACCCTTTATAGTAATTGTCATAAGTGGAAGATAGATTTTCTGAAGCAAATGTTTCCTCTTTTGGTTTGTCCTGTTATAGCTGGGGAAAATTCTGAGGAGCCCTTTTATGAAGTTTGTGGCACATGCTGCCTCCTTCATCATCTTCCTTGGCCTGCTTGTGTTCAATGCTTCTGACAGGTTTGAAGGCATCACCACACTGCCAAACATCACCGTTATTGACTATCCCAAACAGATCTTCAGGGTGAAAACCACCCAGTTCACATGGACCGAAATGTTAATTATGGTGTGGGTTCTTGGTAAGCCTTTCATTTTAAGTTCCCTAACTTCTACGAAAATCTTGCCTATATAAAGATTGTCATTATCTATTTTCTGTTAAATTTTTATTGTACCAAATATGTTGACAGCATAACCCTTATAAGATAAACTTAATAGCAAAATAACCTAATAATTTGGCAAATAGATAATACTGAAAGATATCCCTTAACACTAAATAAAATTTGTTATGAGTAACATAAACCTAATCACAAATATACCATGTTTCAGAAATCTGGTATATTTCTGAATAGAAATAATTGAATATTCAATTATTGAACATAGGTAAGTCTTTTAATGTGACTCACTGTAATTGATTAGTTAATTTAAATACTTATGAAGTAATCCAATGGCTATCAACAGCTTACTAAAGAACATTTATATAGCTTATTTTGTTTTAGTTTTAGAAATTTTAGAAGCATTTCCCTTTTTAGAATGTTTATTACTTCATCTCACAGTAGCCCATTTTGAATAGTTTGTGTTAAAGTTGAAATTTTAATCAATGTGAGGGGAAAAAAAAGTTTTTGTCTCATCCTAATAAATGGAGATTGGAACCAGTTTGTCTATTGATTACCAATGCAAAGTCATTTTTATGTATTCTATTTCATCCAACATGTTTCTTTGTATCTTCTTAGTTCTGAATTCATAGGTTGGTTCTCCCCCTCATTTACTCTTGTGAGCTTGACAAGTAATTATTTTATGAATTTTATTTTGACCCTTACATTTCTTTAAAGCTTTTCAAAATATTTTCCCTTTACATAATCAGGACTAGTTATTAAACGAGAATAGTTTGTTTCTTTCCCCCAGAATGGTATTTTCTGCTTTTAGTTTCTCCCTAATACCCTAGGACCTCTTCCTTGAAGGTTTCTTCTTTTACAGCTTCTTCCCAGCTCACTAGCTCGGAGCTGAAAAGAAGAGAGAAAATAGGGAATGAGACGTGTTCCCAGATGATTAGGAAACAGTGTTCCTTGGTGAAAGGGTGCATTAAGTTTCTCATTTGAGGGCTTATTTCTCAACAATCACTATGGTTTGATGATTAAGCACTGTAATTTCTATAAGTATGTATTCACTCCTCTTCTCCTTGAGTCTCATGGGGCCAAACTGTGTGACCTGAAACTCCTTCCTTGGTTATTTCCTTCTCTCCGTCCTGCTTCCCACCCCTCTGTATCAGTAGTGACATTCCTGGGGCTACATGTGTAGTCCTTTGTTTCTCCAGGTTCAAACTTGGTAGAGTGAAGCATGCCCTTAATGGAAGCTGCTTCTTCATTTAACTCTGCCCAGGTGCTCAGTGATCTGTACGTCAGTACCTAGTACAATGCTTTAGATGTTGGTATTTTATAGGTGTGGTCTGCTGATGGACAAAATTACAGATTCTCAGTCTAAGCCATAAAATCTAATCTGTATCCTCTGTGGCGGTTTTGACAGGAATGATGTGGTCTGAGTGTAAGGAGCTCTGGCTGGAAGGACCTAGGGAATACATTCTGCAGTTGTGGAATGTGCTTGACTTCGGGATGCTCTCCATCTTCATTGCTGCTTTCACGGCCAGATTCCTAGCTTTCCTTCAGGCAACTAAAGCACAACAGTATGTGGACAGTTATATTGAAGAAAGTGACCTCAGTGAAGTTACACTTCCACCTGAGATACAGTATTTCACTTATGGTAAGTTATTACGTTTTTGGAATCACCCATTGGAAGAAAATGACAATAAAACATACGTTTAGTATGAGAGGTGTGTTGAATGTTTTTTTACTGTGGAAAAAGCATGAGCTTTTGAGATGTATGAAATGGGATTTGAATCAAAACTATGATTCTTCCTTGCTGTGTGGCCTTATTCAGTTAATTTACTTCTCTGTGCCTTGGTTGTTATAAAAAAGGTGTTGTGGTAGGGTGAGGGAGGGGGAAAATGTGGGAATTATCTTTAAGCCTAACAACATAATTACTCTTAAGGTGGGAAACTGTCTTAACTGGGGGAAAAAGAAGTTTGATAAACTGCCTGATGCAAAAGGTGAGTCCCTAAGAGCATGGATTTGAGGAGATGCGATAATAAAAGATGCCAAACTGCTCTGCAGATGAAGTAATTAAAAATTCAGCAGAGGCAGGAAGTAGGAGCCAAAGTGACTATGAGAATGGAGGTCCTGAAGAACTAGCTGAAATACTGAGGAAGACATTGTGTTTTTCTATGGCATGGAATGGCGTTCAAGCCACAGTTCTATACATCATGAAAAGCAAGGAGACCCCAGCTGGCATACAGCATGCAAAGATCCTAGGGCCTTCCCTGCCTGGCCCAAAATGATGTTAAGTCATGCTAGCCTCCCTCCCTGTGAAGACAAATTGGGGAGTTGCACTTAGCAAATTTTCATATAATTGCAAAATCTTAAGTTTAGAAAAGACTTTAGAAATTATTGTCTAACCCTTATTTTACAGGTAAGGAAACCCAGGCACAGAGTTTAAATGTGGTTTGATTGTGAAAACTAATTCTTTGTAAGTGTAATTTGGCCTTGTATTTTGATAAGTACAAGCAGCCTGTTAACATGATTGACGAAGGCTGGGCTCCTGCTCCAAAATATAAGATGTAAATTTCACACATTGTAAAATTTAAACACATTATCTCTTCATCAGCAAGCAAAGATTTTTATACACAAGGAGACCAGTGCAGATGTGCTATTGATCTCTATTTTTAATTAAATAATTAACTTAGTTTTATTTTTGTATAATATATATCTTTTTTGGCTTAAAACGACAGAAATATATTCTCTCATAGTTCTAGAGGCTAGAAGTACAAAATCAAGGTGTCGGTAGGACCATGATGCCTCTGAAGGCTCTAGGGGAGAATCCTTCCTTGCCTCTTCCAGCTTCTGGTATCCCCAGACGTTCTTTGACTTATGGCAGCAAAACTCCAGTCTCTGCCTCTGTCTTCTCGTGGGCAGTTGTCATCCCTCTGTGTCTGTGTCTCTGTGTCACACTTCCCTCTTCTTATAAGGACACCCATTAACTTTGGGTTTGGGGCCCACCCAAATCCAGTATGACATCATTTTTTTGTTGTTGTTGTTTTTTTAATTAGAGAAGTTGGGCGTTTACAGAACAATCGTGCATAAAATACAGGAGTCCCATGTATCACTTTCTTATTAACACCTTACATTGGTGTGGTACATTTGTTACAATTGATGAAAGCACATTTTTTATAATTGTACTATTGACAATATATAATATATATATCTTGACTATATCAATAACCTCCTTATTTAAGGGTATTAAATTGTATTTAATGACTGTCATCTAGAGGGGGTTTGTAAATCCAGGCTCCACTACTTACCATCACTATGCTGATTTTGAACGAGTTTTTGACTTTTCTAAGTCTTGGTTTCTGCATCTCTAAAAAGGGAAATAATAGCACTGAATTCATAGGTTCATTGAAAGCTCAGTGTCTGTGCTTTCAGTGACACTCAATAGATGTTCGTTATTGGTGTTGCAAATGTCTACAATGCATTCATTCTTTTGGGAGTAGCTCAGTTTACCCAAAATTAACCACCTAGTTTTTCTTGGACCAGTCAGGGAAATGTATATTCAATAGTCTGTTGCAAACTTAACAGGTGACTGAAAGAGTTGTTAGTGGTCCTTGTTCAGAATCTCTTTGCAAGGTTTTTACACCTCAGTAGCATTTTACGTTTTCCAGCAGCAAGTTATATTGCTTAGATATCACATTGTTACTCGGAAACTTCAAATTTCTACTTTTTTGTCCATTTTTCATTTAGTATAGTGACCCCACTAAAGGCAACAAATGGCCTTGCCACATATCTGACTGTACATATAAATGTCTTGTTGATATCCAAACCGTGATTTTATTTCCTTGTGACGTACAACATAATCTTCTCAGATGACTGTGGCCAGTGATGACTCCCGTTCACAGCAGAGACTTCTGTCCTACCTTAGAGACTACTTGCTTTCCCTGCTGGCTCTGTTTTTCTCAAAGTTTGTACCTTTTCCCACTTCTTCCCCTGAAGTTGGAAAATAGTCTTAAATCTTTCAGTCTTGCTGAAGTTATGCTGACTTGCACCAACCTGGAGAAGCCATTCCCAACATTTGGACCAGGCTTTGCAGCTTCCTCTACTGAGTGTCTGGGGCTCCTGAAATAAACATTCTTCTATATTTTTGAAGATATAGTGATATTTCTATTGACCAAACTTCTTCACAGAAGTGAACCCTTCATAGAAGGATCTTTATAGAAATGAGCTGTTAGAACAAAAAACTCTTCAAAAACCATGTAGGGTTGCCCGCTCTGTCACTGCATATCTAAATAAACAAAAGCTATTATCTAGCTTTTATTGCTTTCTTCTCCCATTTAAGGTAACCAGAGCTGACCCTAGATAAAATTGTGAAGTCTGAAATTAGCAGCTTTGCCTTTCTCTACTGTTTCCCTTCCTTTGCATTAGTACTATTGGTAGTGCATGTTTAGGTGAATAAATGTATTTTATTTCAGCAGGGGGAGGTAGTTGTTATAGTGGTTAGGAATCATACTAGTCCCACCCAGCTGATACTACTGTGATTTGGGGACAAGAAAGGTTTTGAATATACGGTTCATCTCTGCCTTTGGAAGTGTGTCCTACCTCCTAGGAAGACCCTGTTAAAGTTTCCATAAGTGTGATTGCTTAAAGCTGGTCTGGAGGAATTCTTTTTCATATTACCAGGATGAGAAACCCTCCTCTCCCAAGCCTTCCTGAACATAACGCAGCCTTCTCAAGCCTTTTCTATTTCTTAACCCAGCCTCTGCTTTCAAGTACCCAGATGCAAACACCTGATGTATTTTACATGATTGTAATTAAGGTTTAATGAGTTTTCCTAGGTAATCCTCCTCTATCTAATATACTAAATGCATCCCTGTATCATATACTATTTCTACTATTGATGAGGTATATGATTAGAACTTCTTTTCCTTAATCAAGGTAATACTCTACAGTATTTTAATTTATGTGCATATTTATCAATTTGCATATGTTAAGCATTTTAACTAAATATAAAATAAATTATTTCAGATTTTCATTTCAAACTTATTGATGATCCTATACTCAAAGAAGATTGTGCTATTTCATCACAAGTACACAGTAATAATGTAATAAAATATGCATAGATAACACATTTTTAAACTGTATCTAATTCACTGGCTGCCCATGGATATTACTTAATCTATCCTAGCTGTGATAACTTCTAAGTATTAATAGAAGTTTGTGGGAAAACACATTTATAGTAATTCTAACAATCACCCTAGCAATTACTGTCTTCTTCAACTTCTTCATTTTATAGATGAATAGTTTTACAGTAATTAGATGAGCCCCATATTTCTTAGAATGCGCCAACCTGTATTTTACAACTTCTCTTTCTTTTCTGGGTTTTTATTAATTTTTTGAAGCATTGTCTTTTTAAGTCAGCATAATAATATCTGCTTTATGACATATGACATTTACCTTAGTGGGTTAGAAATTTAATGGACCTAATGTTACTACCAGATTTCTGAACCAGTATGGAATAGAAAAAAGGGTAGGACAGAAGGAATTGCGAGTGCTTATGTAATGGTGTGTGTGTGTGTGTGTGTGTGTGGTGTGTGTGTGTGTGTGGTGGTTGGAAGATTCCCTGACCATGCACCATGTGATTTTAAGGCAGCTCTGTGGAAGTGTAAAGACACTCTTTTCCTTTATGTGGCTGGTGTTATTTGCTTTGGAAGGTGGAAAGATTGGCAGCATGACTGAAAAGCAGCGTCTCTGGTTCAGCAAGTCCCAATGACGGGCTTAATTCTCCAGTCACCTTGTAGAAAGAAGCACCACTGTGACTCAGTGACATTCTCACGCCTCACAATTTGACATTTACTTGTGCAAACTGTTAGATGAACTAAATTCTCCCAAAATATGGAAAAGAAGTTTTGTGCTAGCTATGCCTATGGGATGACAAAATAGCTGGTCCATGAATCTAATAACTGAGTGGGCAAAGCCATCAAGCCAGTTGCTTTGTCACCCTGGATGTGGTCTATGTTGAGTGAAGTGTTTTAACTTGTTGCCTCATCCTTTGTATTTTATTCTGTTGTTTTTCCCTGTTTATTCTGCTTCTGCTCAATGTGAAGTCAGTGTAGTATCTTTACAATAGTGTTTTCTCCAACGGAAGTAATGTAGACTTCATCTGTTTTTGACTTAATGTGGAAAGAAAATAGTGCCTAAACAGTTAATTAAATACAGAGTAGTTTCAACTGAGATAATAACCACCTAGCTACAGGATAGATCCTCTTTAAGGTATTTATTTATTTTGCATACTTAATGATGAATAGAAAGCTCCATTTTAAATCTCTTTCTCTTTTTTTTCTAGCCAGAGACAAATGGCTCCCTTCTGACCCTCAGATTATATCTGAGGGCCTTTATGCCATAGCTGTTGTGCTCAGCTTTTCTCGGATTGCGTACATCCTCCCTGCAAATGAAAGCTTTGGCCCCTTACAGATCTCTCTGGGAAGAACTGTAAAGGACATATTCAAGTTCATGGTCCTCTTTATTATGGTGTTTCTTGCCTTTATGATTGGCATGTTTATACTTTATTCTTACTACCTTGGAGCTAAAGTAAATGCTGCTTTTACCACGTAAGTAAAACATTAATTCAAAAAGTATAATGAGACATTTTTATAAGTTTAGATGAAAGGGAAAATTTCAATGTTTGTAATAAAGATGTTTGTAAGAGCGGGAAAAAATCCACTAAAAACAGTGAGTCCTTGTGTGAGATTACATTGCTCCAATGTTTCATCCCTTGAACTTAGTGTTTGCTTGCAGAACAGATCAGAATTCAGAAAAATCCAAGGCAAAACTGGCTGCTTCTAGAGAATCGGATAAAAATATCTCTTGCATTATGTATGACATTAAATTTCGTTTCATCATTTTGTAGCCAGTACTACTATTTTTTAAAAAAATAGAAGCATCAGCTTTTATTTTCATGTATTCCTTAAGCAGAACAGGGAGTTAGGTAAGAGGAAATTATAGTTAAATGTTTTACTGCCCATTGTAAAGGTAATACCACTTCCTTCCTTTGGTCATACAAGCTTCTGCTGTACTGAGTATTTAGCAATGGAGATTGTCATTCTCCACGAAGTCTTCCTTGATTAAACTGCCTCAGTGGTCGCCCTTTTTAGACATCCAGGTTGTGAGATTTTTTCCCATCCATATGTTTGGTTGTCTTGGAAGTGGGGTCCTCCCTCTGTACTGAAGTCCATTAAGGGGAGACCATCAACCCTCCCACAATTCTCTTTGTACCCTCTAAAGCCAAAACTGGAAATGAAATAGACATTCAATAAGTTCCCTGTAGACTAATGTGTCAAGCCCTTCCAGCTATTTAAATTCTTCTGAAAGGATTTTTTTTTTTTTAATAGTTAGAGCAGGACTTAGCAGTGAAAGAGAATTGAAGCTAACTTTATTGTAATGAAGAGAAAAGCTATTTGACCCAGTGTGGGGAGAGAGAGATATCCTGCACATAGTGCCACCCTGCCTCCTATCTCCTTTTAACTCTATGATAAATCATTTTATACATTGCATTTTCTTCCCTGTTTTGTGTGGGGACATGGCAACATGATGTAGTAGAAAGAACTACACTGAAAGTTCTGAAAATCAGGCAGACCTGAATTTGAATGCAGTCTCCAAAAATTTTTTTCAGCTGCAGCCTTTGGGTACGAGCACACTGCAGTTTTTTGTTTGTCCATTTGTTTGTGGGGTTTTTTGTTTTGTTTTGTTTTTTTTGAGTTATCCGGCTGCAAATTGAACCTGGGACCTTATATCAGGGAAGCTGGTGCTCAACCACTGAGCTACATTGACTCCCCTTAGTTGGTGTTTTCTTTTGTTTGTTTGTTGTTTGTTTTGTTTTAAGGAGGTACAAGGGATCAAACCCAGGACCTTGTATGTGGGAAGCAGGCACCCAACCGCTTGAGCTACATCTGCTTCCCCACACTACATTTTTTACAAGGCACTTGATATGGTCATTGTGAGGCCTATTATGTAAGACAATTTATATAAAATCCTTTGCCTATGGTAGATGTACAGGAACTGCCAATGTCCTTACCTTTTTTTACTACTCCCTTCCCCCACACATGCATTGCATGTAGATTCCAAGAGAAATTAGGGGTGGAAAGGTATGCAAAGGGGCAATAGAATTTTGTGATAATATTTAATTAATGGCAGGAATAAAGAGGTTGTAGTTTTTCTTATTCTCCTTTTAGCTTCCATGCTGTAACATCACATAATCAAATATTTTCATAATACAAATAACTCTTTAAGGGATAGGAACTATTCTATTCACCCCTTTATCCCCAGGGTCTATTACAATTTCTAGAATGACTAGATGCTTGATCAATAGTTGTTGAATGACTGAATTAATAAATAAACAAACTACTAGTACTACTACTTACAAATCTATAGGGTTAATTGTTGTTGGCAATTTGTTAAAACAAATAAAGTACTGTTTCCATAAATCTTTTCCTGGGAAATGTACTTAATTTCAAATGCTTCTTTGTAATAGAATTTTACAGGCGTGATTATTTAATATAAATATTATTCATTTGGTTCACAGAGCAGCGGTTACAACTTGGTTTTATAACTAAACCAGCCAAATATGTGTTAGCAAAGGTCATTTAATGGATAAAAGTGGGTAATTAGTCTGGTGAGGACCTAAGTGCTAACTGCTGTGATGGAACACCAGGAGGTAGATTTTATAAATTTACGGAAAAGAGCAGGAATATTTCATTCTATTGTCTCCTCTTTATCTCCAGTTAAGTATTATTTTTGGGTAGGTAATATATATTTGTGGCAAAAAATTCAAATACAAAGGTATCAACAGTGAAAAGCCTTCCCCCCTCCCTACCCCTGGTCTCTGGTCTCTTATTCTTCTTAATGCCTAGAAGTAATGGTTTCTCTTGATACTTTCAGAGATTTTTTTTTTTTTTTTTTTTTTGTATAAACAAGATTATATTTAGGTGAATAGCCCTTATTTTTATTCAAAAGGTAGACTATTTCACACTTACTACACCTTATTTTTTCACTTAACAATATGTCTGTTATATCATTTCATAGAAGCACTTGAAGATAGATCTGCTCATTTTCTTTCAATGGCTGCATAGAATCCCACTGTATGGATATATTAGAATTATTTAGCCACTCTCCAATTGGTAGATATTTAGGTGATTTTCATTCTTTCCTACCACAAACAATGCTGCAAGCAACATGTTTGTACATACTTTTTTTTGCAGTAGGTATTTAATTTTAATCTTCACATCCTTATTCTCCAGAATATCTGATATAAATTTCTAAACCATCTACAAAATCCAAATCCAACCATCCATCCTCATAGGGGGAAAGGAATAGGGTATTGAGGCATTACTGAAGCTTTCCCAATTGAGTTCAGAGAATTTTCACCAGATGAAATCTAGGCATTGGCACAATTTAATCACTAGTTTCTGAAGAAAAAAATACTATTTTTGTGGCAAAAAATTCAAATACAGAGGTCTCAGCAGTGAAAAGTCTGCTGTCCTCCCCACCCCTGGTCTCTGGTCTCTTAGTTCTCCTTAATGCCCAGAGGTAATGGTTTCTTTTGATACTTTCAGAAAATAATTATTAAATATTATAATAAAATAATTGTACTCATGGAGCTTATTATGGCAGTATTTTATGATGGCATTTCACAACTCTACAATATTCAGCCTCTAAGTTGTTTTTACTTTTGACTTTTTAATACTGAAAATGGCTCATTTACTTACTGTGTACATTTTGTCTTCCAACAGTGTAGAAGAAAGTTTCAAGACTTTGTTTTGGTCAATTTTTGGGTTGTCCGAAGTGACTTCTGTTGTGCTCAAATATGATCACAAATTCATAGAGAATATTGGATATGTTCTTTACGGAATATACAATGTAACTATGGTGGTCGTTTTACTCAACATGCTAATTGCTATGATTAATAGCTCATATCAAGAAATTGAGGTAAACTTGTTTCCTATCCGTGCTGTATATTTTGCCATCCCATTCCAATAGCATGCTATTTCTGCTTATGGTGGAGCTCAAGCTCATGTAAACTAAAGAAGTTTCTAGCCAAGCAGGGAGAGCCTCAGCCTTTCTCTGTTCCCCACCTGGATAGCTAGTCACACACAATCTAATGTCTTCTAGGAGCCCAGTAGGGATTCCCATGAATTTTCTACTACTCTTCCTTTACTCAGAATATATTTCAGAAGTTTATTTTGAAATTTATTTCAGAAGTTTATTTTGAAATTTTCAGAGTAAATTTTTTTTCCACTTACTTTTATTTATTTATTTATTTATTTATTTATTTATTTATTTATTTTATTATGGGTAAAAATCAAAATTCTCACAATACATACAAACATTTGCAAAATGATATATAAATATATATGCATATATGTGCATTTGCTTACAAAAATGTTATTTATATATATATATACATATATTTTAAGAGGTGCTTAGATTACCCAAAATATTACACAGAACCCACTGGGATTCCCATGTTGCCCACCTCCCACACCTCCCACCACATCCCACACAAACATCCCCCACAGTGTGGCCCACCACCCTCAATGAACTTACACATCCTGGAGCCTTGCCACAGTGAACTGTGGTCAGAGTAAATTTTGAAATGAGTGGCTAGAAGACGTATCAGCCGTAGGAAAATTACTCTCTCCTAGATTAGCCAGCCAACCATCAACAAAGACCATGGTAGAGGAATTACTAGACATCTGGTAAACATTGATAATGTTCTTTATCCAGTCAGACTTTTCAGTATTCTAGAAATTACTTTTCTATTTTTTGTTTAGGATTGAACTTGGTTTGGCAGCTTTTAAAAAAAATCATTGTATGCATATTTTCTTCCATCCTCCAGCTTGGTGTTCAATATCTCTATGGGTGTTTTAGAAACTCATAATTTAGCTGTTTTAGTTTCCTTGGCTGCTCAAACAAATAGCATGCAATGGGTTGGTTAAACAATGGGAATTTAATGGCTCACAGTTCTGAGGCTAAAAGGAAGTCCAAACCAAGGCATTATCAAGGCGATGTTTTCTTCCTGAAGGCTGGCATTCTGGGGCTGGCTGCTGGCAATCCTTGGTCCTTGGCTCACCTTTCACGTGGCAGTGCACATGGCGGCCTCTCCTGGTCTCTTTGTTTTCTTCTGGATTCTGTTGAATTTCAGCTTCTTGTTTCCCATGGCTTTTTCTTTATTTGTTTCAATTTCATTCTGCTTATAAAGGACTCTAGTTTAGAATTAAGACCCATCCTGACTGAGGTGGGCCACACTTTAACTGAAGTAACCTCATCAAAAGGTCCTACTTACAATGGTTCACAGCCTCAGAAATGGTTTAGGTTTAAGAACATGTACATACAGCTCCAAACTACCACAATAGCATTCTCAAAGAGGAAGTTAGGTTCTCCAGAAATGAAATACTGGAGGTATTTGAACACCTGCCCGGGTTTGGCAGTCTGAGTTATGTTAACTGGGTGAGCCAATTTCCTCCACCCATGGAAAGCCTCCACTTCACCACTTCTTTTCCTCCTTTCTTTACGTTAGGATGGCTATATCCATCTCCATGGAGCAGCACTGAGATCATAAGGAGATATAAGATAGTTCTAGGCCATAAGAGACTTACGTGACATTTGAGGGCAGACATATAAACTCCAAAAAGCAATTCATCTGAGTAATGGTTTTTCCCCTTTGCCTTTGGTGTATAATATGCTGTATTTGGATGGGTCTAGTTGAGAGGGGAGAGTGAGTAGAAAGTGGGAACCATTGTTGAACATGCAGAATTAGGGGGTGGGATGTAATTAATCTTCCCATCCTTCTTTGACCATGAATTTTTCTTGCTTTTTTGCTTTGCCTTTCTTTGGATGGGAGACAGGGTAATTCTGGTTAAATTTCAGTGGGTACAGACAGAGGCATGTGGAAGGAAAAAAATCAAGAGATGAGCATCATAAAAGTGATACAATATTATGTAGGCCTATAGAGATTATATGCAGATAAATGTATGTCGTCTATATATTTCAAAAACAGAATTTAGGTTCACTGCAAAACTCTACTAGAATCAGTAACTAGACTATTTAGTTTTTAAAATCAATTGTTATTTTTCTATTTTTGTGGCATAGGATGACAGTGACGTAGAGTGGAAGTTTGCTCGTTCGAAACTTTGGTTATCCTATTTTGATGATGGGAAAACATTACCTCCGCCTTTCAGTCTAGTTCCTAGTCCAAAATCATTTGTTTATTTCATCATGCGGATCATTAACTTTTCCAAATGCAAAAGGAGAAGGCTACAGAAGGATATAGAAATGGGAATGGGTAACTCAAAATCCAGGGTAGGTATTGAAACTTACCAAGACCTTAAAATAAATGTTTTGTGTCTTTCTCCTTGTCTTTTGCTGTTTGTTCAATAATTTTTCTGTGTGAACTTAGAAGATGTTGAAAGCAACTGTCCATCTATGATCTTTCATAGACTAATACTTAATATCATCATAATGTTTCAAGAAGTCAGTTTATGCCCAGCTTTTGGTCAGAACTTCATGTAAACTACCAGATTAAAAACAAGCAAACAAACAAACACATCCTCTTTTAACTTGTTAAAAGGAAACAGAAAAGTTAATGTTAGAAAACTTTGTTATGCTTCTCACCTGTTATTCTGAAATTAGTTTTAACCTCAAAGTTTCCTCTTGGTATGTCTATATGGTTCATTACCATCATATTCCTCTTATTTGTGGAAACTCACTATTAGGCTAAATTATCTTTTTCCCTATAATTTCATAAAATACGTACAGTCTTCAAGAGTATTGTCAACTACTAACCATCAATACCCCTTTTCCTAAAAGAAGGAATGGTTTGTCCTTGTGTTGCTCCCGAATCATACTTTACTTTTAACAAAGAAAATGAGTTTCATGATGGCACTTTAATATCATAAACTTACTTTTCAGGGCAAGAACTGCTATAGGAGACACGATAGGGAGATAGGAGCAATTTTGTGGGGAGAAAATATAATTTTTGCTAGTGTTATGTAAAAGCAACATGCTGGAAATGATCTGTTGCTGCAAAATATCCTATACAAGATAACAATGATATCTCCATAAAGTACAGGCCTTCTTGAGCATAGGAAGAATATTTTTTGCTCCATTGAAATTGGTAAAAAAGGACAGAATTTGTGCAATTGAATTCCTAGTTTTTTAAAAATACATTTGAGCATCCAAGATTTGTTATACCCGAGAATCTTAGTTTTTAAGAAAGTGGCATTTTGAACTTGTTTTTTGATCTGGAGGTGGGCTCTTGAAGCTATAGGGTTGTGAGGCAGTGATTGGCTGTGACATCCTGTGATTTAAAATAATACTTCATATATACATAGTGAAAAGAAGTTTAATGTAAGGAAAACAGCCTGGACATTAGATCTGCATTTGAGTTCTGGCTCTCATGACTTATTAGCGAGTAACAGATAAATCACTTAAGTACCCTGAGCCTTAATTGTCTCCTCTGAAAGACAGAAAACTTTCTTGGGGTTGTTGAGGGGATTATATGGAATGTACAAAGTACCAGCCTCAACAAATATCAGTGCCCTTCCTCATTCACAGTTTACAAAGTGGTTTGCTGTACATTTGAACCTCATGCAACGCTGTGAGGTAGGTATTATCATTATTCCCATTTTATAGATAAGACAACAGAAGCTATTAAAGTGTCTTGCTTATACAAGGCCACATGGGCTAGTCTGTGTGAGATCTGTGCTGGAACTCAAGGTTTCTAACATCAGATCTCTAGCTCACTCTACTGCAGCTGGCTGCCTCTTGTGCTCAGCAGCTGTGGCACTGGCATATGCCCAGCTTCCTCCCCTCAGCCATGCCTTCAGCTGCTGGGTACCTGGTCTCTTAAAGGGGTCAGGCTCTAATTGTCATCCTGGACTGCTCCTGCTACTGCTGAAATAGACTTTGTTCTGAAGGAGCTTTATTTCTCTGGGGATTTGTTAGCTGTCTTTATTATAGAAGAAGCAGACTTCCCATGTGTGGGAACTCACAGCTCTTGCACATCACAGAACACATCTTGACGTTTTCTTTTTGTAGGAAACTGAATTCACAAGCTTCATTGCTAATATCATCATAACCTGGAAGGGGAAAGGTTGAGAGTTGTGCAGCCAGAATCACTCATCCAGATGGCTTGTGGCTAATACAATTCCTGTAAAGGAAACACAGCTTGTGTACAGGAATGTGGGGGAGCAGTTGTGCTCGCTTTAGGTGTCCTGCCCTGCCTGTATTGCCCCACTGGACAGAAAGAATAGCTTTTCTCAGAGAGAATTCTATCAATAGAAGGCAAGCTCCCTGGCTTCCCAGTCTCCTGGCATCTGGTTAAAAACGATTATATTTTTTAAGTTGTGCCTGGAGCTAAGTTCCTTTAACCTTACTCATATTTTATAGACATTCTTCATATATTGACTTTAGTAAAAATTTAAAAAAAATTAAAAATAAATGGGAGAGATATTTTCATGGTTTTCTTCCCTAGAGGAAAGGAAGGAGCCTTAAACAATCTTTTCTGCTCACCTGTACAGCTAGCCTCAGTCAACAGTCAGATACTGACCTCCAGTGGGAAACGGGAGAATTGATTTTGTTAGTCCAAGTTTTCTCCTGACACCGTTGTAAAAGAGTAAAGTTAGGAGGGTCCTTCCCTAACTGTGCCACTTTGTTCCTTGCATCCCACACTGTCCTGAGTTAGAATGGTGGGAAGTCATTTGGTAGGGTGACTCCAGCTACTGGGTAAGGGACTCTGCCTTTGAATCACACCTATAGATAGCAGATGGCCTGCCAACAAGAGGTAGGCTCTGCTTCTGTCTGTGAAGAATAGACAGTAATGGTACGCTCCTCTAGCTCACTGCTCTAACACATTCAAAAGTGAATCTTAAAAGGAAAAGTAAAGAAAACCAACACTCCTTAGCCTAATTTGTCCCAAAGTTGTGAGTCCTGCTCAGTACAAGGCAAGATGACACCTGGGAAGATGTATTATTTTGGATAATATTTTAGGGCTAGAGAATACCAGCTGATATTATCCAAAGCTGTAGTGTGTGTCTTTTCAATTCCAGGAGAGCAACTTAGGGTCAGGGACAGTGGAACTGCTTCTTGGAACATTGGCTTCGAGCTGTCGTGAATACATTTTGATAAAGTATGCAAGATCCCCAGGAATAATTGCTTAGTATGCGCTCCAACATTAAAAAATATATTTTCAATTAAACAGTTCTATGACAGCACTTCTTGCCAGCAATTTGATAAATGTGAGTGTGTTGCTCACATTAATTTTTACATTTTGAAAAGATATCAAATCACTTATAAAATTCAACTTCCATAAATTGTTCCTCAGAGATGTTGACTCCCGAAATATTATCTGGGAGGATAAGGTAGATTATATTTTTTATTTCCAAATGAATGTATTCTAATTTACTAGGTTAATTGTATTTTTTCCTAGTTAAACCTCTTCACTCAGTCTAACTCAAGAGTTTTTGAATCACACAGTTTTAACAGCATTCTCAATCAGCCGACACGTTATCAGGTAAGCATTCACTAGACATATCTCTTTACCTGTATGTAATTCCATATATGTTTGTGTTTGTGTGTATGTGTGTTTTTGTGAATAGTGAGTAGAATTATATTCTTCAGATTTTCTGTGAGACTAGTTCAGAACAGAGAAAATAGTATATTAATTGGAGAGGACTTTAAAAATGAGAGTCCAACTCCTTCAGTTTTTCAGTTGAAGAAGAGTTCCTTTTGCCATACTGAAAACAAAATGTTCCTACAATTTCCAAAGAACACAGTGGGCTTCAGGCTGTAGGAGAGATGGCATATTGGTATAAAAATTGCTCTCACAATGGAGAATATGAAAACCTGATCCATTTCTACAGGTTTTCCTTTTAGGTGATCAATTTTCTAAATGGATCATTAGGCTATTATATTTGTTTCATCAGTACTACTTTAAAATTTCTTTGGTATTTTGATATTGGATGTGATATTTTAACAGGATTCTCCAACTCAGAAGGGGTGATAGTCTTTTGTTTTCAAAACATCTGATGGATCATTATGATTACTCAATTTTTAAATTTTTGATGTGTACAAAGTCACAGAAATGAGGATCAAAGAATTTATAAATCATAATGTATTGATGATGTCAGTTAATGGGTATGGTCCTCTTAATACGGTTTTCTCAGAAGTACAAAATTCTGCAAGATTGCTTGGCACATGAGTGCCAGAGCCTTACTTTTTAATGGTTGCATTATATTCCATTGTATGGTGGAACTTACCAGCCTCTTATTGATGGAAATAGAGAATACTGCCAGTATTTGACTATTAAAAGAAATACTGCAATAAGTTTCCTTGTATACATGACATTTCAAATGTGCAAGTATATAGAATTGTTTGGTTAAAGTATAAGTGCATTTTCAATTTTTTAGCTGTTATCATATTGATTTCAATGGCACTTGTACCAATTTACATTTTCACAATAAATGTATGAGGGTGCCCAGTTCCTCCTTAATTTATCAGCTGTATGTTACTAAAAGGTGTTTTTTCTTCGCTAAATAGGTAAAAATATGTCACAATATAGTTTTACTTTTCATTTCTTTATCATGAATGAGCTTAATCATCTTTTCATATTTAATGTTTTATATGATTAGGGCCAAATTTATATTTGCTTTTTTTCCATATTTGTTACTAAGAGGAATTCCTTATGTGTTTTTTTTTAATCAGCCCTTTGTGATATAAGTTGAGAATTATTTTCTCAGTTTATGTGTCGTTTTACTATTTGTTGTGGTTTTTTTTTCCCCATCCAGATCTTTTTGAATTTTGCGTAGTCAAATTTACAAATTATGGCTGCTGGTTTTGTGTCATATTTAGAAAGATCTTTCCTCCAAATGAGATTATTTTTAAAAGTTCTTACCCATATTTTCTTTAGTACTTTCATGGTCTCACTTTTTGTATGAAAATATTTTATTACATATAGCATGCATTTTGGTGTAAGGTGTGGAGTGGGGATCCAAATAGTTCTTTCCAGATGACGATTCAGCATATTAGCTAATCTACCTTTCCCATTGATTTGAAATACAGTATTTTCATTTACTAAATGTCTCTATTTATTTAGATTTTATTTCTAGGCTCTCTATTCTGTTTCACTGATCTGGGCGTTCATGCTTTAGAACCACATTAATTATTGTAGATACACATATAATGTGTGTGTGTGTGTGTGTATATACACAACAATTCTATATGGGGGGGGCGGAGAGAGAGGTGCTAGCTATGAACTTCTTAAGTACTACATAATTTTAGTCATGTATTTGAGGACATTGCTCACTGTGTCCTTGCACAGAATGTTGATGTGGAAGAGTTTGAAGCCAGTATGATCGTTTTCCTCATATAATGGACCTGAGGTTTTGGTTTGAATGTCCAAAATCATCTTTGTTTATCTTTTAAATCTAATAACTTGCTTTTGATTTTTCTATATGTGGATCTATATCTGTTTTTCCTTGGACATTATGCACAGTATGCACAGTATTCAATCTGTACATTCAAGTCTTCTTTTATTTCTCAATAATAATTTTCCTGACATACTTTGAAATATTTTTTTCTGTTCCCGTATTTTGTCTTTCTTCAAGGACACCAATTAGATGTTTGTTGAATCTTTTTTATATGTCTTCCATTTCTACCATATCATATTTTTTTCTCTATTCCTTTAGAACTTTTTAACCATTTCTTCTTTTTTGGCTCATTTTTTCAAGCTGTATTTTATTCCTGTCTATCCTCATTTGTGCTACTTCTAATTTACCTTTTATTTCTGTGATGATTTTATTTTTTCTTCCACCTCTTCCTAAAATATGCCAGTTTACATTGCATTTCCTTCTTTTGACTCACCATATCTTTCTTCCCTGACTTCTTCTGTTTCTGCTTTGTGATTTTATTTCTAAGGCATGACTGAGTCACATATATTTTAAATGACATTATGTATTTTCATCTACTTTTGTAACAACATTCTTGACTGAGAGTTGTTTATTTGCTATTTGTTTATCCTTTTTTCTTGGGCTATCTTAATATAGATCTTGTATAAGATCCTTACAGAGTATTACTCTATTGGAGGTTGAAGTGGGTTTGGAGGGTACGAGGTCCAAATTTCAGGTGGATAGGAATTTTATTTTGGGCTCAGGATTGTGTATATAAATTCAATTTTCCCTTGTAAAAGAATAGCACTGAAGGACTGTTCACAAAGCAGATTCTCCCTCCTCGCAGCACAGAACACTTATGACTTTTCCTTATATTTTCTCCTTCAACCCTGCATTCCAAGCTTCTGTAGACTTTGTACCAAACAGGCCAAGGGAAGTTCCCAGCCGTGCTCTTTGTGCTTTCCGACATTCCCATTTGACTTTCTCACATAATGTGACTAAGGGTGATGGATGCCACCAAGTTTCATTAGAATTAGCAATTTTGTTTCTGATTCTCCTTGTGGCTTTTGATTAATTTAGGAGAAGTGGAGAAGTTCTTAACTTTACTGTCAAATTCAAACTTCTTCTTGGCTGGAAATTATTGTGCTTCCATATGAGACTATTATTGTTAAATGCCTAGAGACTCCAGAATCTTGGGGACTTTTCTATTTTTCTACCTGTGAGTCATATACATTTCACATTTTCTTTGAAGAAGAATTTCCTATACCTGTGGTATAATCTGCTGTGATTCTCAAAAAGTGGTAGTAGAAAAAGGGGAATTCTGAGGGGAAAAAGTCTCAGCTATACCCACACCATACATATAAAATCTTGTTTATATTCAGGTAAAATCTCTTTATTATGCACTCCATGGATGATAACAATTGTTTAGTTGTCATGGATTTTTGTTTCACGAGGTGTGATTCACCTTAAAAACATTCAACAACTTCTGCTAAATGGGGATTAGTTGTAGACATGAATTCTAATTGTGCTATGAGTGCTTTGACAACTCAGATAATTTTTAGAACATCTTTTGGGAATGGCTCTTATCATTAGTATATAAGCCATGCAAAGAAGTTTTATAATTTCCTAGTTACTGGACTCAACTAATTATCCAACTTATTAACAAAACAGTGCCATATGACTTTACATTCTTTCAAAAATAGTCACATCCACCTTCAGAAAAACACATGGCCATTACCTGTTATCATTTGACATGTTTTACATCCAAATGAGTGTTTCCCAGCCAAAACAATTACTTCAAAGACATAGATTGAAGTGTGCATCAAGGGACCACCGAGGAAGAGCTTTTAAAATGCTTTGATCAATAGCAGTATTATTTTATATTAACATTAAATGTTAATTGTGTGCTGAGGTAATTCTATGTGTGTAAAGAATATTTTTAAAAACTGAGGATTTTTTTTTTTAAAAAAAGAGAACATAAAGACTTGGAGGGATGGCTTTGATTGCATTCTGTTCGTTTTAGCAATATTTTATTGAATATCTCTGTTAGTTTGGCTATTTAAAGTTAAAAGCCCTCAAATATGCTAAGGGAACCTTAAAAAGTAGGATCGTATAATAAGACTCCACAGAAGCTGCGCTGTAGGTTTTTGGCATCTTACTCTCTAGCGTCTCTCATGGCTTCTGTGCTTTAACAGCTTCCTTCCATTTGGGAACACCTTTGGCCCAGGTGGTGTTGGGCAGTCTTTGGTCCAGTTTGTGGTTCCTAGTCCATTCCATGAAGGTCAATCATAGTTGGCTTAGTTTCACCAGAAGCACATAGAAATTTTTCTATTTTTTCCCAATAGATAGCAGTGAGAGGCAGACATGATGAGCTTCACAGCACATTCAGAACAACCCCTATTATCCATGGCCTTAGGCTATAAGGATACAAAGATATATCCATGACTTTGAGGTTCCCTCACCTAGAGTGGAAAGGCAGTGTTGACGTGTCGGGGGAAAGAAAGAAAAAAACCAAGCAAACATTCATACAACTCTGCAATATGTCTCATTGTGCTATGTGGTATAGTTGAAATAAAAATAAAATGGTATGGGAACCCAAGGAAATTCAGAGGAGGGGAATATTTGAAAGCCAGTCAAGTAGAAAAAGCAAATTTATTCTCGGTTGTTCCAAAGAGCAGAACTTGGACCAGTGGTTACAAGGCACAGTGAAGCAGATTTTGGCTCAATAGATTAAACCAGCTGTCTGAAAAAAGTACCAAGCTCTTAATCATAGATGTTTATACAGAAGCTATACAATGGTAATCTGTCAGGGAATCTCAGAATGAATGGTAAAAAAATATGAAAAATGCAGTGATTTCCAACATCCCTTCCATTTCTAAAGTTCTATTCAATACTTTTAAATTCTTACGTTTGTTCAGTACCTTATATACTTTATAGATTGCTAGTATTCATATTATAGAAGCAACTTATGATAGTCATTTCTGGATTCTCTGTGGGATTAAGTGAGAAAATGAATGTAAAATACCTGAGAGAGTATTAATAATTGTTAGGTAAATTTGAATCAGTAAAAATAAGTAAGTGAAGAGAAAATCTTTACTCCTTTGGGGAAGGAAAGGCATACCCAGATATCCAATCACCCATATCTTAGTCCATCTCCCAGTTCCTGAACAATCATCTTACCACTGGCTTCCCTGTGTAATATAGTCCCATGCTTTGTACAGTCCATTCAAAGTGTACACTCAGTGGCTCTCATTTTCATTAAAGTTGTGCTGTCATCATCTCAGTCAATTTTAGAACTTTTCATTACTCCAAAGAGAAAAATTCCATACCCCCTATTACCTCCCTGTTGTTGTCCCTTAGTATTGAAAAAATATCTTCTTGCCATTATTGCAAAAAATTACAATATTACTATTAACTATTTTCCATAAGTTACATTAGTTGTAATTTTCCCGGGTATCACCATATTCTTAGCACTTTGTAAAAGAAGAGCATTCTTATATTTATACCATTAACCACAATCTTCATCCACCACAGAAATCACTACGTTATACGTACATTAGATTATTCTTTAGTTTCCTTTCAATTGACATTTACTTCCACATATGTGGTTAATGATAACTTAATTGTCAAACTTTCTCTTTATAAATAATTCTAACAATAGCTTATCTCTTCTGAGAGGAACTGTGCTTATACATGCATTCACATATTTAATATGCACAACAATTTATGAATTGAGTTTTCTTATCACCATTTTATAAATGACAAAATGGAAGCTTAGAAAGTTTAAGCAACTTAAGTTCACTCAGCTAGAAAATAAAGGCCTGTATTCAAATTCAAAGATTTTTTACTCCAAAACCCATTCTGCTTTACCTTTATTTTTACAAAGTTTTATCTCATGCAGAGGTAGGATTTCAAAAAAAAACCTTTCAGAATGGTTCTGAATACGTTTTTAGGCTCTGAGTTATTCTGTTTCTTTACCAGCTTAAGTGTTTACAGCTTCATTTGTAAAAGTGAAAAATAAGTCTTTTTATCATGATGCTATTGCTACTGCTGCTGAAGAAGGGGGAATATCAGACTAGTGGGGCACATTAATTTTCTAGGTAATATTGAAAACTTAGGGAAGTGGATGTGGCTCAAGCAGTTGGGTGTCTGCCTACCACGTGAGAGGTTGGGTTTGGTTCCCGGTGCCTCCTAAAGAAGACCAGCAAGACAGAAAGCTGACGTGACAGGCTGGTGTGGCAAGCTGATGCAATGAGCTGACACAACAAGCTGACACAATGAGGAAACAACAATGAGAGACACAACAAGCAAGGAGTGGAGGTGGCTCAAGCGATTGGGTGCTTCCCTCCCACGTGGAAGGTCCTGGGCTCGGTTCACAGTACCTCCTAAAAAGAAGACGAGCAGACTCAGAGAGCACACAACGAACAGAAACAGAGAGCTGACAGCAAGTGCAAACAATGGGGTGGGGGGGAGAAATAAGTTAAAGAAAATAATCTTTAAAAAAAAAGAAAGAAAATCTATTGTATAAGAATATTTTAATAGTATTATTTTATTATATTTAAAATTAAATAAATATTATATTTCTGTGTTTATATAATAAACACAGAAAAGTATCACACATATCTAGTAGACATCTATGTGACTGCCACCTTGATTTAATGTATGCTAACATTTTGCCATATTCATTCTGGATATTTTTTAAAAGAAATAAAACAATATTGATACAACTAAAACACCTCTATTCTTCCCACTAACCTTCCTTCCTCCCCATAGGTCCCCAATATCTTGAAGTTTATGTGTGGTCCTGCGATGTATACTTTATTTTATACATTTATTACATACCTATGTATTCATAACAAAATCAGTTTTGTGTGATTTTGAAATATACAAATATATTATGGTACATATCCTTCTGCTTTTTTTTCACTCTGTGTTTTTGAGACTTATCTATATTGATACATGTGTATTTCGTTTTTCATTTTAATTGCTGAATGATGCTCCATTGTTTGTTTATTCATTCACACTGATGAATTTTTAGCTTTTTTTCATTTATGACTATTATAAATAATGCTGTAAAACAGCCTAGTAAATTTCTGCTTCTGCACATTTCTAAGAGTTTTTCAGGGTTATATACCTGGAAGTAGTTACATTAATTTTTATTCCCAGCAGCAGAGTATAAAAGTTTCCCAACATTCTCACAAGCACTTAGTATTATCAGATTTTAAAATTTTTGCCTCCTACTAAACAACTGGCCTGAATTCTTAAAAAATGTCAGCATCATGAAAGACAAAGAAAGGTTGAAGACTGTTCCAGATTAAAAGAGACTAAAGATACCTGACATCTAAAAGTTGCGATCCCTGATTGGGAAAAGCAAACAGTACTGAAATAGACAAAATTTGAATATGGGATATGTATTAGATAATTTTTGATCCATATTAATTTTTCTAAGCTTGATAATTATATATGGTTACATATGAGAATGTTCTGAAGCATTTAAGGATAAAGGGACATGATGCCTGCAAATTATTTTCAAATGGTTCAGCAGCATAATAATAATATATACAGAGAAAGGTTTTATTTAGAAATCCTACCTCTACATGAAATAAAACTTCTTATATATTAAGGTGAACCTACAAAGTCTCTAATAAAATAAAATAATTTAAGGTGAGGCAAAATGGCTTTGTAGTAAAAAGTCTCTGAATTTGAAAACAGACCTTTACTTACTAGCTAAACGAACTTAATGTGGCAAATTCTTAACATTAATGAACCTAGGTGAAGAGTATACTTGAATTAATTTTACTTTATTTTCAAGTTTTCTGTAGGTTTGAATTTTTTTTCAAAATGAAAAGGAAAAATGTTTGCCAAACGATGGGTGTGAATTGGTGTTTGTTGTTTTAACACACCCTTCCCTGATTACCAGTGAGATTTAACATCTTTTCATATATTTTTGGTCATTCTGGTTTCTTTTTCTGGAAGTTTAAATTTCTTGCCTAACTCTATTGGACTATTTGTCTTTTTCTTATTGATCTGTCAGAATTCTATAATATTCTGGGTACTGCTACTTGTCATTATTTTTTTAATATACTTTATTTTATTTTTTAAAGAAACTTAGATTACATAAATGTTACACAAAAACTATAGGAGATTCCCATATGCCCCACTCCCTAACCCTCCCACATTTTCCCACATCAAAAACATCCTTCATTTGTGTGGTACATTTGCCACAATTGATGAACACATCTTGGAGCATTGCCACTAAGCAGTGATTATAGTTTACATTGTAGTTTACACTCTCCGGCACATTTTTGCAAGTTATTACAAGATATACAATGGCTGTATCTGTCATTGCAGTGTCATTCAGGATAATTCCCAGGTCCTGAAAATGCCCCCAAATTACACCTATTTTTCCCTCTCCCTCCCTTCAGAACCTCCAGTGGCCACTGCCTCCACATCCATGATAAAAGTTCTTCATTGCTAGGATCACAAGTCTACAGTAGAACAACTGAAAGTCTACTCTAGTCCATCGTCCATTCCCCAATCCTGAGGATTCTGTGATGGTGACGCTCAACTTCTCACTCTGGTTTGTCTTTTAACATCATGTTATGGGGTCATTAAGGAGTCTCATCTGTGAATGTATAAAAGTGCTGTTTGGTTTTTTTTTTCCCAATAATTTTCCACTGTCATATTTTGAATTCTTCTTTTCAAAATGGTCCCTTTACAACATCTTGGCAAGACTCAATAATTTTCCAGTAACTTTTGGTTATTAGAAAAATCATGTTTGTATTAAAAAGACATTCATGTTTATTTTGAAACTTAAATCTCCAAATCAAATCTAAAGCTCTTCTGCTCCCCACTCCTGTGGCTCTAGTGGCTTAAGCATAGGGGGTTGTGATCTGCTTTTTACATGGCCCCCCTACCCCAACTCCTCTTGGTGTTAAGTCCTCTGCTACGTGGAGTGGGAAGGAAAAGAAAGCAGAAGGCAAACATTTTTTCACTTGAATAAACTGCAGGTTGCAGAATTTTCCTTGTTGTTTGTCATTACTTCTCTAACACTGACCGATTTTTGGTGCCCTCTGTGTGACTCTGACTTGAGGTGGGGATCTAATTTTATCCTTTTTCCATAGGTAAAGCCCATTGTTCCAACCCCATTTTTTGACTAGACCATCCACCCAACCCAGCTGGAAATTTTTATCTGCTTGTCAAATGATGGGAATACAGGTTGACTCAATGGGCTCCTCTCTCATCTCTTAGCTTTTTCTTCTTCCTGACTTATTGCATGTCATCAAGTCTGCAGGAGTAGGCATTCGGTTGAGAACAGAATGCCAGGCTTCTTTCTTTTAGGGGCCCCTAATCTATGAGCCTTAGATTTCCCCCTTCCCTTGGCTTCTGGGGTGGGAGAAAGCACCCTCCCTCCCACACAGGGTAGGGAGAGAATAACCTCTTTCCCCAAAAGACACATGATCTCTCCTATGTCTCTGCTTTTCCTTATGGTGGTGAGGAAGAGGTGGGTGGTAAGTTCAGTTCTGATCTGCTGATTCTCAATAAACTCTGAGTGGAGGTTTCTGGCAATTTGGTATTAGCCCATGGGGTGCTTAGAACTATTTGTCATCAGTTTTTGGTTTGTCAATAATTCCAGAACAAAAGGAAAAATCTTACTTGACAAAAGATTACATTTCACTATGGTATCCTTTATTGTATAGAAGTTAATTTTTTATATCATCAGATTTATAAATCTTTTCCTTATGGCTTATTCTTTCTTTTATCTTGTTCAAGAAATATTTCCTTAATACTTTTAAAATTTTGCTTTTCACATTTGGATTTTTAATCTATTTGGTTCTTTTTGTGTGTATGGTGTGAGATAGGTATCTAATTTTAACTTTCCCATAAGGATAGCTCATTGTCGTGGCACCATTTATTGAATAGTCTTTTTTTTTCCCACTGATTCATGTTACTCCACATCAAGCTGCTTCTAGCTGATTTGCAGAACTCTATATTTTCTTTCTTTAGGAATTCACCTTCACTGTCACTTAAACTGAATTAGATACTTGATATGTTCACCCATCATAGTTGATTGTTCTTTATAGATTTGAAGTTTCATTGGAGCAAGAACTATGTTTACTGTTGTATATCCAATACCTAGTACAGTACCTGGCACAGAGTTGGCACTCAATAAGGCTAAGATACAACCAGCTCTGAGTCTTTTCTGGGGTCTAGATTCCACACAATTAAACATGTTTTATATTTTCCTGTGAGTGGACTCTTCCTTTTTGATAGCATGGCCTCCCTCTTGACCTGTTATTCTCTGAGACAAACACTATATGAAACATCCTAGAATTCTTCTCTTTTACTTGACCTTGGCATCTTATAGGTCACTTAGGTTCGTAATTTCTATTTCTTGAATGTTGAGGAGTATTTTCCATTCTATGCCTGCATTTAGTTCAAACTTTGTTTCTTTACTTTATTGTCTTTTTACTGTGATATTTGATACATGCATAAGAATATGTGTAACAATGAATTATGAAGCATAATTACATATACATTTATGAAACTACCACCTAAGAAGAACATTATCCATCCAGTGCCTCTACCTGCTCCTCATCCCAACCCGTTCCCTGCCTCCATCTAAGAGGTAATCACTACCCTGAAGTTTGGGTTTCTCATCCTCTTCTTTTAAAATAGAGTTTCATTACATATAAAGATATTCATAAATAATGTATTGTGTAATTTACTAGTTAGTAAGCTTAATAAAAATAGTATCATACTTTGTGAAGTATTTGGAAACTTGAATTTTTCATTCAGCATTATCCTATTAGATTCATTTATATAATTTTGTGTGGCAATGTTTCATTAATTTCATTGATGAACACAATGACATTAAACTGTGTAAGATACCATGACTTATTTTTCCATCCTCCTGTTGATATTTGTTTTGATTGTTTCCAGGTTTTGCTATTGTAGACAGAGTTGTTAAAAATATTCTTGTTATGTTTTAAAAAATTTTTTTTAAAGATTTATTTTATTTTTCTTTATTTTATCCCCCCCTTTCCCCAGATGATTTGCTCATCTGTCTGCTCATTGTTTTGCTCATTGCTTGCTCACCTTCTCCAGGAGGCACTGGAGCTGAACCCAGGACCTCCCCAATGACAGGGGAGTGCCCAACGGACTGAGTCACATCTGCTCCCCACGGGCTGTGGCTTCTGCTGGCTGGTGGCCTCTGCTTGTTGCGGAGTCTAGCTCTTTGCTGCGGCAGGGGTGGCATCTAGATTTTTGCTACCAAAGGTGGCTTCTAGTGCATTTGCGGCCGGAGGTGGCATCTAACTCTTTACGGTGGGAGGAGGTGTCTGCTCATCTTCTTTTAGAAGGCACCGGGACCGAACCCAGGACCTCCCATGTGGTAGGCAGGAGTCCAAGTGGTTGAGCCATATTTGCTTCCCCTTGTTATGTTTCTTAATTCACATTGTAAAAATTCTCTAGGCTCTATACCAAGGAGTGAACTATCTGGATGGAAGAATACGCAAAGGTTCAGCTTTAAAAGATAATATCAAATTGTTTTCAAAGTGGTTCTGTCTCTTTACACTTATACCAGTCAAGTATAAAAGTCCTCATGACCCACATCCTTTCCCAATACTTGGCATTATTGGATTTATTATTTTTTCCCTTTTAGTGGATTAAATTGTATCACCTTGTAGTCATAATTTACATTTCCCCAAGAAAAGAGTTTGAGATTGTTTCATATACTTCTTGCCTATTTGTCTTTTGCCCATTTTTCCTTTGGTTTTTCTTTATTTTTATTTTTATTTTTTTTTTTAGTTTTTCATATTGAATTAAAGTTCTTGGGTTTTTGTTATATAAATTGTATTTGCGTATCTGAATTCTATTAGTTATAACAAACTTATTTTCTCCCACTTTGTAGTTTGCCTTTTCACTTTTTTTGTGGTACCTTTTTAAACAGAAGCTTTGAATTGTAATGAAGTTGAATTTACCAGTGTTTTATTGTAATGAGAATTTTTTCTCATTTTTAAAATATCCAGCTCTACATTAAGTTTATAAATATATTCTTCTATACTTTTTTAAAAAAGATTTAAAAGCTTTGCCTTTTGTGTATGGTGTGAAATAGGTTTCCAATTTCATTTTTTTCTGCAGCTAAATAATTATCTTATAAGAGTATTTATTTAGATTGAAAAATATTCACCATACATATGACTAAGAGGGGAAAGCATGCAATATAACAGAATATATGGTATTTAGAAAACATAAAACTTAATACATATAGTAATTAGTACAGATACAAAATTTAAAGGAAAGATACCAGAAGGAAGTATATCAAAATAACAACAGTGCTTATCTTTGGGTAGTGGAATTAAAGATGATTTTATTTCTTTTGTTCTTTTCTGTATTTTCCAAATTCTCTGTATTGCATGCATACTCATATATTTTTTAAAAGAAACTAGTAATTTCTATATATTATGTAGAGTGTCAAGGCATTTCAAAGAGAAACCATGAGGTGAAATCTTCCACCTTAACTTTTTTTTTTCTTTATTTTTAAAGGAGCTTTAGATTACATGTGGGTTACATCAAAAACATAGGGGATTCCTATATGCTCCACCCCTTCCCCTCCCACACTTTCCCCCATTTACAACATCTTTCATTAGTGTGGTACAAGCTTTGTCCATTCCTGACTGTGGGGAAAATGTTAGTACATTATGCAGTAAGTCTCAGAAGAAGATGAAAAATGCTTAAGTTCTGAAACCTGGGTGATAGTTATATAAATTGTTAAATAAAATTTCTCTCTCCTGAGTTATTTGCTTTACAGGTATGTAGGGCTCTTTGAAGAATAGGTTCCAGGTTGCTTATACGTATTATTGGCAAAATAACATTTCTTTTTGCCCAACAGCAGATAATGAAAAGACTTATAAAGCGATACGTTTTGAAAGCACAAGTAGATAAAGAAAATGATGAAGTTAATGAAGGTAAGCATCTCCAACTTGAGAAACTTCCTTTTACAACTAACTTAATGAGTTTGGAAAACTTCATATTGAAGCATCCTGTAAAAAATCCTATCCCAGACTATAGTTCAGGTTCCTCTAAGATTGACAGGAAATCTCAGGTTACATTTCTAAAGCTCCATCTTTTTTAAGAAACAGTTTTTAAAAATGTCAATCTTTGGTAGTTTTTCTCTGTTTGGAATACCCAAACTGATTCTTAAGATGCAGAGATTGCAATCTTTCTGGGAGTTTGGAATCCCTGTTTTATTAGGTAGTTAGTAGTATTACTTCTATTTCAGTGAGTTCGCATTAGTGTTAACATTTTTCCAGTGATACAGGTAAAATAATGGTTAACTCAATACAGATTCCTTATATCTTCATGGAAATCTCTACTTTGTTGTCCAGAAACAAATCTCTAACCCATTTTTCTTGTCCGGTGTTTTTCTTTTGCCTTTAATTTTTCTCCTTGACTCCTTACTTAAGCGTGTCTATTTTTCAAAGCACATTCTTAGCAGGCCATCTGTAACCATAACAATTTTTCATCAAAGACTGGGGAGTAGGTCAAAGACTGGCCCAGAATTGAAGAGAAACCAACCTGGGAGAAAAAAGTTGCCATAAAAATTGAAAGTGTAGCTTCTAACACCAGTGAGATGTCACTAGATTTGTCTGCACTGGTAAGAGAAGAAAAGGCTACATGTGGTAAAATTTACTAAGTAAAAGGCTTTGAAGCCATTACTTGATTAATGTAAGGAATCTCTTGCAGATCTGAATCAATCCAATGGTATGTGTTTGTAGAAAAGAATTCTATAAATGTGTGAATGATGAGTTTTAGAATGAGCAAAAATTCAGTCATGGTGACTAATAACATTCTCAAGAATGCAGGAGTGGAATAAGGTTGTAATTTAGAAAGCAGAAATCTGATCAGCTATACTCTATCTCTCTGAAAAAAACTAATTGATTGGGGAAAGCTGGATGGCCAGAACAGCATTGAAAACAAAGAGCATCTTCCAGGCCCTTGCACAAAAGAGGAAACTGAGTTAATGAGAAATTTGGAGTTTTGAACAAAGTTGTAAATATAAGAAAGTAGATCAGGTAATTTTAACCTCCTCATTTAATAAATGAAGAAACTGAAATCTAAAGAATTTGAGTAATTTGTGATTCTTGTAGTGGCAGATTAAAAATAGTATTTAGTGTATAGTCTGCTCATGACTCAAGAACAAGAAAGAACTAAATGATAATAGGAAGGTGAAAGAGGGCCCACTAGGCTTATGGCCTAATTGTGAAACTGAATGGAATAGTAATCCATTTCTTCCATCAGCCTTGTAATTTCAAATCAGATCAATTTATTTTCTCGATATTGCCATATGCAAAAGGAAGAAACACTTTTTTTTTGCCATAAAAAGAACCCACAAATGTATTTTGTGTATTCTTGAGGAAGAGTTGGAACTCTTTAGTATAAAAAAACATTTTGACTTTTATATAATTGAAGAATATAAAAATTACACTTTAAAGCATAAAAAACATGAAATACTGTCCAAGGTGTGTTTACATGCTATTCTATTATAAAAAGTCAAGCCAATGTAACAGTGACTTGAAGAATCATTTCTTGGATTCAAGGTTAATTTCTGCCCCAGTCCTCACCTTTGAAGGTCAATGGCTTCTACATTACGTTCATTTGCAAGAGAATTCAGTTTATAGTTGCAATCTAACAATTGAACAAACTCCTGTTCAAAATGCTGCCTGGCTAAATTATGGCAGCAGTGGTGTTTTAATATCCAAAAGTCTCATTCTCCTGGAGAGTATGGAATATACATATTGCCAGTGGTATCATACCTAAACCCTCAATTTCACTATTGCTTGTTACTCCTTGTACATAGACCCTCTGTGCTGGCCAAACTAACCTGTTTGTTCCCAGACTCCATCCATGCCTTTATTCATTGTCATTCTGCTTCCCTAGTAAATACCCCTACTTTTCCCCCTTCCCTTCTCTTCCTTCAACACTTAACTTAAAATTTATTTCTTCCATGTTATTAGTATTTGTCTATTAAATAGATTGATTCTCAGTAAATTTCAGCTTTGCAGTCCTGCCGATGGGAGATGATCCACACAGGTGTCAATGCTTATGCTTGAGGGAGGATACGGGACAGAAGGGAGATACTCAGCCTTCAGATCAGTTGTCAGAGAAGTTGCCCTGTGTTAAAAGTTGGATGAGATATAAGACAAAAACTTTAAGCCATGATTTAAAATTAATAGCTGGGCTATTTTTATAGCTTTTTTTTTTTTTTTTCAAATGTTTGTAAAGGAAAAAAATCAGAAGTACCTACCTTAAAGTCTTTACAAATTAAATATATTCATTTGTATGAGTTTCACTTTTTGTTCTTTCCAAAATACAAAGAGCAAATTACTAAGTACATACATATGTATTTTTTAATACAAACTACAGGTGAACTAAAGGAAATCAAGCAAGATATTTCCAGCCTTCGATATGAACTTTTGGAGGACAAGAGTCAAGCAACTGAGGAGTTAGCCATTCTAATTCATAAACTCAGTGAGAAACTGAATCCCAGCGTGCTGAGATGTGAATGATGCAGTAACCTAGAATTATGGCTTTGACTATAGCACAAATGTGGGCAATAATTTTTCTAAGTATGAAATACTTGAAAACTTATGGTGTACATTTTTAGTATTAACTACCTTTATCATGTGAATCTTTAAAAGTTAGGTCTTAATGTTTGTACTGTTTTATCACATGAAAATTGGTCTTTATTTTAATTGTCTGCCTTGACATTACAAACAATGACATATCATTGTATTTAAAGGCCCAATATTACTACACTACTGACATTTTTGTCCATTTTAGAGTAATCTTTAAGTTTTTGCACTACCTGTTTGTCCCCAAGAGACTGTAAGCTCCTTGGGGGCAGGGACCATGTCTTACTCATCTTTGTATATCCAACATCTAGTACAGTGCCTGGTACATAGTAGGTGCTCAATAAATGTTGAAACCAATCGAACTGAACTGCCAACAAAATACAGATAAAAATTAAAAGGCCATCACTATGTAGCACACTTTCCTTTGCCCAAGTGCTGAAAATAATTTTTTTCAATATAAGTTGAAGAAATTTTACAACAGTTATGAGTTGGTGAGCTTTCTTAGAATTCCTTGGCATCACTAATAATCATAAAACCATTGAGCCCCAAGTGAAGAGTTTAAAACTGAAATGGATTAATAGAAAATATACTTACAGTACATATTTAAGTTTAATAGAATTGTTCAATACAACACATTAAAGATTTTTTTAAAGAATATTGTTTGCTTTCTGTGCTACATTTTCATTTGTTATTTTTCAGTAATGTGAATTTAGTCAGTAGGGTGGAGAATGTTTTAAAAGTTGGGAGCTATGCAAGGTTGTTATTTTATTACAACCTAATTTCTGCCTTTGAATCTTTAAAAAATTTTATTATGGTAACATATGTACAACATAAAATTTCCCATTTTAACCACTTTCATGTATACAATTCAGTGGAATTAATTATACTAACAATGTTGTGCTATCATCATTACCATCCATTGAAAGGTTTTAATACCAGATAACATATCAACAAGGAACTTCATATCTTGCCCCATTAGCTCCACTCTGAGTTTTGGAAGGTACGCTTATGGGAAGAAATAAGAAAGAGCCATGCCTATGTACCTGGAAAGGCATGTCCAAGTATCACCAATATCACCATGTTTCATTTCCCTTTGAGGCATCTCCTGCCATCAGTGCTCACAATGATTGACATAGTTTCTTATCAAAGCATTTCAATTCCACTTTATACACAAAATGGTTTTTTATGTATCTGTATTTGACTTTTTACATAACCTAACTGAATACTGGTAAAAGCCACAACATGTCATGACTTTACTAGGAAAGGGAATATGGGCCAGTAAGTTCCCTCATCTCTTCACAGACTGTAAAACACTCAAAGTATTTTTTACCCAGCTAGGTTTAAATTTCTCACAGAGTTAAGCTTAGCATCCTGACTCCTTTAGTCTAATTCTATTATGCTTACTTACAGGAATATGAATTGTGATCATAGCTCAAAGATAGTTTTTGATCCTAAAAACAGTTAAATATATGATGCTTTAAAACCAGACATGAAGACAAAAATAAACATTAACTGGAACTACCTAAAACTCTATAAAAATGAGTTATTTCTTAATTTCTACTTTTGATGAGTTAAAACTAATTAAGCAAAAAAAAATTACACATTTTTGCTATCATTGTATATTTCATCAACTTTTGTGCTGTGCTAATAGCATTTTGTTTTGAACATTTTCAAACTTTATATATTTCATGTCATGCCTTAGAACTTAATAAAATAGACTTTTCCCATTGTTATATGTGACAATACATTTATATTAAGAGCAAAGATAAGGAGTTTCTATAATAGATAATACTTATAGTTGACAGTATTGTTTAGTTTCTCAAGGGTGGAAGTTTTTGCTTATAGCTAGGAACAGAATATCTAGTAATCTTCCTAACTGTAGCTGGAAAATTGCTGAAGGAAAAAAGTGACACATTCAGTTGGGGATATTCTGCCTAAGGACCCTTAGAATCAGAAGAGAAAGTTCATGGCATCTAAGCCATGTGTGTTCATACTTTTTTTTTGGTCCTTGCCTCTTCCAATGCTGGAGCTCTTAATATAGGTGGTTTTTTCATTTATTTATTATGCTTGTATAAAATTGTCATATTCTAAATATTTTCTTTTCCTTCTTCATAGTTTCTAGGTGGTAGTCAAGGAAGATGTGATGATAAGGTATAGTGAATGTTGTTGAAGCCCAGCCCAGATTCCCTCTACTGAGTCAGTGCATGCATCTCCCAGATGCTGTGAGTGTTGGCTCCCTAAAAGCTCCTTCTCCAGAGAATTACCCTCAGTGAAAGGGAGTGGCAGCCTTGCCCAAGATATTATGCCTACACCATTCCATACCCCAAAACTGACTGACAGGGATGGGGGGGGTGGGGGGACTACAAAAGGCCAGCCCTTTGTCTCAAGGTGAAGCTAATCTTTTGGTGCAATTTATGCTCCAGCACTCGCCAAGGATCAGGCAGAAGCCAGACTCCAGCTGACACTGCATCCTTGTTTAGCTCCTTCCCTTGCCTTAACCAGCTTCCCTCACTCCAATTCTCCTGACTCCAATTCTCCTGAGAGCATTCATTCCCTCAATAAATCACTGCATCCAAATCCCTTCTTAGACTGTGCTTCTAGGGAATCTGCCCTAAGATCCAAGATATTAGATATGGTCGCGTAGAGTCAAGGTGAGGATTAGGTTGGGGGATTATTGTTAGGCTTAATATTTCTTCTCAAGTTAATGATAGCTCTGGGCCTGCAAGTTCTTGCTCCAGTCATTGTTGTAACAGGCACATTAAAGCAAAGCCTGAAGATACTGGTGGGGCAACTGGGCAGAAGAGAGAGCATTTTAACAGGACCAAAACCAACTTATCTAGAAAAAGACACCTAGGTAATTAGAGGAATGTCAAAGCCCCATAACTTCTCTTTCCTATGACATCTACTTCCTGACCTTCTTGCTGTTCTCCGTTCTTTTCTCAGTTTCAGAGAAGATAAAGGAAAAGAAGCAACACTCAAATTGCTTCTTAGGCTTACTGTTTTAATAGTTTGATACTTTGTAAGTGCCTGCTGCATTAAATTTAGTGAGGACATTTGACAATATGTTCAAAATATGTTGAGAAGCTTGGATTTGTAGACTAAAATAGGGAACTATGCAAAATGGTATCCAGTATCTTCAAAGAGTTCTGTACACTATAAAAACTTAGAAATCACATGACTATGTTATGATTATAAATGCAAATTGAGAAAAATTTAAGATAATTATCTTACCCAATCCTGTCCAATGTATTATTTCAAATACCTAAGTCAGATGAAAGCAGTATTTGTGAAAGGGAAGGTAAACTGTCTTACGGCTAAGCAGAACTGAAGCTACATTAATTGTGTGGCCTGATCTTAGTAACTTGTTCATCTAAATCAGGATTATTATTTCAGGGGCTCCTGGACCCTGGGTTGTAGAAGTGTTTCAGGGTGTGATATCATCCAAGGTGGAAATAATGATCTCTCTTTCCATTTCTTTCTTCTTTAAATCAATCTAAAATGATTATTTATAAACAAGAGTTTGAGTTTCCAATTTTGTACCAAGGGAACATACTAGTGGAGGCTGTTGTGTATATTCTTGACTCAGTCACTCAGGAGACCACCACTAGCTGTGTCAATGGTTTTAACTTTAATGCACTTTTAAAAAAGATTTTTATTTTATTTATTTATTTGTTTCTCCCCCACCCCACCCCCCTTGTTGTTTGTACTCGCTGTCTGCTTGTCGTGTGTTCGTCTTCTTTTTAGGAGGCACCGGGAACTGAGCCTGAGACCTCTTATGTGGGAGGGAGGCACCCAGTGGCTTGTTCCACCTCTGCTCCCCTAATGCATTTTAAATTGCTTTTATTCTTAATCATAAGCTGTGTAATGGTTGTCTATAATGGTTGCTTGATGACAGCAACATAAGAGTACAAGTTACTGAAGAACATGATAATTTTGCAAATTTTTCTTAAGGTGAATGGTCTTCATCACATTTGAGATGCGTTCATCAGTTACATAAAAATGTAACTGTGATGGTTAGGCTAATGTGTCAACTCAGCCAGGTATTTGTGCCCAGTTTGGTCAAGCAAGCACTAGGCTAATTGTAATACAAGGACATTTATGGGCTTTAGTCATCAGTGAGTTTACTGCATAGATGGCTGTTTAAATCTACATCAACCAGGGAGATTGCCATCAGCAATGAGTGACACTTTATCCAATCAGCTGAATGCCTTAAAAGGGGAAGTGATTTCAGCCTTCAGAGAGAATTTCCCAGCTCGTCTTTGGACAGCTAACATCTCCCAGAAACTCATCAAGGACCTTTATTGGACTTTCATCAGAGCACCTGGTTTGCAGACTGCCTGTGGAACCTGGACTTGTGCATCCTCACGGTCACATGAGATACTCTTATAAAATCTCATACTATTGACAGATATCTCGTGTTGATTCTATTTCCCTAGAGAACCCTGACTAATACAGTAGCCCACAAAGATGTCTCTAGTACCTTAAAACATGTTTAAAAAGAGAAAAGTGGTGGGATACAAGATTAATACATAAAATCAATAGTGTTTTTATATACTACTAATGAGCAATTGAGGAGGAAGTCAGGAAAAAAAATCCATTTACAACAACAACTAAAAGAATCAATTATTTAGGAATAAACTTAACCAAGGACAGAAAGGACCTGTATTCAGAAAACTACAAAGCATTGCTAAAATAAACCAAAGAAGACCTGAATAAATGGAAGGACATTCTGTGTTCATGGTTTGGAAGACTAAAATATCATTAAGATGTCAATTCTATCCAAACTGATCTAGACTTAATACAATCCTAATAAAAGTTCCAAAGCCTTCTTTTTGAATTGGAAAAGCCAATTATCAAATTTATCTGGAAGGGTAACAGCCTCAGATAGCAAAAAAAAAAAAAAAAATTTTTTTTTGGAGGTACTGGGGATTGAACCCAGGAACCTTGTACATGGGAAACAGGCACTCAACCACTAAGCTACATCCGCTCCCCAATGAGAGTTGGTTTTTTCATTTGTTTATTTTTAGGAGGTACCAGGGATTGAACCCAGGACCTCATACATGGGAAGCAGGTGCTCAGCCACTTGAGCTACATCTGCTCCACCAAAAATATCTTTAAAAAGAAGATCGAAGTTGCAGGACTCTCACTTCCTGACTTTAAAGCATATTACGTTGCTGCAGTAGTAAAAACAGCATGTTCCTGGCATAAAGATAGACAGATTGACCAATGGAATCAAATTGAGAGTTCAAAAATAGACCTTCACATCTACGGTCAAGTGATTTTTGACAAGGCTGTCAAATCCACCCAGCTGGGTCAGAATAGTCTATTCAACAAATGGTGCTGAGAAAAAATGGATATCCATATCTAAAAGAAAGAAAAAGGACCCTTATCTCACATCTTATACAAAAATTAACTCAAAATAGATCAAGGACCTAAATATGAAAGCTAGAACCACAAAACTCCTAGCAGAAAATGTAGGGAAACATCTTCAAGATCTTGTGGTAGGTGGTGGTTTCATGGACTTTACACCAAAGCACGAGCAATGAAAGAAAATATAGACAAATGGGACTCCTCAAAATTAAACACTTTTGTGCTTCAAATGGCTTTGTTAAGAAGGTGAAAAGGCAGCCTACTCAATGGGAGAAAAATTTCGAAAACCACATATCCAACAAGGCTTTGATTTTCATGTTACATAAAGAGATCACTTTACTCAATGACAAAAAGACAAGCAACTCAATTTAAAAATGGGAAAAAATACTTGAATAGACATTTTTCCAAAGCAGAAATACAAATGGTCAAAAAGCACATGGAAAAATGTTCAACATCACTAGCTATTTAGGGAAATACAGATCAAAACTACAATAAGATATCACTTCACACCTTACAGAATGACCACTATTAAAAAAAAAATCTACAAATGCTGGAGAGAATGTGGAGAAATAGGAACACTACTTCACTGTTGATAGGAATGTAGAATGGTGCAGCTTCTGTGAAAGACAGTTTCTTGATTCCTTGGGAAGCTAAATATCGATCCAACAGTGCTGCTACTAGGAATATATTCAGAAGAACTGAAAGCAAGGATACTAACAGACATTTGCACACCAATGTTCATAGTGGCATCATTCACAGTCGCTAAAAGATGGAAACACCCACGTGTCCACCAACTGATGAATGGATAAAAGAAATGTGGTATATATTAATATATACAATGGAATACTATTCAGCTGTAAGAAGAAAATGAAGTCAGGATGCATATGACAATATGGATGAACCTGGAGGTGAAATAAGCTGGACACAAAAGGGCAAATATTGTATGGTCTCACTAATATGAACTAAATACAATGAGTAGATTTATGGAGTTGGATTATGAAGTGTAGGTTGGTGGGAGATAGAATGTGGGATGAGAAGGAGGAGAAGATGCTGGGTGTACATAGAATGTTTAATAAGGTTTGTTGTAAAAGTATGGAAATGAATAGAGTTGATGGTAGCACATTATAGTGAGTATAACTAACCTGCTGATTTATAAATGTGATTGTGGCTGAAAGGAGTGGTCTAGGGAGGTTAATGTTAATTGAAAGACAGCTAGAGGACAATCTAGGCACTGTATAACTGTGAATTTGGTGACAAATTAGGATTGTGGATAAGAAAAAAAGCACAAAAATGTTCCTCTATTACAAGGTGTTAAGAATATGGTAATACATAGGGAAAATGCAACTGATGTAACTTATAAGCTGTAGTTAACAGTAATATTGCAATATTTTTGTAGCAAAGGCCAGGAAAGTACTATGTCAATGCTAAAGGTAAAGGGGAAAAAAAAGAATATAGGGTTTAGTTGTATGAGATATGAATGTGATCAAGCATTTTTTTTCTTCATTAACAAGGAGACCTGGGTCATGTCTTTAAACCAATATTTGCTTGTTTATTCATCTTTCTGAACACTGGAGAAACAATTGAGTTTGTTTTTAGGATTAAATAAGATAAATGTGCCTGGGCACAATTTTTTTTTTAAGTAATGCTTTCATAATTTGTTAAGCTGCCATTTGTCTGTTATTTTTTGTAGTTGAAGTAAAGTTTACTTTAAAACTATAATAATGATGTAGTGGGTATGGGGTTTCCTTTTCACTGTACTAAATATCACTGAATTATACATTTTAAAATAGTTAAAATAGTGTGTTTTATGTTATGTGAATTTTACCTCAGTAAAAATAACGATTACTATCAAAGATTGGTAAAGAAAACAAACAAAAAAGCGAAAATATGGTGGCAATTTTATCTAAGTTGGTATTTCATTTATCATGAATAAAAACTCTTCACATCTACTAGTGACTTATTTGAGAAGTGCTTAAAATGAATAGTTTGAACCTTTGCTAATTGTTTAGAAACAAAACACAGTATTTACAGAAAATAAATCACTGGCCTTTTTTTGGATGCAAAATGAAAGATTCCATGGATATGGTGGGTGGGATGATCCTGCCTGCAGATGTAGGCCCTCTCCATTCCCTGGGATGGCCATTTCCCATCGTTGTCTCCTCACCAGGTGACTTGGATGAGTCCATTGAGCTGTAGGGTGGTCTATGGTTGGTGGCAAGGCTCCAGGATGTGTAAGTTCATTGAGGTTGGTGGGCCACACTGTGGGAGATGTTTGTGTTGGATGTGGTGGGAGGTGTGGGAGGTGGGCAACATGGGAATCCCAGTAGGTTCCGTGTAATATTTTAGGTAATCTAAGCACCTCTTAAAATATATGTATATATATATATATAAATAACATTTTTGTAAGCAAATACACATATATGCATATATATTTACATATCATTTTGCAAATGTTTGTATGTATTGTGAGAATTTTGCTTTTTACCCATAATAAAAAAATAAAAAAATAAAAAATAAAAAAAAAAATAAAATAAAAAAAAAAAGAAAGATTCTAAATGTCATATTATACAAGCTCTTTTTTGTCTATTTTGATGCCATAATACTTTGACTTCAATGTTTTAAAATAAATTTCATCTTCAAAATAAACTCTTTTATTTCTTATGTGCTATACAAATAGTTGAAGGTTAATTAGCAGTATAACTAAATAGTAATGCTTCCAGTCTTCTTCAAACAAAACATAAAAAATAAAATATAATAAAATAGGGAAGCAGCTGTGGCTCAATCAGTAGGGCTCCTGTTTACCATATGGGAGGCCCCGGGTTCGGTTCCCGGGGCCTCCTGGTGAGGGCAAGCCCGCCCGCACGGCGTGGTTGGCTGACCCAGCGAGCACAAGCAGCAAGGGGGGGATAAATGAATAAATAAATAAAATCTTAAAAAATATATATATATAATAAAATAAACTCTTGCTTTTTCTACACAATTAAAGTAAAACAAACAGTGGACTTTACTTGTTAAATGGAAAATAAACTTTACCAATGTGTCTTTATTATAAATATTATAGAGACTATAGTAAGATGAATTTTATAATGCTACCTTAATATAGCAATCGAAAATAAAATTTGGTTTCTTTAAACTTCCTTTCTAACATGTACAATGAAAAAAATGACATAGCTTTGTTAATTCCTAAGGGCTTTGAGAGATTATATATTACTTTGAAAGGAGTTTGTGAATCCAACAAGGAAAACATTGAATTAGATGACATCTTAAGTTTCATCCAGCCCTGGAATAGTCATCATACTCTGCAAAGATCATTTTAAAAACTAATTTCTGCCCATTTTACTGGGTTTTCAACATTTTGATGGTTGGTTTATTATAGTGCAAATACATAGCAATAATGTTATCAGTACTATTTCCCTTAAATTGTCAATTATCAGGACCTGAGAAAGGAAACAAGAAAATAGTGAGAATCGCCTAGTGCGGGAGCTGGGGGTCCCCAGCGGCTCTATTTGAAGTAGTGTGCGCATCAACATGTCCCGTGGTTCCAGCGCTGGTTTTGACCCTCACATTACCATTTTTTCACCTGAGGGCCACCTCTACCAAGTAGAATATGCTTTTAAGGCTATTAACCAGGGTGGCCTTACATCAGTAGCTGTCAGAGGAAAAGACTGTGCAGTAATTGTCACAGAGAAGAAAGTACCTGACAAATTATTGGATTCCAGCACAGTGACTCACTTATTCAAGATAACTGAAAACATTGGCTGTGTGATGACAGGAATGACAGTGACAGCAGATCCCAGGTACAGAGGGCATGATGCGAGGCAGCTAACTGGAAATACAAGTATGGCTATGAGATTCCTGTGGACATGCTGTGTAAACGGATTGCAGATATTTCTCAGGTCTACACACAGAATGCTGAAATGAGGCCCCTTGGTTGTTGTATGATTTTAATTGGTATAGATGAAGAACAAGGCCCTCAGGTGTATAAGTGTGATCCTGCAGGTTCCTACTGTGGGTTTAAAGCCACTGCAGCAGGAGTTAAACAAACTGAGTCAACCAGCTTCCTTGAAAAAAAAGTGAAGAAGAAATTTGATTGGACATTTGAACAGACAGTAGAAACTGCAATTACATGCCTGTCTACTGTTCTATCAATTGATTTCAAACCTTCAGAAATAGAAGTTGGAGTAGTTACAGTTGAAAATCCTAAATTCAGGATTCTTACAGAAGCAGAGATCGATGCTCACCTTGTTGCTCTAGCAGAGAGAGACTAGAGAGACAACATTGTAATTGGTTTACCGAATCCATGATGCCACTTGCCTACGTGTTTGGTAAAAACAAACCAATACTAGGGAGGATTGGATTGAAAAAGTAACCTCTCCCACTACTCCTACCCCTGAAGTTGTCAGGACTCTGTATAAATAAAATCAGTGCTTTTGGAAAAAAAAAAAAATTAGTGAGAGGCTTTGGTACCTACAGGCTTAGATATAACCCTTTGTGAGAACATTGCAATCACTGGTACAGTGGAGTACCTACTATGGAACTATGCACTGAGTTAAGCAGATGATTCTTATAAATTTTGTTAATTTTTAATTTTATTTTATAAAAATTTAGTTGTAAATGCAATTTTACTTAAAAATAGTGCAAGTATTTTATAGAAAACATGAAAAATAGAAAGGAAAAATCCACAATCCCATTAATAACCAACTAAAACTTTTTGATGTATTATTTAACAATACTTTCACATAGTTGTAATCACAGTATATACACAATTTTATGTCCTGTGTGTTAACTTATCATTACATCCTGAATGCTTTCCATATTGCTATACAGTCCTTATTATTTTCACTTTCAATGGCTGCTTAATAGTCTACAAAGTGGATGTACCATTCCTCTTTTACTGAACGTTTCACTCCTTCTTTTAAATAATGCCTCAATTAGAACTTAACTACTTAGTGTTGTTTTCATAGACTAAATATCCAGAATTGGGGATATGTGGTAAAAATATAGTCACACATTTATAGTTTGGCTACATTTTGCTAAATTGCTTTTGAAAAGGGTTTTATTACTAGTTAAAACATCACAAGCAGTTGATGAACTATGTTCCCTCTACAACATAGTGTTATCATTTAAATCTTTATTCTAATTTGAAAGGCAAAATAAAAAGATACCCTGCTTTAATATTATTGATTACAAGTGAGGGTAATAGTTTTCTATACGTTTGTTCAGTAGTCATCTCCTTTGTGAATTATCGTGTATCTACTGGAGTCATAGGATTTTTTATTAATGTATATGAACTGATTACAAAGCTATTAACTATGCAAATATTTCCCCAAATTTTGTTTACATGTTTTACTTTTGTGATGCATAGAAATATTTAATATTTACTTTTCATATCTGTTACTTTTTTCTTTATGGTTTCTTCTATTCCTTATGGGATGAGACAGTTCCTTTCCAATCTTGTAAGTTCTATACAATTCTATTTTCTCCATCTCCTCTTTGGTTTTATGCTTCAATTTACTTCTAAAATTTATCACAGAAGTAATTTCTGTGAAGTTTAAATATTTTTCCCAATTTGCTAAACAGCTAAAACATCTTCATACATTGTTGTCTATCTTAATATGGAGTTATTTTAGCCTCAAAAAAAGGAATTGTCTGGCATACCGTAGGACTTAGGCAAAACTTTCTCAGATTCCTCCACAAGAAAAACAGGGCTATAATTCTTGTTTCACAAATTCTCCCCTAGTCAACTACACAAATAGGGAAAAGAACTGTATCTTATTTATCTGTATTTTCATGGGCAGAGTATCTGTATTTTAAGTAAGGACCAATGTAAATGAGTCAAGGAATATTAGCTCTTAAATATAGGTCACCTTAAGCCAGTGGGTCTCAAAGGGTAGTCTTCAGAACCCTGGGGGGCCTCTGAGGACTTTCTAGGGGGTCTGAGATTTTGAAACCATAACAATACTGAGATATTACTTGACCATTTCACTGTGTTGACATTTGCACTAATGGTGCAAATACAATTCAGGTAATACTGCTGATGCTGAAGCATGAGTTAAAGCAATGACTCTAAGCTAAACTAGTAGCTACTACATTCTTCATGGCATACACTGGTAAGAAACAAAAAAAAAAAGTTTCCAAAAATAGCTAGAGGGCAGGCAGAAGCAGCCTGGAAAAGACTCTTCCAGGGTTTAGGACACCAGAGAAAGGATGGACATTGCCCAGAGGAGAGATGAGCAAAGGAAAACAATAGTGACAACAAAACTGTGAGTTAAAAGCCACAGCTGCAAATGCTGGCACCCTCCCCCACATTATAGACACTTTTGACTTCTCAGGCATCGGGGCTGGTGGCTACAAAGAGGGATTCACCTCCACAGGAAAGGGGAGAGAGAGGAACACAGCATAAAGCTGACTCAGCTTTTGATGCACAAGTTTGGTCTGCTGTCCTATGAGCCCTTCCAGGTCAGGTGTGGCCACACCATTGTTTGCCTTGGGAACCAGCAAGGGACTAAAGAGAACCGACCTTCTCAATCTCCCTCTTTACTGACCAGGATTGGTTGTTGAGGATGCAGAGGGGAGTGGAATTACTTCCTACCTGGGTAAAAGAAAGGGGCTGCCAGCAAAGGCTGTTGAACTGCCTCTGAGAAAGTTTGAATTATGAGGCTCTTAGCCTCCTGACAGAAACTTCTGTCACATTGATCCAACCCCTATGTCCCTGTTGCAGCAAACACTCTCTGACCAGGCATTGAACTGAGAGGGCTTTCAAAGATCGCCACCTGCTGGCCAAAGAAGTGCATGTGAGGAAATTAATAGTAAATAAGAAAGAGGCTTTTTCTAGCCTTCAAAACCTCCCTCCCCCAAGGCCCTAGGGTACCAGATTTGAGCAACTAACAGGCACAGTCCTAAAGACCCAAAACAGGTTGAACCAAGAATCAAAGAACAGCAGTAACACACAGCTACCCACCACTAAAACCCTAAGAAGGAGAAACTGAGCATCTGAGTAAACACTCACCCTATGAGATGCCTAGAAATCTGCAAAAAATTACAAGCCATGCTAAGAAAATGGAAGAAATGGCCCAAGAAAATGAATATATCAAAGTCCCAGAAGAGATGCAGGATTTGAGACAACTAATCGAGTTGCACACAAATTTCCAATATCAAATTGATGAGATGAAAGACATATGGCTAAACATATAAAGGACATTAAGAAGACACTAAGTGAGCAAAAAAGAAGAATTTGAAAACCTGAATAAAAAAGTACTAAAGTAGACTTATTAGTATTCTACTACAGACTTACTATTATCCTAGCAATGGAAGAACTCTTATCATTGATGTAAAGGCAGTGGTCACCAGAGGTTCTGAGGGATGGAAGAGGGAAGAATAGGTGTAATATGGTGGCATTTTTGGGATATTGGAGTTCTCCTGCATGACTGTGCAGTGACAGATACAGGCCATTGTATATTTTGTCATAACTTACAAAATTGTGTGGGACAGAGTGTAAACTATAATGTAAATTGTAGTCCATGGTTAGTAGCAATGCTTCAATATGGGTTCATCAATTGTAACAAATGTACTACACTAATGAAGTATGTTGATAATGTGGGAAAGTGTGGGAGTGGGAGGGAGTGGGGCATATAGGAATTCCTTACATTTTTAAAGTAACTCTTAGATAATCTAAATCTTCTTTAAAAATAAAAAAAAGTAACAGAGCTCATGGCAATGAAAGACATGATAGGTGAGATAAAAAAACACATCAGAGGCATACAACAGCAGACTCAAAATGATTGAAGAAAGAATGAGTGATACAGAAGATAGAACAGATAAAATTGAAGAGAGAAAGAATGGAAAAAATGAAGCAAGGGCTCAGGGAGTTGAATGATAACATGAAACACCACAACTTATGTATCATGGGAGTTCCAGAAGGAGAAGAGAAAGGAAAAGGAGCAGAAAGAGTATTTGAGGAAATAATAGCTGGAAATTTCCCAACTGTCATGAAAGAAATGAAATTACATGTCCAAGAAGCGCAGCATACCCCAATCAGAATAAATCCGAATAGACCTACTCCAAGACACATACTACTCAGAATGTCAAAGATAAAGAGAAAATTCTCAGAGCAGCAAGGGAGAAGCAAATCATCACATACAAGGGATGCCCAGTAAGACCTATTGCGGATTTCTCATCAGAACTCATGGAGGCAAGAAGACAGATGTATGATACAATTAATTTACAACATCACCCTAATACCAAAGCCAGATAAATACACTACAAGAAAAGAAACTTGCAGACCAATTTCTCTAATGAACATAAATGCAAAAATTCTCAACAAAATACTGGCAATCAAATCCAACAGTGTATCAAAAGATGTATACATCACAACCAAGTGGGATTTATTCCTTATATGCAAGGTTGGTTCAACATAAGAAAATCAACGTAATAACCCACCACATTAACAAATTGAAGGAAAAAACCACATGATCATCTCAATCGATGCAGAAAAGGCATTCAATAAAATCCAGCATCCTTCTTGATAAAAACACATCTAAAGATAGAAATAGAATATGATAAAAGGCATATATGAAAAACCCACAGCCTACATTGTACTCAATGGGGAAAGGTTGAAAGCCTTCCCTCTAAGATCAGTAACAACACAAGTTTGCCCACTGTCATTATTGTTATTCAACATAGACCTAACTAGAGTAATAAGACAAGAAAAAAAAAAAAAAATTTGAAGGCACCCAAATAGGAAAAGAGGAAGTAAAATGCAATTTGCGGATGACATGATACTATATTTAGAATAGTATAAAACGTATACAACAAAGTTACTTGAGCTAATAAATGAGTTCAGCAAAGTGACCAGATACAAGATCGACACACAAAAACCAGTAATGTGTTTCACACTAGTATTGAACAATCTAAGGAGGAAATCAGGGGAAAAAATCCATTTACAATAGCAACAAAGAGACTCAAATACCTAGGAATCAATTTAACCAAAGAAGTATAGGACCTATTTGCAGAAAACTACAAAACACTGGTAAAAGAAATCAGCGAAGATCTAAAAAAAAAATGGAAAGATGTTCCATGTTCACGGATTGTAAATTATTATTGTGAAGATTGTCATTCCTACCCAAAGTGATTTATAGATTCAATGTAATACCAATCAAAATTCCCACAGCCTACTTTACAGAAACAGAAAAGGCAATTACCAAATTCATTTGGAAGGGAAAGTACACCCGAATAGCCAAACGCATTCTAAAAAAGAAGAGTGACTTGGGAGGAATTTCACTGCCTGACCTTGAAATATATTACAAAGATTCAGTGGTCAAAACAGCATGGTACTGACATAAAGATAGACACATCTATCAGTGGAATAGAATTGAGAGCCCAGATATAAAGCCTCACCTCTATGGTCAACTGGTTTTCGACAAACCTACCAAGTCCATGTTAATGGGACAAAACAGTCTCTTCAACAAATGGTGCTGAGAGAACTGGATATCTATAACCAAAAGAATGAAAGAGGACCCCTATCTCACTCCCTATATAAGAATCAACTCAAAATGGAACAGAGCCCTAAATATAAAAGCCAGGACCATAAAATTACTAGAAGAAACTGTAGGGAAACACTTTAAAGACCTTGTGGTAGGTTGTGGTTTCTTGGACCTTACACCCAAAGCATGTGCAAAAACAACAACAAAATAGATAAATGGGAACTTCTCAAAATTAAACACTTTTGCACCTCACAGGATTTTGTCAAATGGGTGAAAAGGCAGCCAACTCAATGGGAGAAAATATTTGGAAATCACATGTACGATAATACTTTAACATCCATAATATATAATGAGATGCTACAACTCAACAATAAAAAGACAAACAACCCAATTTAAAAATGGGCAAAAGACTTGAAGACATTTGTCCAAAGAAGAAATACAAATGGCAAAAAATCACATGAAAAAATGTTCAACATCACTAGCATTTAGGAAAATGCAAATCAAAGCTACAATGAGCTCTATACAGCTAGGGAAGCCTAGAGAGATCAAGGGGTAAAGGATTTTCTTGCTTGTTTATTTGTTTATTATTATTATTATTGAAATAATGAATATGCTTTAATGATGATTGAGGAGATGAATGCACAATTATGTGATTATACAAAATACCATTGATTGTACACTTTGGATGAACTGTATGCTTTATTAATATGTATCAATAAAATTGATTTGTTAAAAAAACTACAATGTGATATTTCATATCTATCAGGATGGAGACTATTAAAAAGACAGAGAACTACAAGTGTTGGAGAGGATGTGGAGAGATAGGAACACTTATTAACTGTTGGTTGGAATGCAGAATGGTACAGCCACTGTGGAGGACTGTTTGGCAGTTCCTAAGGAAGTTGAATATAGACTTGCCATGTGACCTGGAAATATCATTACTTGTTATATACCCAGAACAACTGAGAGCAGTGATACGAAAAGACATCTGCACACCGATGTTCATAGCGACATTATTTACAATTGCCAAAATTTGGAAACAAACCAGGTGTCCATGAACTGATGAATGGATAAACAAATATCCATTTACACGATGAAATATTATGCAGCTGTAAGAAGAAATGATGTCATAAAGCATATAACAACATGGATGAACTTGGATGACATAATGTTGAATGAAGCAAGCTGGACAGAAAGGACAAATACTGTATGATTGTGCTATTACGAACTAAATATATTGTGTAATCTCTTGGAGTTACTAACTTGAATATGGGTCACCAGAAAACAGAATGAGTTTAGAGAATGGAAGGCTGAGAGTTAACTTGTGCAGAATTGGTGAAAAGGATGTGTGTTAAATTTTGCAAATGAATAGAAAAGGTGAAAGCCCAATATAATGTTTGTAATTAGCAGTACTATTTTGTGGGTATGACAGTGGTTAAGGGAAAGTCCAAGATCCTAAAAGAAAAGTTTAAAAATTTAACATGAAACTGTATACCATAGTTAAACCGCATGTGAAATATTAATATGGGTAAAATTGCATATATAAGACCGGTTTTTTGTTAAGCTGAAAAATATATGTTAATATTACAAAATGTTAATATCAGCTAAAAAACAAAACAAAACACACTTTATGCCTGGGGAGCAGATAGAGCTCAGTGTTTGAGTGCCTGCTTCCCATGTACAAGGTCCTGGGTTCAATCCCCAGTACCTCCTAAAAAAACCCAACATTATGTTAAGTGAAAGAAACCAGACACAAAGTATTACATATTGTATGATTCCATTTATATAAAATGTAACTATAAATCAATTTATAAAGATGAAATTAGGTTAGTGGTTATGTAGGGCTGGGGAAGGAGCCCAAAGGGGTGTGGAGTATTTCTCTTTGGAGTAATGAAATTGTTCTAAAATTTTTTGTGGTGATGAGTGCACAACATTGTGATTATACTAAAAGCCACTGATTATACACTTTGGATAGATTGTATGGTATGTGAATATATCTCAATAAAACTGCTTAATGAATAAATAAATAATTGTGCAAGAATAGCCAGAAACAGCAGCTATGTACAGCAGGGGAAACAGAGATTGAGAGGTGAAGAATTTTCTTGTTTGTTGGTCTGTTTTTTGTTTATTATTACTATTATTATTGAAATAATGAAAATGCTCTAATAATGATTGAAGTGATGAAGGCACAATTGTGTGATTATACCAAATACCATTAATTGTACACTTTGGATGAATTGTTTGCTTTATTAATATATATCAATAAAATTGTTTTTAAAAGTTTCATATAAAAATGTCCTTCGTGAAGGAATAATTGTTAATTGTATATCTCAACTTGAGTACTTTAAAAATAACATTCTGTGATGCCATAGGAAGTATGCATGAAGAACTTCTGCTGAATACTGAAGTACATTAGTTGTCTCAAAGAAAAGCACTTGCGTGATTGAGTTGCTAGCTGAACTTTCTCCTCTTTTCATTGAAATATTTTTATTTGAAAGGACAATGGACAAATTATGATTATTCAAATTATGATTATTCAAATTCACAGAGAAAATAATAACTGTTATTTGTTGACAATCCTTAAAATTCAACCTTTCAAGCAGAAATGGGAAATTTGGAAAATTTCTACCCACCAGCTAAGTTTGACAGGTTTCTAATACTTTCAGACTTTCTGGTGAGATCTGTTGTGATATCAACAAATGGGATTTTTTTTTTAATATTGTATAATGAAGCCACAGTCCACACTGCAACTGACTTTTCAAAAACTACCACTTGTTTTTGTTTTGGGTCAAATATTCTTAACATACTTTAACAAAAACTTATAGCAATAGATTGAATGCAGAAGCAGATGTAGGACTCCTGTTTCTACTATTAAGGCAGACAATTTAATTCTCTTGGAAACAACAGCACTTTTTAAAACTTTTTAATTTTGGAAAATACACTTTTCATTAAAATTTGTTATTTATGTAATGAGCTTTTCATTGTTTTCAATAAATCTATTTTTTCTTAAAATGTCAGTTCTAATTCTAAAACGGCAAATATCAGTAGATAGCTCACATAAACAAAAGCTCTAGAGTCCTCAGCGGTTTTTAAGAGTTTTGTAAAGGGGTCTGAGGCTAAAGACTGGATAACTGCTGCGGTAAACTAACGCTTAATAATGGTGGAGACTAATTCTTTCTAGTGTCAGAGTTAAATAGGTCAGAATCTATCTGGGCCTCACACAGGAAAGGATTAGCCTTGGTAGCAAGGAGAGCGAAGGCAGTCTGCTTTTTCTGTCCCCCTGGAAACTGCCTTAGAGTGTTTCCTGGAACGGGTTGTACATACCTCTCCGCTTCTGATTGGAGGAGGTTAAGGCAGTGGGCGGTCCGTCCGGAGAGTGGAGGACTGCATTTTCGTTTAGAGGCCACCCGAGTGAACGTACTGACGTCACGCCGGGCGCCGCTGCCCTGAAGTCCCGCCCCTGCCTCCCGCGACAAGGCCGCTGTAGCTGTGGTTACGGCTGAGAGAAGACGCAGAGGCTTGTGTGGTAGGGTCGGAGGTCTCGGGGCTGTCAGTGCTGTCTCTCTTGTTCCGACCCGGCCCTCCCCGGTCTGTCTGTGCAGTAGCCATGGATCTAAATTTAAACCGGACTGATTATTTACAGGTAATTCCGATGGGGTGGGGCGGGCTCCGCGCTGGATGTGCACCTCTCTCTGAGATTTCGTTCCTTCCACAGACGTCGGTCGGGGTAGCTGGCTGCGAGTGCGAGTAGGGTGCGAGTGCCGCGCCGTATCGCCGGCCGCTTCCGCTAGTCTGTTAGGGTACGCGGGAATTGGAAAAAAAGGACACAAACTCCCGTGGTGCGGTGCCGGTGCCTGCAGGGAGCTGAGGATGCTCCGAAATGTGCAGGCTCCTTACAGTCCCGGATTGCACCCTAGGGCCCTTTTTCTCCTCCTCCCTGGGTGCAGTGACCTATGGGCCTTAAACTCAGGAATAACCATCTCTATTCGTCCCTTCTCCCGAACTCTAGAACTTTGTGACTGTAAGCTTGACTGCATCAGCCAGACCATAATAAAAGCAATGACAACCGTTTGTTGAGCATCTAGTTTATTCTTAAGAACGTAACGTACGTAAATATTTAATCCTAATTTTAAAAACTCTTCAAAGTAGGACACATGAGAATCCAGGGGCTTAAAGAAAGTAATTTGCTTAATAGCTAAAAATAATGGAGTTAATTTTTAAAATTTTGTTTTCACTCTTTTTTTTTTTTTATTAGAGAAGTTGTAAGCTTGCAGGAAAACCATGCAGAAAGTAGAGTTCCCATATAGCCACCCCTTGCATGCACAGTTTTCTCTATTGTTTACATTCTGTGTTAGTGTTATCTTTGTTACGATTGATGAAAAATATTGTATTCTAGTTTCTGACTATGAATTTGTATACTCTAATTATTTCATATAAATGAGATCCTATAATATTTGTCTTCTGTGCTGGCTTATTTTACTCTCGTGCTTGTTCTCAAGGTTCCTTCCTGTTGTTGCACATACCAGAACTTCAGTCCTTTTTATGACTGAATAATATTCCATTGCATGTGTATACCACGTTTTGTCTGTCCATTCATCTGTTGAAAAACACTTGGGTTGTTTCTTCCTTTTAGCAGTTGTGAATAATGCCTCTATGAACATTGGTGTGAAATAGCTGCTTGAGTCCCTGCTTTCAATTATTTGGGTTATATACCTAGATGTGGAATTGCCGGGTTATATGGTAATTCTATACTTAACTTTCGGAGGAACTGCCAAGCTGTGTTTGTTCCACAACAGCTACATCATTTTACATTGCCACCAGCAATGTTCCTATTTTTCTACATCCTCTCACTTACTGTTTTCTGGTTATTTATTAGTAACCATTCTAGTAGGTGTGAAATGGTATTTCATTGTGGTTTTGATTTGTATTTCCCAAATGGCCAATGATGTTGAGCATCTTTTCATGTGCTTTTTGGCCATTTGTATAGCTTATTTGGAGAAATGTCTATTCAAGTCTTCTGTTCTTTTTAAAATTGAGTTGTTTGTCTTTTGGCTGTTGAGTGTAGGATTTCTTTATATATTCTGGATATTAAACCCTAATTGTATATGTGGGTTCCAAATGCTTTCTCCTATTCTGTAAGTTGTCCTTTTACTTTCATGATGAAGTCATTTGATGCTTAAAAGTTTTTAATTTTGATAGGTCCATTTATCTCTTTTTTTTCTTTTGTAGCTCTTGTTTTTGGGGTAAAGCCTAAGAAACTATTGCCTAACACAAGGTCCTGAAGATGTTGCTCTATGTTTTCTTTTAAGTCTTTTATAGTTTTGGTTCTTATATTTAGGTCTTTGATCCATTTTGAGTTAACTTTTGTAGATGGTATGAATAGGGGTCCACCTTCATTTCTTTGCATGTGGCGATTTGGTTTTCCTAGCACCATTTGTTAAAGAGACTATTCTTTTTTGGTAACAATTTTTTACTTAAAGTGTATTTTATCTGAGATTATTATAGCTACCCCAGTTCTCGTTTGGTACTATTTGCATGGAATGTTTTATCCCATCTTTTCACTTTAGAGGAACAAAGAAGGACTCTATCCACTGTAGAGGGACAAAGAAGACTCTACATTCAATGCATTTATATTTAAAGTAACTATTGGTAATGCAGGACTTTCTTTTTCCATTTTGCTATTTGATCTTCATGAGTCATATCTTTTATTGTCCCTCAGTTGCTCAATACTATCTATTTGAATTTTTGTATTTGTTCCTTTTTTTCTTTTGTATACATTTTTTGGGGTTATATATTTCCATACCCCCTTATTATTAACATGGTTCATTTTGGCATTGGTGCAAGAATATTACAGGTATTTCTCTTAACCATAGTCCATAGGTTACATTCATTTTATTTTTCCCATGCTTCTCCACATTCTTACCACCTTACAGTAGTGATGGACATTTGTTCTAGTTCACAGAAGGACACTCTTGTATTTGTACTATTAACCACAATTCTCATCCTCCTCTGGGTTCACTATGTGTTCAGTCCCTAGAATGTTCTCTAGTTTTCTTCCAATTGACATTTACATCCCTAGACCACCCTTTTCAGCCACAATTCCATTTATAAACCAGTTGAGTTACTTCTACTGTATTGTTCCATTTTGAGTCCATTCTCATTTCCTCCTGTATATATTTTTCATGTGTTTTCTTTGCAGTTACCATGGGGTTTAAATGTAATCTAAAGCAATCAAGTTTGGTACCAGTTTAACTTCAAAGAATACAGAAACACTGCTCCTATACTCCTCCATCCCTCCACCTTTTTGTTGTACTTTTTACAAATTATGTCTTTATACATTGTATGTCCAAAACCATGGATTTTTCGTTTTTAAATTAATTTACCTTTTAAAATCTGTGAGAAATAAAAGTGGAGTCATATATCAAATATATAATACAGTAGTACAGATGTTTATAATTACCATGTAGTTACCTTTACCAGAGATCTTTATTTCTTTAGGCTGCTTTGATCCACTGTCTTGTGTCCTTTCCTTTCAGTCTGAAGGACTTACTTTAGCATTGCTTGTAGGAGAAGTCTAGTGGTGACACACTCCCTCAGCTTTTATTTATACAGGATTGTCTTAGTCTCTTCCTCATTTTTGGAAAACAGTCTGACCTGATATAAAATTCTTGTATGGCGGTTATTTTCTTTCAGCATTTTAAATATTTTGTCTTATTGTCTTCTTACTTCCAAAGTTTCTCATGAGAAATTGGCACTTAATCTTATTGGAACTCCTCTGTACATAACACATTACTTTTCTCTTGTAGTTTTCAGTATTCTCTACTTGTCCTTGGCATTCAATAGTTTAACTACAATGCGTCTGGGCATGGTTCCCTTCAAGTTTATCCTGTTTGGAGTTCACTGGTCTTCTTGAATGTGCATATTCAGGTCTTTTGTTAAGTTTGGGAAGATTTTTGTCATTATTTTTCTCTGCATCCCTTCTGCTCCTTTCTCTCTTCTTCTGTGACTCCCTTAAGGCATATATTGGTATACTTGATGATGTCTTACAGGTTTCTTAGATTCTGTTCATGTTTTTCTTTCTGTTCATGATCCTTACTCATTTCAATTCTCTTATCTTCTATTCTTTCTCCTGCTAGCACTAATATGCTACTGAAACCCTCTAGGAAATTTTTTATTTCAATTATTATGGTCTTCGACTCTAGTAGTTCTGTTTTGGTTCTCTTTTTTTATAACTTTTCTGTGTTTACTGACATTCTCATATTGTTCATTCATTGGTTTCCTCATATACTTTAGCTCTTTTTCTGTGTTTTTCTTTAACTCTTTGAGAATATTGAAGGTCATTTTTAAAGAGTCTCTGTCTGGTGTTTCCAAATTCTGGTTTTTTTCATTGATTGATTCTGAAATTTTATCTTGTTCTTTTTGGTAGGCCATCATTTCCTGTTTGTTTCTCTTGTAATCTTTTGTTGCATACTGTACATTTTTTTAAAAAGATTTATTCCTCTCCGTGTCCCTGCCCCGTTGTTTTGCTTATGCTGTCTACTTTCTGTGTGTTCTTCTGTGTCTGCTTATCTTCTCTTTAGGCGGCGCTGGGAACCGATCCTGGGACCGTCCAGAGTGGAGAGAGGTTGCTCAATCTCTTGTGCAACCTCAGCTCTCTGATTTGCTGCATCTCTCATTGTCTCTCTTCTGTGTCTCTTTTTGTTGCATCATCTTGCTGTGCCAGCTCTCCACATGGGCCAGTACTCCTGCACCAGCCAGCACTCTGTGTGGGCCAGCTCTCTACTCCATCCAGCTCACCACTCGGGCCAGCTTGCTTTTCACCAGGAGTCCCCGGAAATTGAACCCTGGACCTCCTGTATAATAGATGGGAGCCCAGACACTTGAGCCACATCCATTATTAAAATGTTAATACATTTTAATATTATAATGTGTTAACTCTACTATTTAGTCCCTGAGTTGTCTGTTCCTTAAGTTTGTATCTAGCTAATGATATGACAGAGATTTCTTTGAGTGCCAGGAACTAACAAAACAAACAAACCAGTGTAAAAAATACCTTTCACATTCTTTGTAAACTGGCTTTCTGTGGACTGGTGCTCTCCTTCAGAGCTTAGCTTTTCTTACCAAGAAAAGCAGCGAGGCAGAAGTGCAAGGTGCTCTGTGTGTTTTTTGTACCTGCCTCTTGTCTTGGACATGAACTAGCTCGTGCTCTTAGGAATTCCACTGTTTACAGGACTCTGAATGCCCCCTGTACCACACATGAAATAGACTGCCTCCCACCCCAAATGATCTGTTGCATGTCTTGATGCCAATAATCCTTTGTGTCACTTCGAATTAATTGTTTCTTACACTGTTTAAGCTATGAGCAAGCTGCTTCTGCCTTCAGGGCAAGTTCTGGGAGTGTGAACCAGAGAAGAGTGTCTCAGTTCAGTCCTTCACACTGCCACCCGATAGACTGGCACCTACATACAGACACCCTATATGTGCATAGAGGTTCATCTCCTCCCTCCAGAACAAGATCATAGACCCAGAATGAGAGTGCAGGGTGGTGCCACCCCATGCGTTGGAGGGATGGGGGAGTAACTATCAAGTGGGCCTCAAGCTTCTCCTACCATTTTAAAGTTTTGTTTTCTTGATTCAGCACTTGCCTAGTTACTGCAAGTGTTTAACTATTTTCTGGAATCTGAGGAAGATGACTCTGTCAGTTTTGTTAGTTGTTAAAAGATTCTGTGGGGGAATGGAACCCCGAAGCTTCTTATGTCACCATCTTGTTTGACTGGAAGTCCCCTCTTGAAGTGATGGAGTTGATATTTGAAACAGTCTCTGACTCCAGAGTTGGTGCTTGTGGCAGTTTGAAATTATTTTGTGAATCCCAAAAAGAGAAGATTATGTTTATAAACTAATATATTCCTCTGGGTATATATTGATTGCATTAAATTCAGCTGAGGGACCTTTGATTATATTACTTGATAAGATTGCTTTAGAGCTTTTGATTGGACTGTGTCAGTGAGGCATGACTCAAGTTGAGTCTCCGCCCATTTGCTGGGGCTGATAAAATGGATACACAGAGAGAGAGACAGACAGACATAGGAAAAGGAAGCTGCCATATTCGAGTCTGCTGTGTGAGGGAGAAGACTGCAGGAAAACAGGAGCCCCTGAGGCTCAAATAGCTGAGGCCCAGAAAGAGACAAGCCCTATGCCTGGTTGCTCAGAGCAGCTTCAAGACAGTAGATTCTGGAGGGGAAGACAGAGACCTCCTCCGAGATCAGCAGCTATTTTGCTTCACCACGTGGCAACAATGCCAATGTCAACAGTACCTGACTTTGTGAGAAAGTATCTTTGCTGATGCCTCAATTTTGACATTTCATGGCCTTAAAACTGTAAGCTTTTACCCCAAATAAATCCCCATTGTAAAAGCCTACAGTTTTCTGGTACTTTGCATTGGCAGCCCTTTGGCAAACTAAAACAGTGCTTTTTCATTTACGTTGTATTGCCTCAGGATTTCTTTTAGCAGCCTCAAAGAAATATATCTAAAATTGAATTAATATAATCTCCCCCTCTTCTCTATCTACTCCTTTTCCAGTCTTCCTCTTTTGGCTAGTGGTACAATTTCCCTCAAAATAGAAATCTAAGACTCTTGCTAGGTATTAGTCACCACACCTTGCTGCTTTTATCTTCTAAATATCTCTCAAATCTGTCCCATTTTTTCCATTACTGTCCTCTTTTGCATGAAAAATTGAAATATCCTCCTCTTTGGCTCTTTCATACAGCTATATCTCCCTCCAGTCTACACTTGCTGAGTTATGTTTCAAAAATACAAATCTGAATAGATTACTACTTTAATTCTATCATTGGAATACAGAATCAAGTCATAGGTCTATACTATATGCAAGTTCTTTCATAATCTTTTTATTCTTCAACTTCTCTTCTATTATTCCATCCTCCTCTAACTATGTACCACTAGTAACAGTTCCTTGAACAAGCCATGCTGCTTTAATCCTCTGTACTTTAGGTAAAATAACCTTCACCTTCAGTTAGATTGGATGTTATCATCAACATGTTTGCTGTTTTAGTAGAAATCTCCTCTGTTCCTTTTTATTTTATTTTTTTGAGGTACCAGGACCAGGGTTTGAACCCGGGACCTCATATGCGGGAGGCTGGCACTCAACCAGTGAGCCACATGGGCTCCCCTGAGTTGACTCCCTCATCCGTTTGCTAGTTGTTTGCTTGTTGTTTGCTCGTTGTTTTGCTTATTGTTTTTTTGCTTGTTGTCTGCTCATTGTTTTTGCTCATTGTTTGTTTTCTTTAGGAGGCACTAGGAACTGAACCCGGGACCTCCCATGTGGGAGACAGGTACTCAACTGCTTGGGCCACATCTGCTCCCCTGTGGAGCAGATTATTACAGTTATTAAATAATACAGTTATTAAATAATAACTGTAATCTATTTCCAAAAGTTTTTAATCACTTTATAAAAACTTTCAACAAGTACTATGAAGTTGTAAAAGAAGATTTCCAGAAGTATGTTTTTCATGAAGCACCTTGTCAGTAATGTCACGTAATTATTTTTGACTTGACAACTTTACAGGATAATTTTACTGTTTTTGGTTGTTTCCTATATTCTGACTTTTGTGATGTGTTTTCTAAGAAAGTAAGTTCATTACTGGTAGTAGTAGTAGTTATGCCATTTCAGTAATTAATTGCAGTACAAAAAATAAGGCTCACTCACTGATTTGAATCTGCTGGTTCTTTTAATCTGATGTAATAACTTCAAATTACAGTGTATAAGAAAACATTCACAAGGTGTTTGGTTTGTTTTCTTAGGTGGGAGTGACCTCTCAGAAGACAATGAAGCTACTTCCTGCCTCAAAACATAGAGCTACACAAAAGGTAGAATTTCTTCTTAGCTTTTTTTTTGGCATGAGAGTAAAGAATACAATGACCACTGATAGAGTTTGGTGTCATTATTTCGATTCTTGCCAACCTCTGGTTATTTTACCCACTAAAGTTTTGCACCATCAGTGCAAAGATCAACCTAGTGAAAAAGAAAAACGAAGTTTTAGTTTTAAATAAACTTAAAAAAATTTTTTTTTTAAATCCATGGAGTTGCACTTTGCAAACAGTGAACCCTGAGTTAAACCATGGACTATAGTGGTTTATAGAAATGTGCTACTTATTGACTACACTTAGGTTTAAAATGTGCTTTCATCGATTGTTAAAAATGTTCCACACCAAACAATGCAAAGTGTTACTAATAATATGGTATATGGGAATCCTGTATTTTGGCATGATTGTTTTGTAAACCCGCAACTTCTCTAATAAAAAAAATTTTAAAGCCTTCGTTTTATTACAAAAATAGTTTTGGCCCTGTAGACCCCTGTAAGGGTATTAGTGAACATTGAGGATCCAGGGACCACAGTTTGACAATCCCTATAGTAGATGATTATCTTACATATTCTTATACAATTTCATCTCAGAATAAATCTCTGCCTATACAAAGTCCATAAATCCCCCTGAAAACATGCATAATTATTTGTGAATGTGCATTATACTGGGGAGAGGGTCCATAGCTTCATTAAATATGCAAAGAAATTTGTGATCCCCCAGAAAGTTAAGAATCAGTGGACTAATATCAATATCAATTATTTGGTATTTGAATCTTGTTTTATGGCCTAATAAGTGGTCAGTTTAATAATGTTGAAAAGAATGTGTATATTCTAATTCTTGGGATTGGATGTAATGTATATTATGTTAGATATTTTCCATTAAAAAGATTAAAAAAAAAAGTCAAATGATTCATCCACAACCTTATTTGATAATCTGTTTTGAAAGGTAACTTCAGATATTTGTAGCTTCCAGTTAAGGAAAATAAATGACCTCCCTGTAATTTCTGATTGTATTATTATTATTATTTGCATTCTTCTTAGTCTTGTCTTTGGGCTTTTCTAAATCTTTGGAGAATTTTTTTTTGGGGGAGGGGGGTATTTTTCCCAGGTTTTCTGATCTCTCCTTTTTTTTTTCTTTTTTTAAAATTTTTTATTGTGGCACATAAATACAATATAACATTTCCTATTTTAACCACTTTCAAGTAAACAATTTATATACTTGTATATGTATACTGAATATAATTCAGTGGTGTTAATTGCACTCACAATGCCTATACTTTAAAAAAGATTTTTTTTAAAGATACTTATATTACACAAATGTCACATAAAAAATATAGGGGATTCCCATATGTCCCGTTCTTCACACCTCCCACATTTTCCCACATTAACAACATTCTTCATTAGTGAGGTACATTCATTGCAATTGATGAACACATTTTGGAGCATTACCACTAAGCATGGATTAAAGTTTACATTGTAGTTTCCACAATGTACATTACACAATGTACATTGTAGTTTACACAATGCAGGCCATTATGTAGCTCCTGTGTATTCTTTTAATACTTCATAAATAAAAATAAGTTGTGGCTAAATAGGGAGGATAACATTTTTGACATCTTTAAATGATGGGAATCGTATATCTAGAAATTCATGGTTCTCATATAATAGGAATAAGTCATGATATCTAGGTCCAAAATTTCAGATGAATTTTTATTAAAGAAGAGGAAGTTGAATCTAGCTTTAGATATTCTTTTTTTAAAAAATATATTAAAAAAAATTTTAAAGATACTTAGATTACATAAATGTTACACAGGAAATATAGGGATTCTTATATACCCTGCTCCCTACCCCTCCCACACCCTCCCACATAAACAACATCCTTCATTAGTGTGGCACATTCATTGAAATTGATAAATGCATCCTGGGGCATTGCCACTGAGCATGGACCATAGTTCACATTGTAGTTCACACTCTCTCCCACACAATTCTGCAGGTTATGGGAAGATATATAATCGCCTATATGTGTCATTGCAGTGTCATTCAGGACAATTCCCAAATCCCGAATAGGCTCCCATATTACACCTGTTTTTCCATCTCCCTGCCCCCAGAGCCTCCAGTGGCCACTGCCTCCACATCAATATTGTAATTTCTTCCATTGATAGAATCACAATAAGTCTATAGTAGAATACCAGTAAGTCCACTCTAGTCCATAGTTCATTCACCAATCCTGAGGATTCTGGGATGGTGATGTCCATTCCACCTCTAATTGAGAAGGGACGTTGATCCCATACAGCCGATGGATGAGACTTTCTTACTTCCAGTTGCCGGCTCTCTTGTTTCCTTGGTATGGTGGTTGTAAATCCTCACCTCCTTGTTAGTTGTCCTGGGTGAGTCCGATGAACTGGAGAGTACGTGTTGCAACTCTGCTGAGACTCAGGGCCCAGCTGGCACATGGACAGCCCAAAGATTCAAGTCTCTTGAACATAGACCTACCAACTCCAGCACCAAGTATAGGTTCAAATAGAAGGGACAGATGAGCCATGTATAGGGAAGCCATTACTGAGTCCAACTCTGTCACTCTCAGGAGCACTGGCAAGGCACCAAATTCCAGAGCTATCTGCCCTGACCATAGGATCTGGGATTCTCCAGAGCACTCAGGAACCCCACTATTTGGGGTAGTATCCACTTTGGCAGTCTAGGAGATCCTGCTGAGATGTGCATAAGTGTTACTTCTGGGATGACCTCCTGACTCACTTTGAAGTGTCTTAGACATATAAACTCATTTGTCTTTACCCTTTCCCCCTTTTATTCAAGGTCTTTTTCCAGTTGCATTGCTAGTGGGTGCTTGGTAGAAATCTCATGGTGCCAGGGAAGCTCATGCTGGAGAGAAGATAATGCATTTATATGCTGAGTTTGGCTTAGAGAGAGGCCACATTTGAGCAACAAAGAGGCCCTCAGGAAGCAACTCTTAGGCACCCCAAAACACTAGATTAAGTTTCAATTTCAAGAGCAAAGGCTCACAAGCATAATCGTCAATATCAGGAGCCCATCAATGGACCATCCTCCTTCGCCAGTCATTGATCTCTACTTTTAAAGTAATAATTTCTATATTGACTGTCTTATTTTTCCTATTTACAGTTAATAGGGCATAATAGTAGTAATTTTAGATTCTCTTTAATCTATTACAGGTGGTTATTGGAGATCATGATGGGGTAGTTATGTGCTTTGGCATGAAGAAAGGAGAAGCAGTGGTAAGTGTAGCTTTTTTGATGGAGAAAAAGATTTTCTAAAAGAGAAATGTGCTACTTATTGGATACACTTAGGTTAAAATTTTTCTAAAATACAGACAATGGAAAATGGGTCATGTGGAAAGTAGTTATATGAGTATCTGACAGCAGGCAAGCTCAGCGGTCATATGTTAGCTATTTGGAAGGCACCTTTGGCAGTCCATGATGATGTGTTAGTTTTCTATGCTGTGTAACAAATCACAAAACAGTACACATTTATTATCTCGCAGTTATCTCACAATCCAGCACAGGATTAGCTACATCCTTTGTTGAAGGTCTCACATGGCTGCAGTGTAGGTGTCATTCAGGTTGTATTCTTTTCAGGAGCTCGAGGTCCTATTCCAACTCACCTGCCTGTTGGCAGAATTCAGTATCTTCCTGTTGTAAGACTGAGGTGTCCTTGTCTTCTTGATGTCTGCTAGTTGAGGACTCCTGAGACTCCCTCAATTTCTTACAACATGGTAACTAACTTCTTCAAAGTCAGCAGGACTCTTTCCAGGCTGTTAAGATGGAGTTTTATACCAATGTAATGTAGAATGATCACAGAAGTGACTATCCCACCAGCGTTTGCTCTGTGTCATATTGTAATCAAGGAATTAACTCTCCCATCCTATTCACAAGTCATAGTTTTCAAGTGGTGGGCCTGAGATGTGAACCTTGATATTGTACCTTTTCTGGACATTGCAAAAAGATGAAGAGTGTGAAAATTACTTGAAACCTGTTGTTTCCACTGTTAACATTGATTCGTGTGGCCTTCCAGATATTTTATTCTCTGTGTATAAAGTCATTTATACACAGAGAATAGAAATGGTTGCCAATATTAAAATAGAAAATAACCAGGAAGAAATGAATGGTAAGAATGTTGTTTCTAGTTAAATACTGAGATATGATGATAGGTATTAAGTCATATAATTATATTTTCAGTAAACTCTGTAATTTTAAAATATTTTGCTACAACAATCTATAAAAATTGCAAAGAAACCAGGAGAGATTAGTTTTCGAAAGATGATTAAAGTTATGTAAAAAAATGTACATTGGACCTAACTAAAGAATTTTCTAATTGGACTTCTCTGTAGACAGGAATATTGTTTAAATCAGTGCCTCTCAAACTCTAAATCAGTGCTTCTCAAACTCTCATGTATGTAGGAGCTACCTGGGGAATGCAGATTCTCATTTGGTAGATCCTGGGGTAGGGCCTGAGATTTTGCATTTTTAATAAGTTAAGTGATGCCAGTGCTGCTGCTTAGTGAACCAAAACTTTGACTTGCAAATGTTTAGACTTTAATGATATTAAATATGTGTGGGAATGAATATTCCAAAGTTTGAAGATACTTAGCAAAAAAAACCTCACTAAATTAAAAAGATTTTTATATTAAAGGTGTTTCAACATAATGGTGCTATAATATTTTGTAAGTTTAAAATAATAACTTTTTTTTTTGTTAAAGGAGCAGGCTTACAATAAAACAATTTGTATACCTAATTTTTTCCCCACCAATTTTTTTCAGGCAGTGTTCAAGACTTTACCAGGGCAGAAGATTGCAAGGCTGGAACTAGGAGGCATTCTTAACACACCTCAGGAGAAAATTTTTATTGCTTCAGGATCTGAGATTAGAGGCTTCACAAAGAAAGGAAAACAGTTCCTCTCTTTTGAAACAAATCTCACTGAAAGCATTAAAGCTATGTATGTTTTTTGTTATCTTTTAAACATTTTTACATATCCAATTACGATATTTTGTGTAGAAGTGGAACATTTGATCAGTATCCTATCTTAATAGGCTTTCTGGCAAATAAAATTGACTAAAGATACTTTATTAGTCAGAAATTAAATTTAAACTAGAATCAATGCAAAATTGGTTGTTGAAATGTTTTCATTTTAAGACCTTTATAGTATTTATAAATTCATTTTTTACTACTTGGCTCAGTTATTATTCCTGATTGAGGCATAAATATAAAAGTGAAAGAAATCTCCAGATAAAAGACTGGCAGTCAAAGTTGGTGACTACCAATTGAGTATAATCTCAGGTAAATCAAGTAGGTGAAAAATAACTCCCTTAAAGCAGGGGTTCTTAACTTTTTTTGTTCCATGGACCCCTTTGCCAGTCAGGTGAAAACTGCAGACCCCTTACTAAGTCCACGCTGTACAGTGTATTATTTAATAAATCTATCACACCTGTACCAGCATATTCCCACAAGAATGTTTTTTTGAATTTCAGATCAGGTGCACAGACCACTGGTTAAGAAAGAACCTTTGCCTTAAAGGCTTCCTGATGTGTGAAATTTTGTGATTAAAATTTTAGTTTTTTAATCATGGGGGCTGAATTAAAGTTCATCTAATATATTTCTTAAACCTGTTAATTATGAGAATCCCCTGGAAAGATTAAAAAAAAAAAAAAAAAGATTCCTTGCCTTCCTCACCCCCCATACTTGCCAAATCAGTATAAATAACCAGGAATAGGTTTTTTAAAAAAGTTCTTCATTTGAATCTCATGCAGCCAAGTTATACAAGCAGCCAGACCTGGGTTTAGAAACTACTGATTCAGCCCAGAGTTCTGTATAATGTACAGCTTTCCAAATACCTCATGAGTGCCAAGGATGGGATGTAAAACCTTGGTTTATGAGAGTAGATAAGAATTAAACAATGGCAAGTGGAAGTAATTTCAGTGGTTCAACGGGAATGTAACACGATTGAAATGCTTTTGTTGGTATTTGTGGCCAATGATAATTGTGGAGTACTAAAATCAAAAGTTTTGATTTTAGAAGTCAAGTTGTAATATGTTTATTATAACATACCTCTATTCAGAGAGGTATGTGAGTAGAAGTGTGAGGAAGATAAGGAGTATCTTCTTATAATAGTTAATAGTTCTTTAATTAGTTTATTAAAGTTTTTATGGAGGTTGGCAGGATGGAAAGGTTTTTTTACTTGATTTTTAGATATTTACTATCTGAATCCCCACACTGTTAAGGTTGCTTAGGGAAACAAAGGTTATAACATGAAAATACTCAATAAGGAACTTACCAGTTAAAAAATTGGCCACATCTTTCCCTGCTTGATGCTGACATCTGTCCCCACTCTTGTCAACAAAAGTCATTTCCAAATAGTACTTCTGCCAGTATAATGCCAGAATAATGCAGATTAATTTCAAAATGAAGTTGAAAATCTTGAAAAAGATGTAAGATTTCATGAGATTGATAAAAATGATATTAAGCGGACTCCTGGAATCTTATGCAGAGTCACAAAGAGAGGCCACTTAATAATGGAAGAGGAAATCAGTGAGGATTACTATAGGATAAGCTCTTCAGAGAATAATTTTAGTATCAAAAATTTGTAAAGATACCTGGGGGTGGAAAAACTGATAAAGCCTTAGAATAAAATGACCCTTTTTATGATCAGTGAAAGCAATCTAGAAGTGAAAGACAGATTATACTAGTCTAAATTTTTGTGAAAAATTTCAGTTCCTCCAAGTGAAAATTTGATTCAGTCTAAGAATTAGAACGTAGTTGTGATTGTTGCTTAAATTTTGTTAAATATAATTTGAAATGAGCTGTTTTTTAAAAATATAAAGCTTTAATCAAACCATTTTTCCACCATTTATCCTTTAGTTTAAAGTAGATTCACTTCAGATAGCCTATTCTAATCATGTGGTATGGTAGTAAGAAAGGTAACTCTATAACTAAACTACCCAATTTGCATTTCACTCCACTGTTTACTTGTTGTGTCCCATTAGACAAGTTATTCAACATTTTATTATTCACCCTGTAAAAAGGGATAATTGTCCCTAGTTTCTAGGGCTAAAGATTAAGTAAGCTAATACATGTAAATCACCTAGGACACATACAAAAAAAAGTTATTTTGGGCATAGCAATTGTCTTCAGGTATAGAAAACTAAATTATCATCTGTGTCCTTCTTTTCAGGTTTTCTGACTTTTTTTTTTTTTTTTCCTTATGGATTCTTTCCACTTCATAAGAGCGTATCCTGTTCTCTTCCTTGACGTCTTTTTTAAGCTTTTCCAACTTATGAAAATCCTCTCTTTCTGGGAGAAAGGTTGTGTACTGAAAAGGGCATGCGATTTGGAGTTTTTAGGTCCCAGTCTTATCTACTTCTGCAACTCCCTAGCTGTGAAACCTTAAGGAATCTTGTAATTTCTCTTAGGCTCAGTTTCCTTGCCTGCAAATGACAATAATGCATGAAAATTTCCCCATAGAGGCACTCTGAGGGTTACTTGAGATAATACATTTCAAAAGTTGTTTTTAGACATTTCTTTAATGGGTATTATTATTTCTGCATGTCACTTTTATTTTCCTTAGATGATTTTTTAAAATTGTGGTAACATATATACAACATTCACCTCAGTTTTTATTGAGAAGCCCAAGGGCTTAAGATACCTCATTTATGGCTTTCAAAATTGGAACAGTATTATATTGAAAAGGCTAGGAATTAAGTGGGGGAAATGAAAAGAAAAAAAGTGTTCTTTAGTCTATGATAGAATGATAGTAAACTGTAAATTTTTGGTTTCATCTCTGCTTGTTTTTTGATATATGGATTTCTAAGATTACTATTTTAATGTTCTCAGGCACATATCTGGCTCAGACCTCTTTCTCAGTGCAAGTTACATCTATAACCATTATTGTGACTGCAAAGATCAACATTATTATCTTTCTGGAGACAAAATCAATGACGTCATCTGTCTTCCAGTAGAAAGATTGCCTTGTATAACACCAGTATTGGCCTGCCAGGATAGAGTGCTCAGAGTTTTACAGGTGCTGTTATTTGCATTTTCATAATTTTGCATGATTTACTAGATAAATAAATATTTATGAACACTGTATACTTTGGAGATAAATTACTTTAGTGATCTCTACTACTTTAAATGTACTACATAAAATTATATCTGAAAAATATTTTAATATATTTTAATTGTTGATTACAGTATTTTTATTGTACTAAATTTTTTTTTTCTTTATTAGATAACTTGTAGACTTACAGAACACTCATGCATAAAATACAGGATTCCCATATACCACCCCATCACAAATACCTTGCATTGGTGTGGAACATTTGTTACAATTGATGATAGCACATTTTTATAATTGTACTATTAATTGAAGTCCATCGTTTATTCATTTATATTTTAAATCAATTAATTTTTTTTTGTACTTGAGGCAAATGTTTTGAGATCTTTGGCCATGTTTTGGAAGAAAAAGGGTATGCCCTCATCTACAATTTCTGAGTTACTACAGAATGGAGTATCTTCTCTCCAGAGAACCCTTCCCAGCTTTTCTCCTCTTGTCTTCTTCCTCCATCACTACCCTCACCCTCAAATCAAATTAAAGGAGGATTTAGGGAGAGGTGTTAGGCTTTAACAAGAAATAATTGAGATCAGAGTTATATAATTTGAGTTTTTTCAGCATTCATGACACTTTGTGGAAAAGAGTAGGCACTTAGTAAATATTTCTGGATAAATAAACAAGTGTTAGAGAGAAGGGAAAAATCTCTTTGGTGTCTTTATATTTCTTTAAAAACCATGATTGGTTAAAGCAACTGCTTAAGATTATTGCTATTAGTAATAATAATAATTACTTCTACCTCTACTTGAAAGTGGCTGTCAATAAAATACACACAAACACACTATAGGACCATTAAATAAAGTTTAAATGTAAATTGTGTATAACAGGTAGATAGATTAATTGGATGAGAAACCTAGGCTCATCATAGCTGCAGTTAAATAAAAAGTTTAGCTGTGAGTTGTATGTCCCCACAGACTATCTCAATCTTTGGGATTTCACAGCAATGACCATTTTTTGGCATCAGCCTTTTTGTAGAAGGAAAAATCCAGTGATTCTATGAGATATTTTTTTGTGGAGAATCAAAATATTATTCAAGGGTCATTCTAGAGGAAACAATGATTAGCTTGACTCCTAGCCTAAGCTCTTAAATATCCGTTGTTTCAACTATGCTTTTAACAAGAACTGGCTAGTAGTGAACTCTGGGATTCTGCTTTGTTTAACAGGAGTTCCCTATGCTTTTATATGGTTATTGTAAAAAAAAAAAAAATTGTGAAGTATTTGTGGAAAGTAAGAAGTTGAAGTCTTTTCCTCTTCCCTACATACTCCTTCCCAACCCCCAGAGGTAGCTTCTGTTAAGTTTGGTTTGCATTCTTTGTGTTTATATAGCTATATGTACATATCTTTTAAATTTTAAAATTATATTTTAAATAAAAGGTAAAGCATATGGTTCTCTCATATATATTTACATTTTTTAACAATAATAGTATTATACTATATATATATAAAATACTTTTGCAGGTTTTTTTCTTTGAGTAATATATCATAGATATTATTTCCAAGTCAGTATAAGTACTTCTACCTCATTTGCTTTAACTACTTCACAGATGCTGTGCACTGACAAGTATTGCAAGTAGCAAAATTTTTTAAAAAATGACCAAAGTGCCTACCTTGTTTTCTTATCTAAATAGCAGGTTATTCTGCCTCTAACTGGAGTGAGTTTTATTTTAAATTTGTACTCTGTTTTAGTTTTTTGGTTTTTTTTTTTTTCCAATTTATTTATTTAAATTAGAGAAGTTGTAGGTTTACAGAAAAATCATGCATAAAATGCAGAGTTCCCATTAACACCCTATTACTAACACATGGCAATAGTGTAGTACATTTGTTACAATTGATGAAAAAAAAATTTTATAATTGTACTATTAACTATAGTCCATGGTTTATATTAGGGTTCACTGTTTGTGTTGTACAGTCCTATTTTCTTTTTTTATTCTTGTAACATACATAAAACCTAAAATTTCCCCATTTAACCACAGTCAAATATATAATTCAGTACTGTAATTATATTCACAATGTTGTGCTACCATCACTACCATCCATTACCAAAACTTTTCCATCAACCCAAGTAGAAACACTGTACAATTTAAGCATTAACCCCTCAATTCCTCCTCAACCCCAGCTTCTGGTAACCTATATTCTAGTTTCTGTTTCAGTTTTAAAATACTTGCTCTCCCTTAGGGATCTGATGTGATGTATGAAGTTGAAGTTCCTGGCCCACCTACTGTCTTAGCACTTCACAATGGAAATGGAGGTAATCAGAATTTCATATTTCACAATCAAATAAGGAAGTGCATTATGTTATTTGTGTAGATATTTTAGGTTCCTAATGATATGTGTTTACAAAAAATATTAAGTGGTAATGGGAGGGAAGCGGCTGTGGCTCAATCAGTAGGGCTCCCGTTTACCATATGGGAGGCCCCGGGTTCGGTTCCCGGGGCCTCCTGGTGAAGGCAGGCCCGCCCGCGCGGCGTGGTTGGCTGACCCAGCGAGCACAAGCAGCAAGGGGGGGATAAATGAATAAATAAATAAAATCTTAAAAAAAAAAAAAAAAAAAAGTGGTAATGGGAAATTGTAGAAATAAAATGAGCTGGAATTGAAACAGTTTTTTTCTGAGAACTTGCCAGTAACTAATAATAATGAGTAATTGAACTTTTGTTTTGGGTTTCCTCATCTTAAAATTGGAGAGTCTTTTATCCTATGGCTGTAAAATTCTGTGAATATATATCCATCTTCCCACATTGTTTCTTGTCTTTTTTGTAATAAAAAGATTTTTTACACGTAAATCAAAATATGTGAACATATTTTAATTTTAAAGAAATGTTGCAAGTTCATGGGATAAATATGTTAATTTTAATTATAACGTAGGTGACTCTGGAGAAGACCTTTTGTTTGGAACATCAGATGGAAAACTTGGACTTGTTCAGATCAGTACATCCAAACCAATGCACAAGTGGGAAATTCGAAATGAGAAAAAAAGAGGAGGTATGTTTTTGGTGAAGTTCAGATTCTGAAATCTCAGTGATTATTAAATAAAATACCCTAGATTACATAATTCATACTGTTTTATTTCTTTACATTCCACAGCAGACATTTAGGAATTCCCAGAGCCAGCTCTAATTTATCTACTATTTGTTTAACAAGTTTATCATACTATTAGCATGATTATTTTTTAAAAATAAGAAATGTTAATAGTAGTTTGGAATAGATGGGTTAATGTCCTGCTAGAACAGTATTCTATGCTAATATCAATTTTTAATTATTTAGGGTAGGGCATTTATTAGAATCTGGGAGTACTTGGTATGAGTTAGTAAAGAAATGCAGTGTGTTAAGGAAATTTCCTGTTTTTTAAGAAATTTATACCTTTCTAAGTGAAATTTATACCTGATAAGGTAGGTAGTGAGATGGCTATAGGTATGGAATGTTTATTCATATATTCGTTTATCCCTTCAACAAATACTTGTTGGGGAAGACAGAGGATTAAAAAAATAACGTAGCTTCAGCTAGTCATCTAAAGAAAATACAAGGCAAGGAATTAGAGAGTGATGGTGGAAGGGGTAGGGCTGTATTTAGACTGGGTGGCCAAGGGAGGCATTTTAGCAGAGGTGAAATTTGAACTGAGTTCTAAATAAGAAAGAGTCAACAATTTGAAGGTTTGGGGGAAGACTGTTCCAAGAAGAGAAAAAACATAAATGCAGAGGACTTGAGGCTAAAGTAAACTTGACTCATTTGAGGTTAGTAGGAAGATTAATAGAGCTTAAATGCATTAGCATGGTATGAGATGAAGTTGGAGATGTAAGGTAGGCCAAATTGTGTAGATCTTTGTAAACCCTGAAAAGAGTTTGAATTCTGATCTAAGTGCAGTGGGAAATCATTAGAGAATTTTAAGTAGAGGTGTGACATGATTTGATTTACTCAAAACAAAACACTCAATGAAGAATGGATTTTGGCAAAAACAGGTCAAAAGTGGAAACATGGAGCCCAGTTAGGAAGTTGTTATAATTTATCCTAGTCTAGACTAGAGATATGTGTAGGCTTGACTAGATAAAAATCAGTTGGAAATGGAAAGAAGACAAGTTTTAGTATATATTTTAGAAATAGAGTTGATAGAATTTGATAATAGATTTGATATGGAGAATGAGGAAAAAAAAAAAAAAAAGGAGGAATGAGAGATGAAGATTTTTGGCCTGCTTCAGGTGGGTGGTGCCATGTACTAAGATGGGAAGAGACCAGGGAAGGATCAGTGTTGAATGAATGCTGGTAAAGAGGGGAATGCAGAGTTTTGTTTGGGGCATGAAAAGTTTGAGATGCCTGATGTCTTAAGAGATGCTGAATAAGTCCTTGGATATATGAGTTTGGAGCGCTGGGGAAAGGCCAGAGCTGGAGATGTGAACTTAGGACTCAGGGCCATATAGATTATATTTAAAGTCTTGGAAATAGATGAATGTGGATGGAAAGGAGAAGGGTGACAGATGACACTCAAAGGTTGTTTGTTTGTTTGTTTTTCCCATTCTTTCTTGGTATATACATTTTTTTTCATTCTTATATGATATACACTCAGTATATACTTAACTATAATTATTTTATTAATAACTTATCACTTACTCTTTTTTAAAGGTATTTTGTGTGTTGACAGCTTTGACATTGTGGGTGATGGAGTTAAAGATATGCTTGTTGGGAGAGATGATGGAATGGTGGAAGTGTATAGTTTTGATAATGCAAATGAACCTGTTCTACGATTTGATCAGGTAAGTTCATTTTTAAGACTAAGTATGTTTCGACAGAATTTATTAATCATCAAATAGTTATGGTGGTGTCTGTGATGGCTTGGATTTTATTAAATTAGAACATATTAAAATCTTGTGTCCGGTTAAAAAATTTGACTGCTTTTGACATTATTAAAATCTTCTGTATTGTGTCATAGACTACTCTTGTGATTGAATCATAGGCTAATGCCTTCAAGCTGAATAATAAATTACTTTTTTATTATGTTTTAAATAGTATTATACATTTCCAAAGTATTAAATATTTTGCCTTAGTTTCTATAATGCATAACAACACACTATAGGGGTAACATTTATATATTTGGGTAAATGAATGAGACTGTGCTGTTATAAATTAGAATCTTTTCTAAGAATCATGTTCATATTGTCAGGACTATATTGTTTTGGTTTCCTAGCTGCTAAAACAAATACCATACAATGAGTTGTCTTAAACAATAGTCATTTATTGGCCCACAGTTTTGAAGCTAGAATTCCAAAATCGTGTTGCCAGCAAGGCGATGCTTTCTCCTTGAAGACTGTGGTGTTCTGGGGCTGACTGCAGGTGACCTATGACATTGGCTTTTCTATCACATGGCAATGTACATGGTGCTGTCTTCGTTCTTTTCTGGATTCCATTAACTTCCAGCTACTAGCTGCTACCCATGGCTTAGCTCTGCTTATACAAAGGACTCTGGATAAAAACCCAACCTGATTCAGCTGGGCTACACCTTACCTTAAGTAATATCTTGAAGAGATCAAATTTACAATGGGTCTACACTCATGGGACCAGGAGTTGTGACCTGAACATGCCTTTTGTGGGGGACATGATTCAATCTCCAACAGATATCATCCCTGGTAATGATACAGCATTTCCCTTCCTCTGCTAGGGCTGGCACTAAGAAATCTTACCTTTCCACTATTTCTTCTGTTTGTCTAATGACTTAGGTACCATTTTCAGGATTTATACATAGGCTGTAAATACTCTGCCTCATCTTGGATCCATGTGGTCACCCTGTTGTTTTCCAATAAGGAGAAGACCTCTTATCTGACACAGACTTGCCTAGTAGTTGGTTAATCGAAAAAATTAGTTACAGGGCGAATCATAAAAAAAGAATATATACATACCTTAAACATCTTATTTTAACTTAAACTTATATATTCATTTGCCAATATTTTGAGGTATGACTAAGGTCTTTTTTATGACTTTGGTTTCCCTGACCGGCATTCCATGATGTTTTCTTGCATAAGCCATATGCATACTATTTTGTCTAGGAGTTCTGGCTTTATAGTTCTATATGACTGATTTTTAAAAAATATATAAATTAATCTATGACTAAAGGTTTTGGCAAAAATATATTAAATTACAGAAGATAAAAACATTTCATGAAAATGTATATTGACAAAAATATATAGAAATTAATATTTTATTTTTGTAACTTTTTCTGAGTATATTAGGTTAATGTAATGTGAAACTTTAAAAGTTACAATTAATAGTCACTTGATAAACCACTCACAAAGTGACAATGTGTGTGACTCTGTCGACTGGGTAAAACATCCTTCTGCAAGTCAGGTGGTTTCCAATGTTTTGTTTTCAATAAATTGAAGGAGGACTTAATCAAGTTGTCAGATAATATATCATTTAAAAACATTTTTGGTGGTAGATTAGTTGGTGTTATTTGATATATTACTGTGAAGATGTTCACACAATCAAGTGAACTTTCAATAATGAAATTTTATTCCCATCTACATCTTTAGGTGATGAAGATTGGTCAGGGCTTACATCTATAAAAGTTAAAAATAGAAATAGAACTGATGTAGAACCCAGGCTCATTCCACCAATAAGTAGTATTCATCCAAGATACCTGAATAATTAGAAGGGGAAAAAAGTTCCATTCATCTCATGGGATACATTCCCAATAGAATTTTGCTTTTTGTAATTATTATTTACTAAATATACTAAATATATTTTTATAAGTTTACTAAAACTTTTATATTTGTCTTGATCATTTGTATGCCACTAATAATCACAGTGATAGAAATGTCTAATGATTAGAGCTTTATGGTCACAAAAGTAAATTTTTCAGTTTGTATTTTTTTGGTTGAAGAGAAGTATAAAAAATATAAAAATGAGCATATGATTATATTATATTAAGATATAATTATGTGAGGGGAAGTGAAATAAAAAATAAAATCAAGAAGAAAAAGGAATGATGTAAAATTTCCAACTGTTCAGAAGGATTTGTTTTCTGCATTTTTAAGGGAATGATTATGTATAACAGTTTGTCCAGAAATTGCATTCTTTGTAACCATTTCAAGTTGTGATGAAAAATTTTCAAGTCCATTTAAAAAATATACATAGTTTTTTTGTTTTGTTTTGTTTGTTTTTAAGAATTACTTTAGTGGGAACATGAACAAAGAAATTTGAAGACTTCTAGTGTATATGAGATTATCTGGGATGCTTGTTTAAAATGCAGATATTACACTCCACGTGTGAGCCTAATTTTATCTAAATTCAGAATCAAACCTTTGCTACTTGTATCTCCAAAATAATTTTCCTTAGGAACCAACTAGTAGCCTAATGTGCATAATATCTCAGGGTTTGTCTGTTACAGGGATGGTGAGGAGAACTAGCATTTGTTGATTTCCTGGCTTAATGCTGGTGTCCGTTCCCTCCACTCCTTTCTTTAAAATCATGGTTCTCATCTTTTCCTGATAAAAATTACCTGATAGTGTTATTCAGACTGCTAGCCAAAACCCATTAATGAGTTGCCAGCAGCATGATTTTAATGAAAAAGAATAGATTAGAATATCAGAGTGCAACAGCGCCCATTTTAAGTTTGTATATGTTGTGTTTGTTCATGTGTGAATACATATATCCTGGATTGTGATATAAAATTTATTGCTGGCTTTCAAAATAGTTTGAAAGCTACTGACCTAGAATGCTTGTTAAAAATGAAAACTCCTAGTCTATTCAGCTAAGTGATTATTATCAGATAAGCTGAGAAAAGAGATGTAAACCCCAAATCATCTAAAAAAAAAAACCTTTTTTTTCCATAGTAGCAAATTTCCTAAGGGTTCCATATAGGCTATCATCTTTATTCATCTAAAAACTATTTGGAGAAAACACATGGGACATGGTCTGTGGAATTCAAATAATAATCTAAATTTCTTGGGAGTTTTGCTCATGTCATTTTTTTTTAAAGCTTCCTAATTATATAAATAAACTTTCTTTGCTCATTAGATGATTATACTGTTAGCTGAGTGATACACACAAATATGCTAGAATCATTTTTCCCCAAATTTAAAAACACTGGAATCTTCTGTCATTTGTGCAGTTTGTCTTTCTAATCTCAGTGTTTGCACGTAGTAAGCATTCGGTAAATATATATTGAATGTCTAGTGACAGTAAAATAAGTTTTGTGGCTTGTTTTAACATATCTGGGAAGTTTTTGTTATTAATGAAGTGTCTTCAATTTATTTTAGACCTTGTCTGAAAGTGTCACATCTATCCAGGGTGGTTGTGTAGGGAAAGATGGCTATGATGAAATTGTGGTATCCACATATTCAGGTAAGGTAAATGATAGTTGTGAGAAAGAATCAATAATAAAAAACGTAGATTTTAAAGATTGCTTTTTTTAAAAATTTATTGAAGTATATCACTCATACATGAACATACATAAACAATAAGTGTATAGTAATCATTGTGAATTTACAAAACAAACATACACAACATCATACAGGGCTCTCACACTTCACCCTACCACCAATACCTTGCATTGTTGTGAAACATTTTTAACTAATGATTAAAGAGCATCCTCAAAATATTACTACTAACTAAAGTATTTTCCCCCAAATCACCCTATTATTATTATTTTTATACCATTTATACATGAACATACATAAACAACAAGTGTGTAGTAAAAGTTGTGAACTTACAAAGCAAACATTCATAATATTGTGCAGGAGTCCTGTACATCAACCCTCCACCAACACCTTGCATTATCGTGAGACATTTGTTACAAATTATGAAAGAATACTGTCAAAATCTTACTACTAATTATAGTCCTTACCTTACATTTGGTGTATCTTTCCCGCAACCCACCCTATTATTATTTTCTAAATATATTTTTATGATAGAAGTTGTAAACTTACAAAACAATCATACACATGTGCAGAAGTCCCAAACAACACCCCTCCATCAACACATCACACCGTGGCGGAACATTTGTTACAGATTATGAGATAATATCATCTGATTATTACCAGTTCCACAGCGTATATTTGGCACACATTTTCCATACTCCCACATTATTAACACAGTACATCTTTGGCATAGATTCAAGAATATGACCTTATTACTGTTAACCACACTCCATAGGTCACTCCAGTTGTATTTTTCCCATGCTTCTCCACATTCCCACCACCCTGCAATACTGATGTACATCTGCTCTAGCTCATAAAGGACACTCTTGCATCTGTACCATCAACCACTATTCTCATCCACCTCTGGGTTTACTGTGCTGTTCAGTCCCTAGATTATTCTCTAGCTTTCTGTCAATTGGCATTTACATCCCTAGACTACCATTTTCAGCCACATCCCCATTTATAAACCAACTATTACTCGCTATAATGTGTTACCATCACCTCTGTACATTTCCACAATTTTACAGTAAAGTTAATTAAAACTTCTACATACATTAAATATCAGTAGTCCATCTCAGTTCTCCTTTTATCTCCTTTAAGAATCTACCATCTACCACCAGGTCTTGAAGATATTTTCCTACATTTTCTTTTAGAAGCTTTATGGTTCTTTTATATTTAGGTTTTTGATTCATTTTGAGTTAATTTTTGTATAGGGTGTGAGATAGGTGTTCTCTTTCCTTCTGTTGCTATGGATATCCAATTTTCTCAGCATCATTTGTTGAATGGACTGTTCTGCCCGAGCTGGGTAGGTTTGACAGGCTAGTCAAAAATCACTTGACCATATATGTGAGGGTCTGTTTTTTAACCATCAATTCGGTTCTATTGGTCTATGATACAGATTGCTTTTGATGACTACTTTTTCAAAGGTGTTAATAGAAATTCATTCTTTTTTTTTTTTACATGTAATTTTTTTTTTTTTACTCAAACAATGTATTACACAATATATTTGGTTCATAGTAATGCATTCCTACAGTATTTATCCTTTTGTGTCTGGCTTGCTTTACTCAACATAATGTCCTCCAGGTTCATCCATGTTGCCATATGCTTTATGACTTCATTTTTTCTTACAGCTGCATAATATTCCATCGTGTGAATAGACCACAGTTTGTTTATCCATTCATCTGTTGATGGACACCTACAGCATTAAAAACGTTATTGGTTGAATAAAAGGAGGGAGAAGTAGATGGGTTGATTTATAAAATAGCCAGTATTTGAATAATAGTTTTTAAAGAGTGCTTAGCATGTCTCTAGTATCTTTGGAAATTAAATTATATTCTTTGGTTTAAAGAGAGTTACTGAAATTTAGTTTATATTTTATACTGTATACGTTTCTTAGAAAAACTTACTTGCTGTTAAGTAGGTCAGTTTTTGCTTTTTCACAATAGAGTTTAAATTTCCATGAAAAAAATGTTTTCAAAGACAATTCTAATTCATCAGCTATTTTTGAATTTGCTAGAATGTGTTGACTTATTCCATACTTGAAACTAAAACTGTAAGTCAAAAAGCAAAAAATTTCCTGAATCAAAGTATTATAATATTTAAGGCAAAAAATAGTATCACAAAATGCTCACGTAATTTCTTTATGGTTTGAATATTTCTCAGCTTAGTTTTTGTTTATTTTTTGTTTTATATTTTGAAGAGTGACTAACTCTTTGGGATACATGAGGTTGATGTAGGTGAGCAAAGGGGCCATGTATATTGGGGTGTCAGTTACACAAAGTACGATATTTGATAACACCTGCAACATTAAATGGTGCATGATTTTAATTCATCTCCACAGGCTGGGTTACAGGTATGACAACAGAACCAGTTCATAAGGAAAGTGGGCCAGGAGAAGAACTAAAAATTAATCAGGAGATGCAGAATAAAATTACGTCTTTACGGTAACTTTGGATTTTCTTTTTGCTCTTTTCCCTCCTCATTTCATGAAATGTGTGTTTTGTTGTTGTGTTGTTTTATTGGATGGAATGGTATAATTAATTGGTTTATTGCCTTTTTAAATGAATTTATCAGATTATGAAGGCTGGCAATAAGCCCTTTAATATTTTGGAGTTAGAACTATTCTTTTTGTATGTTTTATTCTATAGAAACTACTTCTTAGATCAAGGGTTATATTTTTTCATTTGTTCAGCCATAAATAGTTGCAGTGTTTTTTAGAAATTAAGAAGAAACCAATACAAATGTCTCTCTTCCTCATTAATTCCAATGTTCATTCATCCTGTGGAGCCCTCTGAATCTATAATTTTGGCTTATAAGTTTTGTTACTAGAACTGAGTAATGTTGACTCCCTTTGACGTAGAGGATTGCTTGCATGGTCTGCCCAATTTGACAGGTCCTGTGAAAGACACCCCAGCCTCATGTAAAGTTTTTTCATACAGTGAAGAATTGGGAGTTGTTGAAACTTTTAATGACTGCTTTCCCCACTTTGACCCTTCCTAACCTCTTAGGGGAGGGGGTGTCTTTTTTTGGTGGTAGTTGAGGGCTACGGAAGCTTTCAAGGCAGCAAGATTCCAAAGGTGCTAGTAACCAAAGCTATCAGGAGAGCAAGCTGTAATGTTCATGCAACAAGGATACGAGATTTACTCTAGGATATACTAGTTCAAGGATACCAAGAAACACTAGTGACTATCTCATATCCTCAATACAATACATTTTATTTGTAGCCAGCTTTACCCTCTTCTGATTCCACTGGAATATAAGTTCCACAAGAAGTTTATGTCTCTTTTGTTAGTCAGCACCTGGAACACTGCTGGGTACATAGGAGGCACTCAGTAAATATTTCTTGGATGAATCAGTCTTATCCTTTGTTCATTGTACAGATCCCATCTAAGCTCCCCCCCAGACATTTCCCCCAAAATGGGGCTATCTAGGCCACATATTCTATTCCAGTTACAATTTACCTCATTTGCACATGGCTTTTCCCATTGAAGGAATACCATAACCGGAGATACTGTAAGCAATGCATGTATAGTTCAATCTCAACAGAATCTTTTCTGACACTTGGTAAAACTTGAGCAGTAACCCTGGCTCATATCACCTTGTGGTCCCCAAAATGTTAACATTATGTATTCTTCTCCTTATTTTGTGCATCTCCTGTACTGTTTGCTGAAAGCCATGTTTACTGGCACACATTTTACTACTACTTATTAAATCTGTTTTGGTGCCCCAGTACAATCAGTCTCCCTTACGATTAATTCTGTTTGCAACCATAACCAGACTCATGTCTTAGAATGGATTATTTGCAGCCTGCCTTTGTACTTACAACTCTTTATTAATATTACTGATATGGGACTGAGTAGATGTTTTCATTTTTATATTAGAGGTAAATAATGTGTAATCATTTGGTCAAAGAAGCAAACATTTCATTCCTGTTGATGTAAGTTCTAGCTTATCAATAAAAACCTATTTTGTAGAAATAAGTGCCTCAAGTTTGTAAATATTCTGAGCCTAAAATATTTCTGCTTATAGATGACAATGTTGTATATATTTCCCTCTAGGAGTGAGTTGGAACATCTTCAGTATAAGGTACTGCAGGAAAGAGAGAAATACCAACAGTCTTCTCAATCAAGCAAAGCAAAATCAGCAGTACCTTCGTTTAGTATAAATGACAAATTTACATTAAATAAAGATGATGCCAGCTACAGCCTTATCTTAGAGGTGCAGACAGCAATAGATAATGTCTTAATACAGGTAAACAAAATGTCTGATTTCTGATTAGCTTATAACTAATTGACTGTGTATATATATATTTGTGTCATATATATATAGTCATATATTTTATGACTGTATTTATTTTGCAAACACTTGTGCTAATTAATATTGAGCACTTGATTTTAGATAGTAATTTTAAATGTTGTGTCTTCTTAATCTTCTATTAGATAATCACTTTGCTAAAAGATTATTTAAATTACATCTTTACTTTTTATTTAGCCCCTATTTATTAAAAAACAAAAGACAGATGGATTTAAGTTTCAGGAAGAGTCAGAAAGGAGAAACCAGTAAGGATGTTCTTTTTTGGCTACCCTCTGGCAGTATCTTAACAGCAATGTGACTTGGAAACTCCCATGTTTAATGCTCTTAGAATTTTTTTTTTAATCCCTATACACTAAAATGGTAGTTTACATTACAGCTTGGTTTTTAACCCAGTAGTTTCAAGGTGGGGCAACAGACAAAGTAGGTAAGCCTTAAAGTTTGTAACTTAAGGACAATAATGTACAACTCCATCAATGTATTTGTATCTGTTTCCTTTAATTGGAAGAGATTTAGGGGGTAGAAAAGAATGACAGGATGAAGAAAAAAACAAAAGATGGAAAGGAAAGAAACAAGTTTTAAAAAGATTTAGGGAGATATAAGAATATTATTATTTAAAACTTAAAGGCAGAAGTCTCTTTGAAGTAATACAAGCTGGAAGGGATGCTGCAGGGGACAACCCAGAGCACCATTCATATAGAACATAGTGCAACAGCCTTGTCCTAGCAACTACCTCTCTAGAAAAGACCAAAAATTATCTCTTTTCTATTTTACAGGTCAAATTCAAATAGACAAAAATGAACTGATAAAATCAGAATGACCGTTTCATTATTTACAGTCCATGGTAATATTTTTAGCACTAACAATAATAGGAGGGTTGTCATTTTAAGGGGCTAGTGAGAGATTATAGTCTATGATTTCTGATCATCTTCCTTAAAAAATATAGGGAATTGCAAAATAATATTTCTTCTTTATTATATTTATATTCTGGAAGTATGGACTATCAAATATAAATTTCCTTAATTTATACTCTCAAATTTAAAGATGACCATAAACTAGATCTAAGAATAAGCCTGAAATAAAATATATTTTGTGAAAAGTTTTAGGTTTTTCATCTTAACTTTTTATTTTAATTGACTGTAGAGTGATGTTCCAATAGATTTACTTGATGTGGATAAAAATTCTGCTGTGGTAAGCTTTAGCAGCTGTGATTCTGAGGTAAGTTTTAAAAGAATTCTTCAGATTATTATGCTATTTTAATTAAAGCCTGTAAATGCTACCAGGGTTTGATGTTTCTTCTTCAATCTTTCCTTTCATAATCTTTCCCTCAAAATCTGTTTCTTCTCTCTTTTCCATCCTCAGATAATCCAGAACCTGGGTGTTATCCTAGATTCTTTCTTCTCTCTTATCTGTTATATCCCGTTAGTCACTAGGTTCTGTCAGTTCTGCCTCCATGGCTCAGACCTCTACTCTGCTTCATTTTCACTTCAGTTAACTGAATCCAGGGCCTCATCCTCTCTTGCTACTACTCTCACCAGTATCTCTGCTTTCAGTCTTGCCTCCCACCTCCAGGCTAAGCTGTACACAAACATCGTTGTGTCAATTCTTTTCTTAAAACCTTATAAAGATTCCTTATTTCCTGCAGGATGCAAATCTAGTTTCCTCATTGTGGCATGATTTAGTTACTGTTACATTTCTACCTTATTTCCAGCATTAGCTGTTATCTCCCTTCCCATATACTCTATTTTCTGCCAAACTGAAGTTCTTGAAGTTTCTTGAAAATGCTGTAGTTTCACACGTCCCTACATTTGAACAAGCTCTATTCTTTCTGCCTGCCCTTCCTAGTCCTCCCCGATTTTTCTAGGCTTGTTGAATCCTACTCAACCTTGATTGAGCAGATTTTATTGAACACTTACTGTGTGCAAAGCTCCTGGGATGAGATTGTGCCAGTGCTTTTGGACATGCTTGCTACAGTCGCTTCTTTCTGCTTAGTACTAAAGAAGTAGCAGTCTCGCAGCTTGGTGTGGATCCTAAAGAGATTTTAGGGTAGAGATAAGTTCTAGATTAGATGCATTGGAGAAGGCAAAGCAGAGCAAAAGGAGGTAGTGACTAGAATTGGCAGTTAGTTATACATTTTAAAAGAGGAAAGAATAAGAATAGTGGAAAAAGGAAAAAGTCAATAATTATATTAAACTATAATTTTCCATGTAATTTTATAGTAAAGCTTTTCTTTTTTATGAGATTTTGTAACAGATATGTTACTCATATATGATTTATCACCCTGTTTGAGAACAAAATATAAGATTAGGGCCTACTACTTTTTGACCATTTTGAAAAATCAAGTTAACATGAACTTAAAATCTTTAATTCCTATAATACTATGAAATATTGACCTATTTTACTTACATGACTGCGTGATTCCTTGAAATTAGTATTTTATATTTATTTAAAATCTATTTTCTTGGCTGATAGCTTTTTAAAAAATTTATTATGGAAAATTTCAAGTATACCCCAAAGCAGAAAGAATAGTATAATAATCTCCATGTACCCGTCACTAGTGTCAACATATGGCCTGTCTTATATTGTTCTCTTCAACCTAAATTTAGATGATTTTAAAGCTAATCTCAGACATATCTCTCTTAATCTGTATCATTTCATCCATAAATAGTTTGGTACCTAACATTTTTTTTAATCACACAACAGATTTATGGATATGTTGAACTATCCTCTATATTTACTAAGTATAAATGATTTGAAATTAAAATATTTGAATTTTCTTTCCAATATTAGCATCCTTTTTATTTCTTCAGTTTGATAAAAATTGGAAAATAAAAATACATGAATATTGCATATAAAATGTGTCATATTGCTTTGCCTGATTTTTTAATTCGTGCACTCAGATATGTTTCTATTTTTAATGGTTTAATTTTCAGTTTATGAAACTATCATATTTAAAGTGACTTCTCCAATTTAATTCAACAAACATGTATTGAGTACCTACAGAATGCATTATTGAGTACCTACAGTATGCCAGACACTATGCTATTTGTTGGGAATAGAGATATTTCTTAGTCCTCTGTAAACATTTGTGAAAATCAAAAAAAGACATTCAACATTAAATGTTGTAGATATCTTTATTATATAAATATTAGGAGTTTTCATTTTCAGTCAAACTTTTAGAACTCTTAATGTCTAAAAATGTTATTGTGGAAAGAACATGGACTTTAGAGTCTTCAAGGTCTGAATTTAAATTCCAATTTTACCAGCTTTGGGGAAAGTTATCCAACCTGTCATAGCCTCAGTTTCTTTATCTGTTAAAACTTACATAGTGAAACCAAAGCACTTAAGCACAGTGACACTCAAATAATAGGAGTTCAGTAAATGAAAACCATTATTATTATTGATGCTATTTTTGTTGCTAAAAATATGGATGCATCCTGATTCTTAACTTTGAATTCTTCTCAGTCAAATGACAACTTTCTTCTCGCCACTTACCGGTGTCAGGCAAATACCACAAGGCTGGAACTCAAGGTAAATAGTTAGAAATCACCTTTACTTGAATGTTTGAACTTTCTTTTGTCCTTGGTACATTTTAGAGTGTCTGATATTGTTTCTTTGCATGGACTTTCTCTCAAAATGAGTAATTTTGAAGGAATGATTTTTCAATGCCCTGGTTTTTTTTTCACTACTAAGTTTTTAGTTAGCTTTTAATTTAGCCCAAACCACTATCTCTGCTATTAGCACTTAGCCAATCACCTTCTCTAAAATCATAGAGCTTAATGTTTTCTCTCAATTGAAATTTTCTTTTCTAATTTCCTATTATAGAAAGTTTCAAACATATATAAAATAGTTAATCCCTATGGGTAAGGATAACTTTCATAGATTGATAAATTTTACTATTGGCTGTAAAATCTCTTTACTTTCCTTTAAAATATAACAAGAGATGAAGGCATAAGTACTTGATTACTTGTGTTGAACGTTTTAGAAATAAGTTTATGTTTCTAGAGCATTCGTATTTTCTTTCTTCTTTTGTGTTGACTCAGATTCGCTCAATTGAAGGCCAGTATGGCACACTTCAAGCATATGTGACTCCAAGAATTCAACCCAAAACCTGTCAAGTCCACCAGTACCAAATCAAACCCCTTTCACTCCATCAAAGAACTCACTTTATTGATCATGAAAGGTAGGACAAAGGAGAGAGCAATTTATTTTTATGATTTTATACATAGAGAAACTTGCTTTTTGTTTTTATAGTATAAATTCTAGTAGCTACTTATATATTTTCAAAATTAAATACATATTTTAAAAGCTATGGATTTAAATATTTCTAATAAATAGAAGATCACTTGTCTTATTTTATTGGTTGTTTGAGTGGGACTTTCCTATCTTTCTCAACTATTTCTATTCTGAGATCATTAGAATAGTATTAAATCTCTCAAATACCTACTTGAGCAAATATTGTTTAGCAATTAGATTGTCTGTGAACAGGGCCTTATTGTATTATCCTCAAATATTACATCCCCTTTCTGTTTCAACTCAGGGAATACTGATACAGTAATTGGTTATGAAAGTCCCTTTTAATTCTGACTTCTGTTCCATCTTAAGAATCCTCCTGTTTGTAGATTTTCTTTTTCTTTCCTGAAGACGAGAGACCATGGGCTTGAATGGAAGGGACAGAAAGAAACTAACAATTAGTGAATATATTCTCTGTGCCAGGCATTGTGCTAGGTACTTATGCATTATTTAATTCTTACAACAATATAGACAATAATATGTCAGCTTTACGAATGAGAAATAGAGGCTCTGAAAAGTAAGTAACTTGCTGGTATAAGAAACAGAGCTATGATTTGAGGCCATAGCTTATGTTTTTTCTATTGTAACTTGTAATTTAAAAGATATATACTTTAAATAAGATGTAAGGAGGGATCTTCTTAAGGAAAATTTCTGCAAAACATTAAAGAAAGAATAGGTTCTTCTTAGGGTGTCATTCTGTCTAAAGATCAAGGTTGGAGTTACTGGAGACAGGCTGGTGTGCCAGAAAGAACAGCAAACTGGGGACCAAGAGATTTGGATTATGATCTTATATCTGTCACTATATGACTTTGGAGAAATAATTTATTAACTCTCTGGACCTTAGATTTGTCATCTGCAAATGAGAGGGTTGGTTTTGTTGATATCAAAAGTTCCTTCCAACTCTCAGTATCCTTAATTCTATATCCTATTAAAATTCCTTCTGAACCTTTGATTATAAATTTTGCATTTTCTTAATTCTGTATTATCCATTTGATTTGTTTTAAATATATGTTATTTTGTTCTTGTTACTCCGTGTGATTTTGCAAGATAATATTATCCTATATCCCTGTAAGACAGAACACAGCTAGTAAATAGTGGAGCAAGGTTTCAAATCCATGTCTATCTCAAAAGCCCCATTCTTTGCCTTCACATTATGCTGATTCTTTCCCTAAGCAGATTGTTTCTATGATCTATATTTTATATAGTAGATATACTAGATGAACTTTTCAAAAATGAAATCTACCTGACAAACTGAGGTGTTTTTTTTTTTTGGTTTGCAAAGCTAGTTATAATGGAAAGAAGATATATATATATATATAAATTAATCAATTAATTAACTGAAAAGTAAGACAGCTAGCACATGTGTAGGTATAAATAAGTATTCATATCATTTTTTTCTCCTCATGAAATTGAAATGTTTAGTTATGTATAACCTGAAAAATTAAATGAGTAGTTTTATATTTGTTTAGCTATATTGCAAAATTCTGCTTGTTAATGTGTTTGTACATATAATCTACCTTTGTATATTCTTATACAAAAATGTGTATCTCTACTATTAAATTACAGACCTATGAATACACTGACTCTAACAGGCCAGTTCAGTTTTGCTGAAATTCACTCCTGGGTGTTTTTTTGCCTGCCTGAAGTTCCAGAAAAACCTCCAGCAGGAGAATGTGTGACATTTTACTTTCAGAACACCTTCCTGGATACACAACTCGAAACTACCTACAGGTAAATCAGATTTATCACTAGTTTACAAGTGTTTTTATATAAATTGAGCTTCAAACTTTTCATTGGTTTTAAGGTATGAGTATTTTCAAATAATATCTTTGAAAGCCTAGACCATTCAAGAGAATCTACTGAAAAACAAGTAGAATTAATGAGGTTAGAAAATTGACTAAATAAAGATGAATATGCAAATTTCAATACCTTTCCTAAATTCCCAACAATAACCGGCTAGAAAATACACTGTTTAAAAAGATCCCATTCAAAGTAGCAATAATAACAATGTCCACATAAACTCTGTAAGAATATTCTTAATTAGAAATATACAGAACTTACATAAAGAAAGCTGTAAAACTTTATTACTTGATTAAATGGAGTCATAATATTCCATAATCATCAATATGAAAACATTGTAAAGATGGCAGTCTTTCCAAATTGATTTGAACATTTACCATAATCCACAAAAATTCCAGATAAATTTCTTTATGCAAAAAGAAATGGTTTACTTCAAAGAATGGCTTTGAACTTTAGCATTTTTTGAAACTACCATCTTGCATTATGGAAGACAGTACATTCTACACTCTGCTCAAGCTCCCACTTGTACTCCTTCTCCCTTCACTCGCTTGTCATTCATCCCCCATGAGCTCCATAATTTCTTTATTTCTGAAAACAATAGAATCTAAACTTTTCTTTTCCTTTCTTCCTACTCTTAGAGCAAGACTAATTTCTCTACATCTGTTCTGTGATCTTACACCCTCATGCTTCATCAAGGTCTTTGTATTCTCCTCTTTAATGCCCTTAGATTGTTTTGTTTGTTTGTTTATTCTTTTGTTGGTATTTTTTGTTTGTTTGTTTTCAGCCGACCAAAGGGGAACTTTATTGAGGTCTCAAGGCCATGAGGCTCAGGAAGAGGCCGCCCGCGGGAAGTGGAGGAGCTGTGGAGATCGGGTCTTTATTTGACCTTCTTCTTGGGGTGCAGGTTGTTGGTGTGACCGCACTTCTTGTGGCAGTTGACTGCATGGGGGTGCAGATGGGCATAACACTTGGGGCAGATCATTTTGTTGGAGTTGTACTTCTGGGCGAGCTGGTGGAGGGAGGACTCCATGATGCTGCCATGGAGACACAGAATCACGTGCAGGGTGGACTCTTTCTGGATGTTGTAGTCTGAGAGAGTGCAGCTGTCCTCCAGCTGTTTTCCGAAAAAGATTAGATACTGCAGTCAGGCAGGATGCCCTCCTTGTCTTAGATCTTGGCCTTGACATTCTCCATGGTGTAGCTGGGCTCGATCTCGAGGGTGATTGTCTTGTCCGTCAGGGTCTTCAAGAAGATCTTCATCTCTGCGTCCTCTTGGCCACCTCATTGAAGAGAAAGAGTGTTTTGTTGGTGTTTTGTTGCTTTGGGGGTAGCTTCTAACTCTCTTTCTGCCTCTACCTCTGCCACTTAAAGATTATTTCCCTAGGCAGATTATTGAGGAATTCTACATCCATCTGCATCTTAGCTAAAACTTTACCATACTAAATTCTGGAAACAGCAATAAACATATGATTTTTCAGAATCCTTTGGGACCGAGAACTCTCCAGAAATTTAGTTGATTTTAGTATCAGTTCAATAGAGGTGTTTTTACTGTACACTGCAGGGGAGCTTATTTTTTTCTAAACCTGTAGAATTACTTCTGTTTTAAAGTACCACACTGTTTTGATTAATGTAACTTTGTATTCAGTTTAAATTTAGGACATGTGAATTCTCCAACTTTGTTATCCTTCTTCAAGATTGTTTTGGCTATTCTGGGTCCTTTACCCTTCTATATAAATTTAATGTTTGCCTTTTCCAATTCTGCACAGAAGGTTGTTGGAAATTTTATTGTGATTATGTTGAATCTATAAATTGCTTTGAGTAGAATTAACATCTTAGCAACATTTGGTTTTCCAATACAAGAATATTGAATGTCCTTCCATTTACATAGGTAGTCTTTGATTTTATTCAGCAATATTTTGTAGTTTTCTCTGTATAAGTCTTTTACATGCTTGGTTAAATTTATTCCTAAATATTTGGTTCTTTTAGTTGCTATTGTAAATGGAAATTCTTTCTTGATTTCGTCTTTAGATTATTGATTACTAGTGTACAGAAACATCATTGATTTTGTATGCTAATTTGTACCCTGCTACTTTGGTGAATTTATTTATTAGCTCTAGTAGCATTGTTTTGGAATCTTCAGGATTTTCCATATATAAGATCATATCATCATATCATCTGCAAATAGGGAATGTTTTACTTTTTTCTTTTCTATTTGGATGTTTTTTATTTATTTTTCTTGCATAATTACTCTGGGTAGAACTTCCAATACAATGTTAAATAGTAGTGGTGAAATAGAGTATCCTTGTCTTGTTCCTGAACTTAGAGGGAAAGCTTTCAGTAATTCACCATTGAGTATGATATTAACTGTGGGTTTTTCATATATGCCTCTATCATGTTGAGGAAGTTTCCTTCTATCCCTAGTTTTCTGAGTGTTTTTAATCAAGAAAGGGTGCTGGGTTTTATACATCAATTGGGATGATCTTTTTTTCCCTTCATTCTGTTAATGTGATGTATTAAATTAATTGCTTTTTCTGTTGAACCACTCTTGAATACCTAGGATAAATCCCATGCAATCATGATGTATAATTCTTTTAATGTGCTGTTGATTTGGTTTGCTAGTATTTGTTGAAGATTTTTGCATCTATATTCATAAGACATGTTGGTCTGTAGTTTTCTTGTAGTATCTTTTTCTGGCTTTGACATGAGGGTGAGGTTGACCTCATAGAACAAACTAGGGAGTGTTCCCTCTCTTTAATTTTGTGGAAGAGTTTGAGCAGGATTGGTATTAATTCTTCTTGGAATGTTTGGTAAAATTCCCCTGTGAGGCCATCTGGTCCTGGGCTTTTCTTTGTTGGTAGGTTTTTGAGTACTGATTCAATCTCATTACTTGTTATTGGTCTGTTGAGATCTTCTATTTATTTTGGGGTAGGTATAGGTAGTTTGTGTGATTCTAGGAAATTGTCCATTTCATCTAGTTTATCTAATTTGTTGGCTTACAGTTGTTCCTAATAATCCTTTTATCATTCTTTTTATTTATGTTGTTGATAGTAATGTCACCCCTTTCACTTACTGATTTTAGTTATTTGCATCCTCTTTCATTTTTTCTTCGTCATTTTAGCTAAAGATTTGTCGATTTTATTGATCTTTTCAAACAGTCAAATATTAGTTTTGTTGATTTATTCTATTGGTTTTTCATTCTCCATCTCATTTATCTCCACTATATTATTTGTTATTTCCTTCCTTCTGCTTGCATTGGGTTTAGTTTGCTCTTCTTTTGCTGATCCTCCAGTTGTGAAGTGTTAGGTCTTGATTTGAGATCTTTATTCTTTTTTAATGTAAGCATTTAGAGCTATAAATTTCCCTCTGAGCACTGCCTTTTGTGCATCCCCTAAGTTTTGGTATGTTGTCTTTTTGTTTTCATTCTCAATTTTAAAGATTCAGAAAAGTTGAACGAAAAATCAGAGAGCCATGAAAAAGAAAAATTAGGCAGGAGAGAGAAATCGACTCTCAGAGTAAATTCACCAACATATTTAGATGCCTAGACAACAGCAAAAAATTACAAGCCATAATAGGAAATAGGAAGAGATGGCTCAGCCAAAGGAAACAAGCCAAATATCCTGACAAGATACAGGATTTAATAATAATCACACAAATCTCCTAAACCAATTAAAAGAATTGAAGGAAATTATGACTAAAGAGATAAAGGATATTAAGAATACACAGGGTAAGCATAAAGAATAGTCTGAAAGCCTGCAAAGAAAAGAAACAGAGCATATGGGAATGAAAGACACAATGGATGAGATTAAAAATACATTGAGGGAGTAGGATGTGGCTCAAATGGTTGAGAGTCCGTCTCCCATATGGAGGGACCTGGGTTTGATCCCCAGCACTTCCCGGTAAAAATAAAGAAAAAAATATAGAAGGCGTACAGGCTGCCAGACCCCATGAGTGGGTGTGCCGTCAGGCACTGTGCACGGGTGCACCACCAGCGTCCATGAATGGGTGAGCCCCCCAGGCCCCGCAAGCAGGTGTGCCGTCAGGCCCCGCCGAGCCACACAGCAAGATGATGATGTAACAGGAGAGTGACACAAGGGAAAGCCAAGATGAGATGCGCCGAAAAACCAGTAACTAAGCAGGTGGTAGGACACCTCTGTCCCACATTGGAGGTTCCCAGGATCGAATCCTGGTGAAGACAGGAGGAGAAGGATGAGAAGAGAGGGCAGGAAACAGACACAGAGAATTGCCCAGTGAATGGACACCAAAACAGCAAAAACGGGGTGGAAAGGGGGAAAAATGGATAAAAGTTAATAAATAAGTAAATCTTTTAAAAAAATACATTAGGGGAAGCAGATGTGGCTCAAGTGATTGAGCTGCCACCTTCCACATGGGAGGTCCCAGGTTTGGGTCCCAGTGCCTCCTAATGAAGATGAGCAAGACAACGAGCTGACACGATAGGCTGGCATGGTGAGCTGATGCAACAAGATGATGCAACAAGAGACACAAGAAGAAAAACATAATGAAAGACACAACAAAGCAGGGAGCAGAGGTGACTCAAGCAATTAGGCACCTTCCTCCCATATGGAAGGTTCCAGGTTTGGTTCCCAGTTCCTCCTTAAAAAGAAGACCAGCACACAACAGACAGACACAGCTAATGCAAACAATGAGGGGGTAGGGAGAAATGGATAAAAATAAATCTTAAATTAAAATACTTTAGAGGGGAGTGGGTATAGTTCAAGTGGTTGAGCATCTGCTTCCCATATATGAGGTCCTGGGTTCATTCGCTGGTACCTCATTAAAAAAAATACATTAGAGGCTGTGATGGTTAGGCTAATGTGTCAACTCAGCCAGGTAATTGTGTCCAGGTGTTTGTTCCAGCAAGCACTGGGCTAATTGTAATACAAGAGCATTTATGGACTTCAATCATCAGTGAGTTTACTGCGTGGATGGCTGATTACATCTGCATCAATCAGGGAGATTACATCATCACATGGGTGGCGCTTTTATCCAATCAGTTGAATGACTTAAAAGCGGAAGTGATTTCAACATTCAGAGAGAATTTCCCAGCTCATTGTTGGACAGGCAACTTCTCTTAGAAACTCATCAACGACCTTTCATCGGGCTTTCATCAGAGCCACTGGTTTGCAGCCTGCCTGCAGAACCTGGACTTGTGCATCCCCATGGTCGCGTGAGAGACTCTTTTAAAATTTCATATTATTGACAGATATCTCCTGCTGATTCTGTTTCCCGAGAGAACCCTGACTAATACAGAGGCACATTATGGCAGATGTGAACTGATCAAAGACAGAATTAGTGATTTCAAAGACACAACATTTGAACTGGAAAAGACAAGAGAACAGAAAGAGAAAAGAATGAAAAAATGGAGCCAGGGTCTCAGGGAATTGAATGAGTTCGCAAAATGCACAAACATATGTTGTATTGGTATCCCAGAAGGAGGAGAAAATGGAAAAGGGGCAGAAAGGATGTTTGAGGAAATAATGACTGAAAACTTCCCAACCCATATGAAAGACATAAATATCAATACCCAAGAAGGACAATACACTGCAAACAGAATAAATCCATATAGACCTACTCCAAGACACCTAGTATACAGAATGACAAATATCAGAGATAGAGGATTCTGAAAGCAGCAGGAGAAAAGCAAGGCATCACATGCAAGGGAACCTCAATAAGATTAAGTGTTGACCTCTCCTCAGAAATCACAGAGGCGAGAAGAAAGTGGTATGATCTATTTAAGGAACTGAAAGAGTAAAACTGCCAGCCATGAATTTTGTACCTGGCAAAACTGTCCATTAAAAATGAGGGTGAGTTTAAAGTGTTCACAGACAAACAAAAACAGAGAGAGTATGTTACCAAAAGACCAGATTTACAAGAGATACTAAAGGGAGTGCTGCAGCCTGAAAGAAAAACACAAGGGCGAGAGACTTGGAGAAAAGTATAGAAATGAAGATTATTAGGAAGAGTAAACTAAAGGGTAAGAAGATAGACAATAGTAAGATATGACAACAGAAAGCTGAAATATAAAATGGATGAAGTAATGCCTTTACAGTAATAACATTGAATGTTAATGACTTGAATGCCCCAAGCAAAAGACATAGACTGATAGAATGGATTAAAAAAAAGAAATGAGCCATCTATATGCTGTCTACAAGAGACTCACCTCAGACATAAAGACCCAACCAGGTCTACAGACAAAGGGGGCTCCAGGGATCCACCGCCCCAGGAAATGGGAGAAAGAGGGACACACCCTAAGGCTGACTTAGCTTTTGAACCACACATTTGGTCTGCTGTATCCCATGAGCCTTTCGAGGCCAGGTGGGACTACACCATTGTTTGCCTTGGGAGCCAGCTCGGACTAAGGAATTCTGGGACTAAAGATATCTGACCCTCCTAATCTCCCTCTTTACTAACAGGGACTGGTTGTTGAGGATGTAGAGGGGAGTTGACTTATTTCCTACCTGGAAAAAGGGAGGGGGCTGCCAGCGAAGGCTGGAGAACTGTCTCTGAGAAAGTTTGAATTACATGGCCCTTAGCCACCAGGCAAGAACGTCTGTCACACTGATCTGGTTTGTGTTGCAGCAAACACACTCCAACCAGGAATTGAAATGAGAGAGCTACCTGGGTTCAGTTCCTGGTGCATTCTAAAGAAGAAAAAAATACAATAAGCGAAAACAGTGGGCAGACAATGAGCACAAACAACAAGCAAACAGACGAGGAAGCCATCTTGGGGTGGGGAGGAATCACATTAGAGACATAAAACAGCAAACTCGAAATGATAGAAGAAAGAATAAATGATACAGAAGATACAGAAGAGTTAAATGACAACATGAAATACAACAACATACATGTCATGGGAGTTCCAGAAGGAGAAGAGAAGGGAAAAGGGGCAGAAAGAGTATTTGAGGAAATAATAGCTGAAGATTTCCCAACTCTCATGAAAGAAATGAACTTACATGTCCAAGAAGCATAGCATACCCCAATCAGAATAAATCCAAATAGACCTACTCCAAAACACATACTAATCAGGATGTCAGACATCAAGGATAAAGAGAAAATTCTGAGAGCAGCAAGGGCGAAGCAAACCATCACATTCAAGATACGCCCAGTAAGACTTAGTGTGGATTTCTCCTTGGAAACCATGGAAACGAGAAGACAGTGGTATGATACAATTAAGATACTGGAGAGAAAACTGCCAGCCAAGAATTCTTTATCCAGCAAAATTGTCCTTCAGATATGAAGGTGAGTATAAAATATTCACAAATAAACAGAAACCAAGAGAGTTCATTAAAAAAATCCACCTTTGCAGGAAATGTTAAAGGAAGCCTTAAAGCCTGAAGACAAAGACAGGAGAAGGAAACTGGAGGGAGAATATAGAAGAAAGAAGAGCACAAAGGATAAACAAAAGAGCAAAAAGACAGGTGAAATTATGATATGACATATGAAAGCCAAAGAATAAAATGGTGGAATCAAATAATGCGTTTACAGTAATATCATTGAATGTGAAGGGATAAAACTCCCCAATCAAAAGATACAGGCTGACAGAATGGATAAAAAAACATGAGCCATCCATAGCTGCTTTACAAGAGACTCATATTAGACCCAGGGATACAAATCAGCTGAAATTGAAAGGCTGGAAAAAGATACTCCATGAAAATAGTAACCAAAAAAGAGCAGGGGTAGCTATACTAATATAGGACAAAACAGGCTTTAAATGCAAAAAAGTTATAAGAGATACAGAAGGCCATCATATATTAATAAAAGGGACAACCCACCAGGAAGATATTACAGTCATAAATATCTATGCACCTCATCAGGGTTCTTCAAAATACATGAGACAAACTCTGGCAAAACTGAAGGGATATATAGACACCTTTACAGTAATCGTTGGAGACTTCCATACCCCACTCACATCATTAGATAGAACAACTAGACAGAAGATCAACAAGGAAACAGAGAACTTGAACAATATGATAAACTAGTTAGACCTAACAGACATATACAGAATGTTGCGTCCAAAGTCAGTGGGTTATACATTCTTTTCAAGTGCCTATGGATCTTTCTCTAGGATAGACCACATGTTAGGGCACAATGCAGCTCTCAATAAATATAAAATGATTGAAATTATACAAAGCACCATCTCAGATCACAATGGAATGAAACTGGAAATCAGTAATAGACAGGAAAAAGATAAATTCACAAATGTGTGGAGGCTAAACAACACACTTCTAAATAATCAGTGGGTTAAAGAGAAATTGCAAGTGAAATCAGTAAATAAATTGAGACAAATGAAAATGAGAATACAACTTATCAAAACTTATGGGATACAGCAAAGAGAATCTTGAGAGGGAAATTTATAGCCCTAAATGCCTATATTAAAAAAGATGAAAGAGCTAAACTCAAAGATTTAACTGAACAACCAGAGAAACTAGAAAAAGAACATCAAACCAATCGCAAAGCAAGCAGAAGGAAAGAAATAATAAAGGTTAGAACAGAAGTAAATGAAATTGAGAACAAAAAAGCCAGTAGAGAAAATCAACAAAATCAAAAGCTGGTTCTTTGAGAAGATCAATAAAATTGGCAAACCCCTAGCTAAACTACAAAGAAAAAAAGAAGATGCAAATAAATACAATCAGAAATGAAAGGGAGGAAATTAAGACTGACCCCACAGAATAAAAAGGGTCATAAAAGGATATTATGAGAAACTGTATGTCAACAAACTAGACAAGCTAGATGAAATAGACAAATCCCTAGAAATGCACAAATGGCCTACACTGACGCTACAAGTAATACAAGAACTTAACAAACCAAACACATTTAAGGAGACTGAATTTATCATTAAAAATCTCCCCCAAAAAGAAAAGTCCAGGTGAATTCTACCAAGCATTTCGAAAAGAATTAACACCAATCCTGTTTAAACTCTTCTAAAAAGTTGAAGAGGAGGGAAAACTACCCCACACATTTTATGAAGCCAACATTACCCTAATACCAAAGCCAGATAAAACCACTACAAGAGACAAGTGGATGTGGCTCAAGCAGTTGGGCGCCTGCCTACCACACGGGAGGTCCCAGGATCAGTTACCAGTGCCTCCTAAAGAATATGAATAAGACAGTGAGCTGACATGACAGGCTGGCATGGCGAGCTGACACAACAAGATGAAGCAGTGAGATGATGCAGTGAAGAGACACAACATTGGATACGCAATGAGAGACACAATAAGCAGGGAACAGAGGTGGCAGAAGTGGTCTCCCTCTCACATGTGATGGCCTGGGTTTGGTTCCTGGTGCCTCCAAAAAGAAGATGAGCACACAACGAACAGACACAGAGAGCAGAGAGCAAGTACAAACAACAGGTGGTGGGGGCGGGGGGAGATAAATAAAATAAGTTAAAAAAAAACAAAACACTTCAAGAAAACTACAAACCAATATCTAATGAACATAGAAGCAAAAATTCTCAACAAAATACTGGCAAATGGAATCCAACAGCATATCAAAAGACTTATAAATCACGACCAAGTCGGATTTATTCCTGGTATGCAAAGCTGGTTCAATATAAGAAAATCAGTCAACGTAATACACCATATTAACAAATTGAAGGAAAAAAATACATGATTATCTAGATCAATGCAGAAAAGGCATTCAACAAAATCCAGCATCCTTTCTTGATGAAAACACTTCAAAAGATGGGAATAGAAGGAAAATTTCTCAATATGATGAAAGGTGTATATGAAAAACCCGCAGCCAACGTTGTACTCAATGGGGAAAGTTTGAAAGCTTTTCCTGTTGGATCAGAAACAAGACATGGATGCTGTGGCAGTTTGATGTAATTATGAATTCCAAAAATATAATTGGATCATGTTTGTAAACTGATCTGTTAATCTGGGCATGATTAGGTTAGGATTAGGGCATTGAGCTCCACCCCTTGGTGGGTGGGGAATTGAATATAAAAGGCAAGGCAAAGGACAGTTGAAGCAGTCTTTTGAGAAGCAGTTTTGATATTGGAAAGACGGCTCCAGGAGAAGAGAAGCAAGCCGTTTGCCTGATCGTCTACAGCTGACCTTTTGGAGGAAACAGGAGCTAAACCTGTAGAGAAACGCAGCCCTGGGAAGAGAGGAACCCAGAAGCCTGAACCCTGGCAAACGCCAGCAGCTGTCTTGCTCCAACACGTGGCAGTGAACATTGGTAAGAAGAAACTTAACGCTTTATGGCCTGCTATCTGTGGACTTCTACCCCAAATAAATACCCTTTATAAAGACCAACCCATTTTTGGTATTTTACATTAACACCCCTTTGGCTGACTAATACAGATGCCCACAGTAACCAATATTCGACATTGTACTGGAAGTTCTAGCTAGATGAATTAGACAAGGAAAAAAAAAAAATTAAAGGCATGCAAATAGGAAAAGAGGAAGTGAAACTCTCACTATTTGCAGATGACATGATCCTATATTTAGGAAAGTCTGAAATGTCTACGACAAAGCTACTTGAGTTAATAAATGAGTTCAGCAAAGTGGCAGGATACAAGATCAACACACAAAATTCAGTAATGTTTCGTACACTAGTATTGAACAAACTGAGGATGAAATTAGGGGGGAAAGTCCATTTACAACAGCAACAAAAAGACTTAAATACCTAGGAATCAATTTAACTAAAGAAGTACAGGACCTATATGCAGATAACTAGAAAACAATTCTAAAAAAAAAAAATGAATGAAGACCTAAACAAAAGGAAAGACATTCCATGTTCATGGATTGGAAGACTAAATATCATGAAGCTATCAGTTCTACCCGAACAGATATATAGATTGAATGCAATACCCAATCAAAATTCTAACAGCCTACTTTACAGAAATAGGAAAAGCAATTATCAAATTTATTTGGAAAGGGAAGTGCACCTGAATAGCCAAAAGCATTCTAAAAAAGAAGAGTGACATGGGAGCAATTTCACTGCCTGACCTGGAAACATATTGCAAAGCTACAGTGGTCAGAACAGCATGGTATTGGCATAAAAAAAGACATATCAATCAGAGCAATAGAATTGAGAGTCCAGAAATAAACCCTCACCTCTATGGTCAACTGGTTTTTGACATACCTACCAAGTCCATGTTAATGGGACAAAAACAATCTCTTCAACAAATGGAGTTGGGAGAACTTGATATCTATAACCAAAAGAATGAAAGAGGACCCCTGTCTCACTCCCTATATAAGAATCAACTCAGAATGGATCAAAGACCTAAATATAAAAGCTAGGACCATAAAACTACAAGAAGAAAATGTGGGGAAACATCTTAGAGACCTTTTGGCAGGTGGTGGTTTTTGGACCTTATCCCAAAGCATGCACAGCAAAAGAAAAAATAGATAAATGAGACCTCCTCAAAATTAATTAATTTTCCACCTCACAGAACTTTGTCAAAAGGGTGAAAAGGCAGCCAATTCAATGGGAGAAAATATCTGGAAATCATATATCCAATAAGGGTTTAATATCCATGATATATAAAGAAATGCTACAACTCAACCATAGAAAGACAAATGATCCATTTAAAAAATAGACAAAAGACTTGAATAGACATTTGTCCAATGAAGAAATACAAATGGCAAAAAACAAACAAACAAAAAAAAAAAACACATGAAAAAATGTTCAACATCACCAATGGTTAGGGGAATGCAAATCAAAACTACAGTGAGATATCATTTCACACCTATCAGAATGGCCACTATTAAAAAGACAGAGAACCACCAGTGTTGGAGAGGATGTTGAGAGCTAGGAACACTTATTCACTGTTGGTGGGAATGCAGGATGGTACAGCCACTGTGGATGCCTGTTTGGTAGTTCATAAGGAAGTTTAATATAGATTTGCAGACTTCCGGGAAGATGGTGGACTAGTAAGACACGGGAATCTCTTCTCCAGAAAAATAGCTAGAGGACAAGCTGAAACAGCCCCGAAAAAGATCTTCTACAGTTTAGGACAGCAGGTGAAGGTTGCACACCACCCAGAGGAGAGAGGGACAGAAGAGGGAAATCGCGACAACAGAACCGTGAGTTGGAAGTAGCAGCTTCTGCTGCTGCCGGCACCCTCCCCCACACTCTTTAGAATTCTCGGGGCTCTGGGCCTGTGACCACAGACAAAGGGGGCTCCAGGGATCTACCACTCCCATAAAGGGGAGAGAGAGGGACACAGCCTTAGGCTGACTCAGGTTCTGACCTGTAAATTTGGGCTGCGGAGCCCCACAGACCCTTCCACATGGTGGTTTGCTCTGGGAGCCTAGAAAGGACTGGAGAAATCCGACCTTCGCAACTTCCCTCTCTTCTAGCCTGGACTAATTGTTGAGGACTCCACGGGAGAGGGGAGAGAGAGACTCCCAGGTTTGGTCTGCCCTGTCCCGAGAGCCCTTCCAGGCCAGGTGGGGCTGCGCCATTGTTTGCCTTGGAGCCTGCAAGGGGCTAAAGATATACAAACCTCCCAATCTCCTCTACTAAAAGCGACTGACTGTTGAGGATTCAGAAGGGAGTGGCAATATTTCCTAGCTGGGAAGAGGAGGGCACTATAAGAGAAGTCTGGAGAACTGTCTCAGAAAGTTTGAATCACAGGGCTCGTAGCCCCCAGACAGGAAGCTCTATCACATTGATCTGGTCTGTGTCACAACAATTACGCTCCGACCAGGCATTGAATTGAGAGCTGCCAACAAGTGCCATCTCCTGGCAGACCAAGGAAGTGCACATAAGAAAATTAATAAGTAAGAGAGGCTTTTCCAGGCCTCTATAGCCTCCCTGCGCAACGCCCTAGGAAACAACTCTACAACCAATTACTGGGTCTAGTGCCCAGTTTTGAGCAACCAGCAGAACAATCCTAACAATCAAGGTTGAGCCAAAAATCAAAGAGCTGTGGTAACTCACAGCCTCCTGCCACTAATACCCCATAAAAGAGAAAGAGATAGAGCATCTAAGTAAAATAAAAACTAACCAGATGCCTAAGCACCAGCAAAAAATTACGAGCCATACTAAGAAAATAGAAGACATGGCCCAAGAAAAGGAATACAGCAAAGTCCCAGAAGATGTGCAGAATTTGAGAGAACTAATCAGTGAGATGAGCACAAATTTCCAAAATCAAATTAATGAGATGAAAGAGAATATAGTTAAAGAGATAAATGACACCAAGAAGTCATTGAGCGAACGCAAAGAAGAATTTGAAATCCTGAACAGGAAAGTAACAGAGTTCATGGGAATGAAAGACACAATAGGTGAAGTCAAAAATACAATTGAAGCATACAACAGCAGACTCAAAATGATAGAAGAAAGAATAAGTGAATTTGAAGACAGAGCAGCTAAAATTGAAGAGAGAAAAGAACAGAGAGAGAAAAGAATGGAAAAAATTGAGCAGGGGCTCAGAGAGTTGACTGACAACACAAAACGCAACAACATACATGTCATGGGAGTTCCAGAAGGGGAAGAGAAAGGAAAAGGGGCAGAAAGAGTATTTGAGGAAATAATAGCTGAAAATTTCCCAACTCTCACGAAAGAAATGAACTTAGATGTCCAAGAAGCACACCGTACCCCAATGAGAATAAATCCAAATAGACCTACGCTAAGACACATATTACTCAGAATGTCAAATGTAAAAGATAAAGAGAAAATGCTCAGAGCAGCAAGAGAGAACCAAACGATCATGTACAAAAGACATCCAGTAAGACTTAGTGCAGATTTCTCTTCAGAAACCATGGAGGCAAGAAGACAGTGGTATGATACAATTAGGAAACTGAAAGAGAAAAACTGCCAGCAAAACTGTCCTTCAAATATGAAGGTGAATATAAAGTATTCACAAACAAACAGAAACTAAGAGGGTTTGTAAAAAAGAATCCACCTTTGCAAGAAATATTAAAGGAAGCCTTAGAACCTAAAAGGAAAAGGCAGGAGAGAGAGGCTTGGAGGAGAATATAGAAGAAAGAAAAGCAGAAAGGATAACCAAAAGAGTAAAAAGAGAGACAAAAATAAGATGACATATGAAAACCAAAGAATAAAATGAAGGAAATAAATAGTGCATTTTCAGTAATATCATTGAATGTGAATGGATTAAATTCCCCAATCAAAAGATACAGGCTGATAGAATGGATAAAAAAACATGAGCCATCCATATGCTGCTTACAAGAAACTCACCTTAGACCCAGGGATACAAACCGGCTGAAAGTAAAAGGTTGGAAAAAGATACTCCACGCGAATACGAAACAGAAAAGAGCAGGGGTAGCGATACTAATATCAGACAAAACAGACTTCAAATGCAAAAAAGTGATAAGAGATGTGGAAGGCCATTATATATTAATAAAAGGGACGATCCTCCAGGAAGATATAACAGTCATAAATATCTACGCACCTAACCAGGGTGCCCCAAAATATATGAGACAAACTGTGGCAAAATTGAAGGGAGAAATAGACATTTCTACAATAATCGTTGGAGACTTCAACACCCCTCTCACATCATTAGATAGAACAACTAGACAGAAGATCAACAAGGAAACAGAGAACTTGAACAATATGATAAACAAGTTAGACCTAACAGACAAATACAGAACACTGCATCCAAACTCAGCAGGTTATACATTCTTCTCAAGTGCCCATGGATCTTTCTCCAGGATAGACCACATGTTAGGTCACAATACAGCTCTCAATAAATATAAAAAGATTGAAATTATACAAAGCACCTTCTCAGATCATAATGGAGTGAAACTAGAAATCAATAACAGACCGGAAAAAAGTAAATTTGCAAATGTGTGGAGACTGAACAACACACTCCTAAATATTCAGTGGGTCAAAGAAGAAATTGCAAGTGAAATCAGTAAATATATTGAGACAAATGAAAATGAGAACACAACATATCAAAACTTATGGGATACAGCGAAGGCAGTCTTGAGAGGGAAATTTATAGCCCTAAATGCCTATATTAAAAAACAAGAAAGAGCTAAACTCAAAGATTTAACTGAACAACTTGAGAAACTAGAAAAAGAACAGCAAACCAATCCCAAAGCAAAAAGAAGGAAAGAAATAATAAAGATTAGAGCAGAAATAAATGAAAATGAGAACAGAAAAACAATAGAGAAAATCAACAAAACCAAAAGCTGGTTCTTTGAGAAGATCAATAAAATTGACAAACCCCTTGCTAGACTAACAAAAAAAGAGAGAAGATGCAAATAAATACAATCAGAAATGAGGCGGGGGGTGGATTACAAATGACCTCACAGAAATAAAAAGAATCATAAGAGGATATTATGAGAAACTATATGCCAACAAACTAGACAACCTGGATGAAATGGACAAATTTCTAGAAACTCATAACCAACCTACACTGACACAATAAGAAATACAAGAACTTAACAAACCAGTCACAATTAAGGAGATTGATTCCGTCATAAAAAATCTCCCAGCAAAGAAAAGTCCAGGACCAGATGGCTTCACAGGTGAATTCTACCAAGCATTTCTAAAAGAATTAACACCAATCCTGTTTAAACTCTTCCAAAAAATTGAAGAGGAGGGAAAATTACCCAACACATTTTATGAAGCCAACATCACCCTAATACTAAAGCCAGATAAAGATTCCACAAGAAAAGAAAATTACAGACCAATTTCTCTAATGAACAGAGATGCAAAAATTCTCAACAAAATACTTGCAAATAGAATCCAACAGCATATCAAAAGACTTATACATCACGACCAAGTGGGATTTATTCCTGGTATGCAAGGCTGGTTCAACATAAGAAAATCAATCAATGTAATACACCACATTAACAAATTGAAGGAAAAAAACCACATGATCATCTCAATAGATGCAGAAAGGGCATTTGACAAAATCCAACATCCTTTTTTGATAAAAATACTTCAAAAGATAGGAATAAAAGGAAAATTCCTCAATGTGATAAAAGGCATATATGAAAAACCCACAGCCAACATCATACTCAATGGGGAAAGGTTGAAAGCTTTCTCCCTAAGATCAGAAACAAGACAAGGATGCCCACTGTCACCACTGTCAACATTGTACTAGAAGTTCTAGCTAGGGCAATTAGACAAGACAAAAAAATTAAAGGCATCCAAATAAGGAAAAGAGGAAGTAAAACTCTCACTGTTTTCGGATGACATGATCCTGTATTTAGAAAATCCTGAAGTATCCACAACAAAGCTACTTGAAGTAATAAATGAGTTCAGCAAAGTGGCAGTATACAAGATCAACACGTAAAAATCAGTAATGTTTTTGTATACTAGTACTGAACAATCTGAGGAGGAAATCAGGAGGAAAATTCCATTTTCAATAGCAACAAAAAGACTCAAATACCTAGGAGTTAATTTAACCAAAGAAGTACAGGACCTATATGCAGAAAACTACAAAACAATGCTAAAAGAAATTTAAAAAGACTTAAACAAATGGAAAGACATTCCGTGTTCATGGATTGGAAGAATAAATATCGTGAAGATGTCAATCTTGCCCAAACTGATTTATAGATTCAATGCATTACCAATCAAAATCCTAACAGCTTACTTTACAGAATTAGAGAAGGCAATTACCAAATTCATCTGGAAGGGTAACTGCACCTGAATAGCCAAAAGTATTCTAAAAAAGAAGAGCAATGTGGGAGGAATTTCACTGCCTGACCTTGAAACATATTACAAAGCAACATTGGTCAAAACAGCATGGTACTGGCATAAAGATAGACATATTGATCAGTGGAATAGAATTGAGAATCCAGAAATACACCCTCACCTATACAGTCAACTGGTTTTTGACATACCTACCAAGCCCACACTAATGGGAAAAAACAGTCTCTTCAACAAATGGTGTTGGGAGAACTGGATATCTATAACCAAAAGAATGAAAGAGGACCCCTATCTCACCCCCTATACAAGAATCAACTCAAAATGGATCAAAGATCTAAATATAACCAGGACCATAAAACCCCTAGAAGAAAATGTAGGGAAACATCTTCAATACCTTGTAGTGGGTGGTGGTTTCTTGGACCTTACACCCAAAGCACGTGCAACAAAAGAAAAAGTAGATAAATGGGACTTCCTCAAAATTAAACACTTTTGCACCTCACAGGACTTTGTCAGAAGGGTGAAAAGGCAGCCAACTCAATGGGAAAAAATATTTGGAAATCGCATATCTGATAAGGCTTTAATATCCAGGATATATAAAGAGATGTTACAACTCAACAATAAAAAGACAAATGACCCAATTAAAATATGGGCCAAAGACTTGAATAGACATTTCTCCGAAGAAGAAATACAAATGGCAAAAAAACACATGAAGAAATGTTCAACATCACTCATGATTAGGGAAATGCAAATCAAAGCTACAATGAGATATCATTTCACACCTATCAGAATGGCCACTATTAAAAAGACAGAGAACTACAAGTGTTGGAGAGGATTCTTCACTGTTGGTGGGAATGCAGGATGGTACAACCACTATGGAGGACTGTTTGGCAGTTCCTAAAGAAGTTGAATATAGACTTGCCATGTGACCCTGCAATACCACTACTGGGGATATACCCAGAAGAACTGAGAGCAGTGACACGAACAGACATCTGCACACCGATGTTCATAGCCACATTATTCACCATTTCCAAAAGTTGGAAACAACCCAGGTGTCCATCAACAGACGAATGGATAAACAAACTGTGGTCTATTCACACGATGGAATATTATGCAGCTGTAAGAAGAAATGAAGTCATAAAGCATATGGCAACATGGATGAACCTGGAGGACATTATGTTGAGTGAAGCAAGCCAGACACAAAAGGACAAATACTGCATGAATGCGTTACTATGAACCAAATATATTGTATAATATATTGTTTGATTCAAAAAAAAAAAAAATTTATATGTATCCATTACATCTAATAGAGAAATGTATATATTTATTCATCAGTGTTTACTTTTTCGTTTTTAATTGTTTATATTTTCAATTATTAGATGTACAAAATAAAGTTAAAAAAATGTTTAAAAAAAAAGGACATTATTGTGACGTAAGGAAAAAAATATATATATATAGATTTGCCACAAGACCCAGCAATACCACTACTGGGTATATACGCAGAGAACTGAGAGCAATTATATGAATATACATCTGCACAACGATGTTCATAGCAACGTTATTCATGATTGCCAAAAGTTGGAAACAACTCAAGTGTCCATCATCCAATGAATGGATAAACAAAATGTGGTATTCACACAGTGGAATGGTATCCAGTTGTAAGAAGAAATGAAGTTGTAAGCCATATGACAACATGGGTGAACGTGGAGGACATTATTTTGAGTGAAGTAAGCCAGATAAATAAAGGACAAATTCTGTATGATTATATTACTGTGAACTAAATATATTATGTAACATATTTTATGGTTCCATATATATAAAATGTAAATATAAATCAACTTATAAAAATGAAATTTGATTAGTGGTTATATGGGGCTAGGGAAGGCATGCTAAGCGGTGTGAATTTTTCTTTTTGGAGTAATGAAATAATTCTAAAGTTTTTTTGTGATGCTGAATGCACAACATTGTGATTATACTAAAAGCCATTGATTATTCACTTTTCATAGATTGTATGGTATGTGAATATATCTCATTAAAACTGCTTAATAAATAAATAATTGCACGAGAATAGCCAGAAATAGCAGCTATGTACATCAGGAGAAACAGAGATTGAGAGGTGAAGAGTTTTCTTGTTTGTTTGTTTGCCTGTTTTTTGTTTATTATTATTATTATTGAAATAATGAACATGCTGTAATAATGACTGAAGTGATGAATGCGCAACTATGTGATTATACCAGATACCACTGATTGTACATTTTGGATGAATTGTCTGCTTTATTAATATGTATCAATAAAATTGATTTGTTAAAAAAAAAAAAAAGATCCTGTGGTAGGTGATAGTTTCTTAAGCCTTTCACCCAAAGCATGCACAACAAAAGAATAAATAGATAAATGGGACCTCCTCAAAATTAAACACTTTTCCACCTCAAAGTACTTTGTCAAAAGGGTGAAAAGATAGTCGACATAGTTGTAGACAATATTTGGCAATGACATATCCGATAGGGTTTAATATCCATGATATATAAAGAGATACTACAACTCAACAAAAAAAAGACAAAGTACCCAATTAAAAAATGGGCAATAGACTTGAATAATCATTTGTCCAATGAAGAAATACAAATGGCAGGGGAAAAAAAACACATGAAAAAAAATGTTCAACATCACTAGTGATAATGGAAATGGAAATCAAAGCTACAATAAGATTTAATTTCACACCTATGAGAATGGCCACTATTAAGATGTTGGAAAACTACAAGTACAGGAGAGGATGTGGAGAGATAGGAACCCTTATTCACTGTTAGTGGTACTACCACTGTGGAGGCCTATTTGGCAGTTCCTAAGGAAGTTGAATATAGACTTGCTATGTGACCCGGCAATACCACTACTACTAGGTATATACCCAGAAGAACTGAGAACAGTGACACAAACAGACATCTGCATACCGATGTTCATGGCAGCATTGTTCACAATTGCCAAAAGATGGAAACAAGCCAGGTGTCCATAAACCAATGAATGGATAAACAAATTGTGGTATATATGCACAATGGAATATTATTCAGCTATAACAAGAAATGAAGTCATGAAGCATATGACAACATGGATGAACCTGGAGAACATTATGTTGAGTGAAGCAAGCCAGACACCAAAGGACAAACACTTTATGAATGCGCTATTATGAACTAAATATATTGTGTAAACTCATGGAGTTGATAATTAGAATATAGGTCACCAGAAAATAGAATGAGGATAGAGAATGGGAAGTTGATGGTTAATCTGTACAGAATTAGTAAAAAGGTTGTTTGTAAATCTCTGGAACTGAATAGAAATGGTGAAAGCACATCATAGTGTTTGTTACTAGTGGTGCTAATAGATGGGTTTAACAGTGGTTGTTGTAAAGGAAAGTCAAATGTCATGTGTATTACTAGAAGAAAAGCTAAAAAATATAACATGGCACTGAATAACACAGTGAAACCTCTTGTGAAATATAAATATGGGTTAATATTGCAAATATGTCTGTTTTTACAAAATATAAATACAAATAAACTAGAGACACCGAGACAGTATAAGCTATGTATGGCAAGAGAAGCATAGAGAGATTGAGAAGTGATGAGTATTTTTGTTTGTTTGTTCATTATTATTATTATTGTTATTATTATTATTATTATTATTATTATTACTGGAATAAAGAAAATGCTCTAATAATGACTAAAGTGATAAATGCACAACTATGTGATTATACCAATACCATTGATTGTACACTTTGAATGGCTTTATGCTTTATTTATATATATCAATAAAATTGATTTGTTAAAAAAAGATATTTCCAAATTTCCCTTATGATTTCTTCTTTTACCATTGGTTGTTTAAGGTTGTGTTTTTTAACTTCCACATATTTTTGAATTTTCTAGTTCTCTCACTGTTACTGATTTCTACCTCATTCTGTTGTGGCAGAGAGGATAAACTGCATGATTTCAGGATTTTTTAATTTATTGAGCCTTTTTTTGTGACCTCTAGCCTATGGTCTTTCCTAGAGAAAGACTCATGTACACTATAGAAGAATATGTTTTCTGCTGCTGTTGGATGAAGTGTTCTATATATGTCTGGTAGGTCTAGTTGGTTTAAAGTATCATTCACAGCTTGTTTCCTTATTTATCGTCTATCTGGTTATTCTATCCACTATTGAAAGTGGTGTATTGAAATCTTCTGTTAATGTATACTTGTCTATTTCTCTCTCATATTTGTCCATATTTGCTTCATCTATTTTGGGGCTCTGAGATTAGGTGCACATATATTTCTCATTATTATGTCTTCTTGTTGAATTGACCCCTTCATTGGTAAGTAGTGCTACCTTTTTTTGACAGTTTTTGACATAGTCGATTTTATATGAAAGTAATATAGCTACCACAGCTTGTTTTGCTTACTTACATGGAATATTTTTTCCAACCGTTCACTTTTAACCTACCTGTTTCTTTGAATTTAAGGTGAGTCTTTTGTAAACAGCGTATAGGATCATACTTTTTGTCCATCTGCCTATCTCTGCCTTTTGCTGGAGAGTTTAATCCATTTACACTTAAAGTAACTACTGACAATGCAGAACTTTTTTTTGCCATTTTGCTTCTTTTATTTTTTTTTAAGTCTTATACCTCTTTTGTCTCTCAATTGTTCAATACTGCCTACTTTCATTTTTATTTGATTTTTTGTAGTGAATCATTTTGAGTCTCATCTCACTTCTTTCCTTGTATATTTTCTGATATTTTCTTTGTGATTATGATGTGGCTTACATTTAACATCTAAATCTGTAACAATCACTTTTTATTTGGTACCAACTGAACTTCAATAACATACACATACTGGGGAGTGGATGTAGCTCAAGTGGTTGAGCACCTTCTTCCCCTGTACAGGGTTCCAGGATCGATCCCTGGTACCTCCTAAAAACAAACAAAAAAACCCCAACTCTCTTTGGACAGCAGATATAGCTCAGTGGTTAAGTACCTGCTACCCATATATGAGGTCCTGGGTTCAACCCCTGGTACTTCCTTAAAAAAAAAAAAAAAAAAAAAAAAAAAAAAAAACCCATACACATACAAGTTCCTATATCCCTCCACTCCCCCCTTTTTTTGTTGTACTTATTACAAATTCTATCATTATACATTGTGTGTTCAAACCATAGATTTATTATTTTTTATACATTTTCATTTTCAAACCTGTAAGAAATAAACAGTGACATTACATACCAAAAAACGATACAATAATACCAACATTTACAATTACCCATGTGGTTACCTTTATCAGAGATCTTTATTTCTTTGACTGCTTCAGTCTACTGTCTAGTCTCCTTCCTTCCAATCCGAGAACTCCCTTTAGTATTGCTTATAGGGGAAATCTAGTGATAACAAACTCCCTCAGCTTATATCTGGGTATGTCTTAATCTCATCCTCATCTTTGAAAGACTGTTTCACCAGTTATAAAATTCTTAGTTGGCTATTATTTTCTTTCAGCACTTTAAATATTTCATCCCACTGCCTCCTTGCCTCTGTGATTTCTGAGGAGATATTAGCACTTAATTTTATAGGTTCTTTCTCATATATGACCCATTGCTTTTCTCCTGCAGCTTTCAAAATTCTCTCTTTGTTTTAGCATTTGACAGTTTGGTTATATTATGTTGGAGTGTGGTTCTCTTCAAGAGTATCCTGTTTGGGGTTCATTTGGCTTCTTGAATGTTGTGGTGGTTGGAGGTATGTACCACAGAAAAACATTGTTCTTAAACTTAGTTCCTGTGGGTGTGAACCCATTGTAATTAGGACTTTTTGGTGAAGTTACTTCAGTTAAGGTGTGGCCCACCACAGTCAAATGGGTATTAATCCTATGATGGGAGTCATTTATAAGCTGAATAAAATTCAGAAAGATGGGAGAGAAAGCCACAGAAAGCAAGAAGCTGTAGGTCACTGGAACCCAGAAGAAAAGGGAGAGGCCACTATGTGCATTGCAGTGTGATAGAGGAGACCAGGACCAAGGATCACTGGCAGCCAGCCCCAAACACCAGTCTGCAGGAAGAAAGCATTACCTTGATTTTGACATGATTTGGACTCTTGCCTTATCCTCAAAACTGTGAGCTAGTAAATTCTCATTGTTTAAGCCCACCCACTGCATGGTATTTTCTTGAGCGGTTAGAAAACTATAACAGATTTTGGTGCTGAGAGTGGGGTACTGCTATTGCAAATACAATTTTAAAAATATGGAAATGGCTTTGGAATTGGGTAAAGGTAGGGGCTGGAAGAACTGTGAGGCACTTGATAGGAAAAGCCTAGATTGCTTTGAAGAGAGTAAAAGTAGAAATAGGGGTGCTAAAGTTACCTTTTATTTTTTCTTTAATAGAGAAGTTGTTGGTTTACAGAACAATCATGTATAACATACAGAATTGTCATATACGACCCCACCACCAGTACCTTGCATTGGTGTGGAAAATGTTTTATAATTGATGGTAACATTTTTATAATTGTACTATTAATTAAAGTCCATGGTTTAACTTAGTGTTCATTGTTTGTGTTGTGTAGTTCCATGGATTTTTTTAAAAATTTATTCTGTTACCATATATACAATATAACATTTTTATTCATATTCAGGTATATACTTTAGCACTGTTCATTGCATTCGTATTGTTGTGCTACCATCACTGCCATCTGCTACCAAAACTTTTCCATCATTCCCAATAGAACCCTGGACATTTTAAGCCTTAACTTCCCATTCCCTATCCTCACCCCATCCCCTAGTAACCTGTAGTCTAGTCTCTATGAGTCTAATTGTTTCAATTCAGTGAGATCATACAATATTTGTCATTTTGTGTTTGTTTTATTTTGCTCAACATAATATCTTCACCAATATTGTTGCACATATCAGGTCTTCATTCCTTTTTGTGGCTGAATAATATTCTGTTGTATATATGCACCACACTTTATCCATTTGATGAACACTTGGGTTGCTTCCATCTTTTGGCAATTGTGAATAATGCTGCTATGAACTACTGGCGTGCAAATATTTGTTCAAGTCCTTGCTTTCAATTCTCTAGGGTATGTATCTAGTAGTGGGTTTGCTGGGTCATATGCTAATTCTATATTTAACTTTCTGAAGAACTATCAAACTGTCTTCCACAGTGGCTGCACCATTTTTACATTGCCACCAGCAACGAATGAGTGTTCCTATTTCTCCACATCCTCTCCAATCCTTGTTATTTTCTGTTTTTTGTGTTTTTTAGAATAGCAGCCATTCTAATTGGTGTGAAATGGTATCTCATTGTGGTTTTGATTGGCATTTCCTTGATGGCTAATGATATTGACTATCTTTTCATCAGATTCCTGGCCCTTGGTCTATCTTCTTTGGAGCAATGTCTGTTCAAGTCTTTTGCCCATTTTTTAATTAACTTGTTTGTTTTGTTGTTAAGTTGAAGTATTTCTTTTTATATACTGGATATTAATCCTTTATCAAATATGTGATTTCCAAATATTTTCTCTCATTGTGTAGGTGGTTTTTTACTTTTTTGAGCTACAAAAGACTTTTTTTTTTATTTTGATGAGGTCCCATTTATTTTTTCTTTTGTTGCTTATACTTTTGATGTAAAGTCTAAGACTCTATTGCCTAACACAGGATCCTAAAAATGCTTTCCTATATTTCTTCTAGGAGTTTGATAGTTCTACCTCTTATATTTATATCTTTGATCCATTTTGAATGGATTTTTGTGTATAGTGAAAGGAGGTCCTCCTTTTCTTTTCTTTTTCTTTTTTTTTTTTCTCAAAGGGAGATCCAGTTTTCCAATTGTTAAAGAGGTTATTCTTTCCCCATTAAGTGGTCTTTGCCTCCTTTTCAAAAATCAGTTAGCCATAAATGTGAGGGTTGATTGCTGACTCTCAGTTCTATTCCATTGTTCTATGTCTGTCCTTCTGCCAGTACCATGCTATTTTGATTATGTGGCTTTGTAATATGTTTTAAGACTGGGAAGTGTGAGTCCTCCAACTTCATTCCTCTTTTTCAAGATGGTTTTAGCTATTTGGGCCCCTTACCCTTCCATATAAATTTGATGATTGGCTTTTCCATTTCTGCAAAGAAGGCTGTTGGAATTTTGATTGGAATTTCCTTGAGTCTATAAATTGCTTTGAGTGTTATTGACATCTTAATGATATTTAGTCTTCCAATCCATGAACACAAAATAGCCTTCCATTTATTTAGGTCTTCTTTGATTTCTTTTAGCAATGTTTTGTAGTTTTCTGTATACAAGTCTTTACATCCTTGGTCAAATTTAGTCCTAGATATCTGATTCTTTAGTTGCTGTTGTAAACGGAAATTTTTCCTTGATTTCTTGTTCTGATCGTTCATTACTAGTGTATAGAAACACAACTGATTTTTGCATGTTGATCTTGTACCCCACCACTTTGCTGAATTTATTTATTAGCCCTAAGAGCTTTGCTGTGGATTTTTCAGGATTTTCTGTATATAGGATCATATCATCTGAAAGTAGGGAAAGTTTTAGTCCTTTCTTTCCAATTTGGATGCCTTTTAGTTCTTTTTCTTGTGTAATTGTTCTGGCAAGAGCTTCCAGTAGTGTTGAATAATGGTGGTGACAGTGGGCATCCTTGTATTGTTCCTGATCTGAAAGGGAAAGCTTTCAGTCTTTCACCATTGAGTAGGATGTTAGCTGTGGCTTTTCATATATGTCCTTTATCATGTTGAGAAAGTTTCTTTCTATTCCTAGCATTCTAAGTGTTTTTATCAAGAAAGGGTGCTGTATTTCGTCAAATGCCTTTTCTGCATTAATTGAAATGATCATGTGATTTTTCCTTCATTCTGTGAATGTGGTGTATTACATTATTTGATTTTCTTATGTTGAACCTACCTTCTATACCACAGATAAATCCCATTTGATCATGGCATATAATTCTTATAATATGCAGTTCTATTTGGTTTGCTAGTATTTTATTAAGGACTTTTGCATCTATATTCATAAGAGATATTGGTCTGTAGTTTTCTTGTGGTATCTTTATCTGGCTTTGATATGATTTGCATATGATTTTTTTTTTTTTTTTTTTTTTTTAGGCTTTGGAAAAAGAAACCCAGTAAAAAGTATCTTTATTCTCATGTTTTTAAAAGTTTGATTCTATGATGATGCATTAACAATACAAAAATATTTTGAACACTACAATGGTCCTTTTTCTTTCAATGCTACACTAAAAGATGTGATCTTTGGATTCTGAGACACCAGTGGTTAAAGTAGGAATTACAGGCTTTTTTTGAGGGGTGAGTGTGGGTACATGGACAGCCCTTATTCTTTGGATTCAGGCTATGTACAGAGGAGAGGATGAAAAAAATAAAAACAAAACAAAAACTTGTTTTTTAAGGCTCAGGGTTGAAGTTTGGCTCAGAAATGGGTTACAGTAGGCTTTGGTGAAAACCAACACTAGAGGTGTTATGGGCTTCTTGCTTTAGTTGTAATGGTTTTCCATTTGCCCTAGCCCTTCCTACAGCCCCATGGAGAAACTGAGCTGGTCTGGTTTGATGCTAGAAGATAGGCACAGCTGTCATGAGATTTGGGGTTTGATCTCTCACAGCTGCTGGATGAGTTGGAAATGCACACCGGATTTGGGCAATAACTCCTTTAAACTGTGTTGACCACAGCTGTTAGTGACAGGCCTGGAGCCTTGGTATAGGGGTTTCTTGGGCAGATAGGGGTCTCAGGAACAATTCCAAGTAATTTGAACTAGGACCATATATATTCCACCACCCACACTTGCCTATCAAGATAGTGTCGGTTATCCCTGTTGCCTAGGGTGATAGGTCTAGACTTAACCTATCCCATTCCCTCTTGAGCTGCCTGCACCTCTTCTTCTGAGAGGAAGCAGGCTTGCCTGTTCCATCTTCTTCTGAGAATACAGTAAGAGGCTTCTTCTGGTCCAATTTATGAGCAGCAGCTGGTTTTCTCCAATCCCGAATGCATTTCTTTTTCCTCCTAGGAATAGTGAAGAGAGTTATCTGCATGGACCACACCAATCCATCTGCCGGTTGAGGCCAAAGCGAGCACGGCATTTCTTAGGCGAGCCAGGATCTGTGTTGGATTCTTGGTGCTTTTCCCTTGACTGCCTCTTCTTCTTCCCGTAGTTGTCTCGCGCCGACCAGCCTGGATATAGCTGCATGTGCAGCTGCCTCTCCTTGCAGGCCAGCTCATAATACTTGGCCTGCTCTTCCCGCGACAGTGCATGCCACCTGCGGCCCAGGATCTGATTGATGGCAGCGCTCTCCTTGAGTGTGCACTCTGCGATGACCTTGGCTCTCATCTCCTTCATGTACAGCATGAAGGCATTGAGTGGCTTCTTGATGGTTGGCTTCTTGGCCTCCTTCTCTGCCTTGGACTCTGCCTGGGTATTCAGGCTACCGTCATAGGGCTGCAGCTCCTGCTTTCCTGAGGGGGGCACAATGGCCCCGGTCAGGGATGGCTGCAGGGTGACCAGGTACACTGGAGCCTAGCATCAGGGATGGGTGAGTGAACCAGCTCACAGTGTGCGGGAGCTGTCCCATGCTGTCTGAGGTCAGAGAGTGGAAGCTAGAGAGGTCAGGGGTCTGCAGGGGCCTGTGAACTCCTTGCTTCTGGCGGATGTCTTCAGGCACAGGTGTGGGGTGTGGGCTGCTGAAATGTTCGTAGAGAGGAGAGAGTTGGGGGATGCCGTGAGGGTGCTCACTGGTCTTATTGTGCAGTGGGGTCTGCGGCTGAGGGTGCTGCCCTGCTCCGGAGGGGGGTGGGCAGTGCATGAGCAGATTGAAGGCGGAGTAGACCGTCTCTTTGTACATGCCGCTGGCACACTCCTGGGCCTTCAGGCTGTCCTCCAGAGACTCTGGAAGTTTGTCCGAGAAAAGTCTCTGCGAAGTGTGTTCCCCGCCCGAGCACCTCGGCCTCGGCGCCCGCTCCGGTGCCGGCCCCTGGGACCACCGCGCTGCGGGCCGCGCCCTCGGACTCATTGACGGGCGACGACTTGAGCTCGGCCAGGTCGCGCTCGGGGCCCACGGCGCTGTCGCGGCTCTTGTCGTCCTGCTCCTCGCCCTCGTCCTGGAAGGCCAGCAGCTCATCGGGCGCGCCGAGGTCGTCGCCGCCTCCTGCGCCTCCCCCGCCGGAGTCCAGCTGCGGCATGGTGTGTGCGGGCAGTGCGGGGCGCCGAGCCGGCCGGGGAGGCGGCGAGCCCTCAGTCCTGACCTCCGAGCCCTGAGCGCGGCGGGGGCACCACGGGCAGACTAGCTGCGGTGGGCTGCGGGCGCGGGGCGCCGGCGCCAGGCTGAGCTGCTCCCTTGCATATGATTTTGACTTTTTCCTTATTCTCAAAACCTTGAACTAATAAATTCCTATTGTTTAAGCTAATTGATTGCATGGTATTTGCTTGAGCATCCAAGGAAACTAAAACAATTGAGTATATTCATACTTTTCATTAACTTTGGGAAATTTTCTGCCATTATATCTTTGAATATTCCTTCTTCCCCTTTCCCTCTTCTCATTCTGGGACTGCCATTATGTATATATTGTTACGCTTGCTCTCTTAGGCTCTATTCGCTTTTCCTTCTTTTTCCTTTCTGCTCTTCAGCCTGAATCATTTCACTTGTCTTCTCTCCAAGTTTACATTTGCCATCTCAAATCTCTTCTTGATGACCACTAAGAAATTTTTAATTTTAATTATAGTCATCTGCAATTCCAGTATTTGTTTCCCTTTTTTGTTTTAATATGCAACACTTCACAAATTTGCGTGTCATACTTGCACAAGAGCCATGTGAAGTGAGCACTGTTTCCTTTTTAAATTTCTATTACTTTAAATAGAAATTTGTGAACAATATGAGATTTTCATATTGTTCATTCACTGTTTTCCTGATATCCTTTAGTTCTTTCTTTGTGTTTTCCTTCAGTCCTTTGAGCATATTGAAGACCATTTTTTAAAAAGTCTTTGTCTTCTATGTCCAAAGTCTGATGTACTTTGATGGTTTTTAAGTTTTATCTTGTTTGGATGTGCCATCATTAACTGTCTTTTAATCTTTTGTTGTATGGTGTTCATTGTATGTAGTATTTTAACATGTTCAATCTGGAATTTAGTCTGTGAGCTGTATATTCCTTATGTTTGTATCCAGCCTGTGATATCACAGACATTTCCTTGAGTGCCTGGAGCTAACAAAAACAAACAAATGCAAAAAACACCTTTCCTGGTCTTTGCAAATTACCTTCATTTTGGGCAGTGCTCTACTTCAGAGTTTAGCCTTCCTCTCAAGAAGATAAGCTGGAGGCGAAAGCTTGGGCTTCCTTCTGATCAAAAGTCCCATCCTGGTCATGTGCTCCTAACCTTAGGGACTCCTGTTTACAGGGATCAGAAAGTTCCCTCTATTCCTGAGTGCTCTGTTTAAGTCTAGAAGTTGGTAATCATGTGCCCCAGGCTGCTTCTATTTGATTCTTTCTTATACCGCTTTGCTGTCAGCAACCTTCTTCTGCCCATAGGGCAAGTTCTGGGAAGGTGAGCCAGAAGGGAATGTCCTGGTTGTCTTCATGCTGCCACTTGATACATTGGCAAGACCTAGAGGCACCCCAGTATGCAGATAAGAATTACTTTGTTCCCTCTAGAACAGAGCCAGGGAGAGTGTAGGTCAGCTCCACACCAAACAGGGGAAGGGGTTCAGGAGGGGTCAGCAAGGACACCAGGAGTGTCTCCTATTTTTAGGTTGTGTTTTCTTGTTTTGGCGTTCACTCTGTTACTGCAACCCTCTAACTATTTTCTGGAGTTAGGAGGAAGATGGCAGTGCCACTTTTTGCTGGTTGTTAAAATATTCGATGGAGGAACAGAACCCTGAAGCATCTTATGCCACCATCTTGGTCAACCAGAAGCACTGTATAAGTGTTTAATAAATATCTGTTAAGATTAAAGACTAGTAAAAATCTCATAATTTCTAAGACAGTATTGGGATCAAAATAATAAGGGTATATTATATTTGTCTTTTTAGAAAAAATAGTATCTACAGCTAGTCAAAATAAACTGTGTGTGAAACCAAATAAAAAAGAAAATATTAAATATAGGAAAGATGATGTGCCTTAATTAGGAAACTTTAAGTATCCATAAAAAGAAACCAAAGTTAAGCAGGCTTAACAACAACAACAAAAAAATTGAATTTATTGGCTCACATAATTTAAAAGACTAACAGTAATCTGCCTCAGGCACAACTGGATCTCATAACATTAAGAATTTATCTCTTTCCATTACTCAGCTCTGCTTCAGTCTTTCCCATGTAGTGGCATAATGACCACCAGCAGTTCCATCTAGCTTTATATCATTTCAGCTACCGTAAAGCCTCTCTTTCCCACTAGTTCTGGTAAAAGTCCCAGCATTGTATATCATTGCCCAACCCTGAACCACTGTGGTCACGAGGTTGGAATACACTACTAAATGCCTCCCCTTATGTCCCAGAAATGGGGTTGAGGCCAGTGTCACTAATACCAAATGGACAGAGAAGGGAGAGAGAAAGAAGGAGTGGTTCCCTAAGGAAAAATAAGGGTCCTGTGACCATAAGAAGTGGCAGTGGAGGCTGGGGATAGAGATGGAAGAACAGCAAATGTTACTCTTCCAAGTTTCATATCAGATTTCTTTGAAGGATGATGCATATAGTCATGTCACCGAAGTACAGTTACATGTAAATAAGCAATTTATTCTAAATGTATTTTATATGTAAGAGGTTAGCATTGTAAATATTAGTGAAAATAAAGGAAAAAAACTATACTTTAAATGAAGAACTTGTATAAATTGTCTTATCTTTAGGAAGCTTATATTTAGCATTTCTTGTTCAGCTTTATGAGTAGGTTCAGAAACTGCATTAATATAGCAGTAAAGGGTTACATGTTTATATAAGTTTATATCCATAATGAGATAGATATGTATATAAAGAAATTTAAATCAAATAAAATCTGAACACTAGGTTCTAGTCTCAAAATATGTATTTACTGGACCATTTCATTTTAAAGCTCTTCTTTTAAAATATATATTAATTTTATAGAAAAGGAGAAGGAGTTTTTAAATCTGACAACATTTCTACTATATCCATTCTAAAAGATGTACTCTCTAAAGAAGCTACAAAAAGGAAAATCAACCTCAACATATCATACGGTAAAAAAAAAAAAAAGAATCATTCTTTGTTTTTCGTCATTGCTACATAAAATAGTTTTTATATCCAAGTGACTAATCTAATTGTGCTTGGCTCAAATCCTTCTAGAGGTAAATGAAGTATCAGTCAAACACACTTTAAAGCTAATCCACCCAAAACTGGAGTACCAGTTGCTTTTGGCTAAGAAAGTGCAGTTAATTGATGCTTTAAAAGTAAGTATATGTATCATGGACTCACGATCATTATTTTATTGTTATGGAATTTTAAAAATTGCAAATACTTTCATGTTTTACTTGGATTGAATTTTGAACATTAAGGTGATTTTGTTTTTTATTTTAAATAAGGAATTACAGGTTCATGAGGGAAATACAAATTTTTTGATACCAGAATATCGCTGTATTCTAGAAGAGGCAGATCACCTACAGGAAGAATATAAAAAGCAACCTGCACATCTTGAAAGACTCTATGGTTAGTGGGACTATTTTAGAATACCTTGCCATCTCCTCTTTTTTTTTCTTCTTTTGTCCATGTTTTTTTTTATCTGGCTGTTTGCTAAGGATTGCAACACTTGTAAACCAGTGACAACCAGTTTATACCACAGAGTTCTTCTGTATTTTTCAACTTTGTTTTAACATTTAATATTTTACTTGATAAAATATAAGTAAAAATTAAGAAGCGAAATAAGTATATAGTGATGAATTAATCTGTATGTATGAATAAATTTGGTATAAAATGAATATAACCTATAAAGAATTAGAATTTAGGCTGTATTTCACACAAATATTTTCCAGGTTTAGTGGCTTGTTGTGAAAATATCAAAATATAGCATGTAGAAGAAGAAACTAATAAACAAAAAAAAGCAAAACGAAATACAGCATGTAATATTTTTAGGTAAAATTTAATAAGGGATATATATATAGAGAGAGTTAACTGTCAGGTTACAGGTCAAAATTCATTTTGCTTTAATGGTGAGAAGTTAGATATTTCACAAATTGTATTGGAAGAAAAAAAGAGTGAGTGAGGAAGGTAAAGCAAGGGAGGGAAAAATGGAGAAAGAAAAGAAATAGCTTACAGAAAACAGTTTTGTTAGAGATCTTTGCATAAGACCTATTGTGTATAGCACACTTATTTATTTATACCATCTTCATAATCAGTTGGGATATTTAATCCTTATAGTACCTCTGTAAGGTAGATGGTGTTATCTTCCATTTTTCAAATTCTTTAACTGGAATTTGAGATTAAAGAATTTGTTGTCACATAATTAGGGGATGAGCCTGCATTAGAATCTTCTGGCTCCAAAATGCATGCCTTTTGTATTATACCAAGTCTTGCATAGTCAGTGTAGAGTTAATTTGGCATCATCAGTCCACATTGATTCTCAGTCTTGTATACTCAATTTCTTATTTCATACCCAGAGATTTGCTCACAAATTATAACACAATAGATATAAATATATAATATCTTAATGTTTATTATATGGCAAGCATATCATCTTTTATCCTTACAGAACCTCATGAGATCAGTGGTGCAGATCCATCATCTCTTGTCACCAGTTCCAAAATCCGGGAAAGCTTTGAAAACCAAAACTTTTTTCATAAATCACTAGGCAACAAAAAAATTGACATGATCTGAATTCATTTAATGACAAAATCTGACTTGAAGTGCCATGAGACTATTTATAGTTTTATTCTACTTAGTGTGAATATTCATCCAGATGTTTCATTGTAGAAATATTACTATTTTGTTATTGGATACTGCCACTCATTACACTTGAAATATTATGTCATATACAGTATATGCCTTTTATTGTCTTCCTAAAATACGAAATATTCTGAAACACCTCTGGCATCAAGAGTTTTGGATAAAAGATTGACAGCTTGAATTATACCCATTTTAGATGAAAAATCTCAGAGGTAAAATAATTTGCCCAGATCTTTGGACCCAGGATTATATGCCTTCAATTCAAATCTCAAGAATGGTTAACATACAGGTAGAATATTTTAACTCAGATAAAGCTATTAGGAACAGAATCTGCCTACATTATGTCCAAATGGTTTGCTTAGTGGGAAAAATAAACCACTTGTAATGCTATATATACCGTTATCAGTTTGAAAATGGCCAGCATTTGTCTGAATTAATAGCTTTTAGCCAATTATCATAGTTATTAGCCAAATGATTTATATCCTGACACCTTAAAATGCCCCAAAAATATATTTTTAAAAAAGCATCAACCCTTTTAGGTTTGTGTATGTTAAATACTACAGCAACATTTGCTTAGAGTGCCTATATTCTCAAGCAACCACTCACCTTCATTAAATCTGTTTCATTAAATAGAACTAATCAGTGACAGGAAATTAATATTGTTCTTTCTAGGCATGATCACTGATCTTTTCATAGATAAGTTCAAGTTCAAAGGCATCAATGTAAAAACCAAAGTACCTCTTCTGTTGGAGATTCTGGACAGTTACGACCAAAATGCATTGATTGCTTTCTTTGATGCTGCATGAAATATAAACAAGGTAAAATCCCAAAGAAGCGGTCTGTTTCATAGAAAAATGTTAAAACAGAATTACAAGCTTACTGTACTTTTATTTCAAATGCTTTTTGATACCATTTAAAAATATTTGAGATATGATTATTTTTAGTAATGCTTTTTTTTTTAACAAGTGAAACTTCTAAAATAGACTTATTTTTAAAACATGGGTGGAATGATTATAAAAGATTTCAGTTTTTGCAATGGGGTGTTTTAACTTTTAAATTGAGAAATATTTAGAAGATAAAAATATAGTCAAATGTTAACAAACCAGAAACATACACATATATATGAATAAACTGCTTTACAGTTTTAAAAATATATTTGCATACATTACTTCATTTGATCTTCACAAGTCCTGTAAGTTTCTCAAAGCACATAAGAAAACTGATACTCAATGAGTTTAAGTGACACGAGGTTAAGAGGACATGCTATTAAAATTTGAATCTGGGACGAGAACCCACGTTCTGGCACCTGGTTTGTGTCCTGGTTATTATGTATGCTATGAATTAGTGGAAATAACCTACAAATTTTTTTTTCTAGTAGTTGAGATTGTTTTGCACAGATTTCTCTCTTGCTCAGGAATGTTTTGTGACCCATGCTGAAACTCTTGAGTTGGCTCAGTCCTGTAACTTGTGGCCAGGGAAATGAGCAGAGTTTGCACAGATTGGGGGACAGGGGACTCAATTTGATGTGCTGTAACCAATCAAGCTATGCAGTTGTACTGATGGCATCTTATATTTCCTGCACTAAAATCACTAATTTTCCTTTCTTATCCTATATGAAGGAAAATATAATTTTAAGGATAGACTTTTTTAAAAAAACTAATCCTAATGCAAATTTGTTAATTTTCAGGGGAATATTGTATTTAACAGTTTGTTTTAAAATGACATAGAGATTATAATGGTAAAAAAACAAACAACTGTTGTTTTCAAGAAGGGCAGACTCATGAATTTGTCAGAAAACAATAATACTCCTTAATTATATACCATGGTATTTATTAGTTATTTGCAAGCTTTGTTATATATTAAATGTGAAGATTTGTTGAAGGCACATATAGCTAAGAGTTTTAATTTTAATAAAGTCATATTGTTTTTTACTACATTTAAACAATCTTCATTTCTAAATGGAACATATCTATATCTAAGTCACTAGAATTTCACTCTTTTCTGTAGACTAGAGTTTCTACAAGGCCACAGCTTGGGGAAAGTGGATAAAAATGAATGACTTTCTGGTTGAATTTATTGTAGTACCTTTACTATATGTTATAAATATCAACAATACCTCAAAGTGGCACTTCAAGTTAATTGTATCTTCATTGGGAAAAATAAAAGCATAAGGCACAATCTCTGCCTAATGTGAATAAACATCTAAATGGCAAGTTGACATCATAGTCTGCCATTTAGCAGCAGCATGTTAAATAATTTATGCACATTATTTTATTTAATCCTAACGACAAACATATGACGTGTAGACATTATTATTACCAATTAGCAAGTTTTTTAAAAAATAAAGAGACAATGAATAACAACTAAAACCATAAGGCCAAGTCTGAATTTGAACTTTGGGAAAGAACTTAGTCACGCTAATTGGAGGCCCCTGGGCTAAAACTGGAGCAGCCTACTAATATTGCTAACGTTTATCTCAGCTTGTCCTGAAATACTGAGACTTCCCTTGCCTTGAACCCACCCCCTAATGCCCCAGTTTAAAGCCACCAGAAACTCGGGCACCGCCCGCGCAGGCGTTTTTTGCTCCCGCTGCCGATCGACGTCTCTCTGCCCCGCCCCGACTCGTTGGCCTTCGCGGTCGCCTTCGCTCGCTTGCGACAGTGTCGCCTTTAGTGACGTCAAGGGCTTCGGCCGCTTTCATTGGCCCATTTCAATAGTCGCGGGATACTTGAACTGCATGAACAGCCGCCGCTCCGGCGGGCTGTTCGCTTCATCTTGGAGGCTTTCTTGCTCCTCCACGTCGGCCCGTGCCTGCCTGCGCCTTTCCCAGCCTCCTCGGTCCTACGCGAAACGCTGCCGAGTGAGGGCGGGCGGGCGGGCGGGCGGCTGTGGCTGGAGCGTTCCTCGGCGGGGTTGGCTTGACCGGTTGGTGGGGCGGAGTGCACGCTGCTTGGCGCCGCAGGCTGATCCCGCCGTCCGCTCCCGGGAACAGTGATGTTGGGCAACTCTGCGGCTCGCGAGGCAGGTTCGGCGCTGCAAACAGTGCAGCAGTCAGCTCTCCAAGAGGACCAGGAGAACATCAACCCCGAGAAGGCGGTGCCTTTCCAGCAACCACGGACCCGGGCAGCGCTGGCGGTGTTGAAGGGAGGGAACCCGCGAGGTGCAGCGCCGCAGCAGAGGCCCAAGACGCGACGGGTAAGGGAATGAAAGGTATATGAATGAGAGTGATCCGAGCGAGTTTGGGGCTTGGGCTTAGCAGGCGGAGAATGGTGGCGAGAAAGCATCGTATGGGCTTTTAAGTGGGCTTGCGGATCTAGATTCCCCTTGGTCCCAGATTTTCCGCAGTGTGGGATGCCACGGTTGTAAGTTATCCCGTTACTCAGAATTAGCACCCGCGCCAGCACTGTGCATATACTGCCAGCCTGCTCTATTGGGAACATCTTTCTAGAGCTTTTGGGGTCAAACCAAGGCCTGCAACATGACTACGGTTTTTTGCCCGGCTTAGCGCCTTTTTTTTTCCCCCAACCCTGTGCATTGCTCACTGTCCCGGATCTCCTCCCCCACTAATCATCTGGTTAAGAGAATACCTCCACTTAGGAAACAGTATAAAAATACTTAACTTTTGGTAAATTCCGCCATTTTAGCCGAATTAGCTCTTTTGCTCCACCCTGGGGCAAAAGGGATAACCAACACTTTCCTAAACTTGTCAACTTTAGGCTCTCCACTCACCCTCCCATCTTGTGGCCTTGATTAGTTTTGCATAATTCCAAATTCCACTTTTCCATCGTCTTTGCAGGAATGTCTGTGACAAAGTGGAACCATTCCTCTGTGTTTGTGCACTCAAACAATTCCTTATCTGGTCTTTGCCCCGAATAGTTTAATTTTCCTTATAGAGTATTTGGAGTAAAAGCAAAGGCTGAGACCCATAAGGGGAAGAAGGGAAAATTCCATTTGATAAGCTCAAAGTAAGTTATTAATTTCTTTTTAGGTTGCACCTCTTAAGGATCTCCCTGTAAATGATGAGCATGTCACTGTTCCTCCCTGGAAAGGAAACACTAAACAGCCTGCATTCACCATTCATGTGGATGAAGCAGAAAAAGAGACTCAAAAGAGGCCAGTGGAATCTAAACAAACAGAATGTGAAGATGTCCTGGCTTTTAATTCAGCTGTTACTTTACCTGGACCAAGAAAACCGCTGGTACCTCTTGATTATCCAATGGATGGTAGTTTTGGTAAGTTTTAAAGAAAATCTGTATCAAATCAAGGTAATTGTAATAACTAAATAGGTTGCATTAATGATATTTTAAATTTTAAGACATTATCTTACCTGCTCCTTGATATATAATTTAATAGCTTAGAAAGGGTGTCACATCTCACATTTCACAGCTAATATGTGACCTAATGACTTACAACAGGACCCAAGTCCTTCTAATCAGATATTTCTTCCAATACACTAGCAATCACATCAACCTAATTAGATCTCAAATGCATAATTTAATTTGTCCCTGGAAAAATTTATGTAGTTGGGAGAATAAATTTTCAGAAGTTAATTTATGGGGAGTAGATGTAACTCAAATGGTTGAGCGCCTGCTTCCCACGTAAGAGGTCCTGGGTTTAATCCCTGGTTACCTCCTGAAAACAAAACAAAGAAATGACGGGGGGGTGGGGGGTGTGAAACTACTACTGAGTGTTGTAGTTTAACCTATCTGTTTGAAATGCCCATAACCTAATTTTCTCATTCACTCACTTGTTAATGAAACCATTTAGCCCTGGTTCTATTTATTGCCTAACTGCACTGTGAAAATGTCAGACTCTGTTGTATGCAAGCTCTTTTTAGGGAAAATCCTAAATATTATCTCAATACTGGATTTTAAGTGCTGTGTCCTAATAGAACCACTTGCTGCCATTTGTTCCTATTTCTCATGGGGTGCGTTTAACATACTAGCCTGAAGTTCATTTTTCTGTTAGTAGCCTATCTCTATTTCTTTTTCCTCATTAATTAAAATCATTCCAAACTTAAATGGACAAAGGTACTAAAACCAGAGTGAAGTATGTAATTTGTCACAAGACGCCCTTGTTAGTTGGATGAAATAAACGCTTTGGAGTAAGAGATTGCTCTCAAGGCAGTTACTTTTAGTTATTCAATTAAATAGAAACTCAAACTATTAATTTAACCATATTGGTCAAATTTCCCCAGAGTCACCACATACTATGGACATGTCAATTGTTTTAGAAGATGAAAAACCTGTGAGTGTTAATGAAGTACCAGACTACTATGAAGACATTCACACATACCTTAGGGAAATGGAGGTAATAAAAGCTCTCTGAATCCAGTTCTGTATGCCATTACTCATTAAAAGTGGCTAAATTAAATTGAGAGGATAATGTTTAACTGCTAGTGAATTACTCTAATGCTATACTTATGTTTCTGGAATAAAGCAGATTTGTTTATGGTAGAATAATCTAATTACAATTTTAACGCTCTATTATACTAAGTTATATACTTTCCTCAACAGGTTAAATGTAAGCCTAAAGTGGGTTACATGAAGAAACAGCCAGATATCACAAACAGTATGAGGGCTATTCTTGTGGACTGGCTAGTTGAAGTAGGAGAAGAATATAAACTACAGAATGAGACCCTGCACTTGGCTGTGAACTACATTGATAGGTTCCTTTCATCAATGTCTGTGTTGAGGGGAAAGCTTCAGCTTGTGGGCACTGCTGCTATGCTATTAGCTTCGTAAGTCCAGCTTGTTGGGTTGAATGTGATAGAACCTTTCTGAGTAGGGAAAAAAATTGTCATTTTCCACAGTGTCGCATTTAACAAACTATACAAGGAGTTAGTAACTACTTTAATTTTGGTGGTATGGGGAGGGGAGTGGTGAAACTGCTTTCTAATTTAGAACATTGATTTTCCCAGATCTGGATTCCAAGGTACCTTCTTAAACACAGCCAGGCTACATCACTAGGACTGGATTACAAAGTTTAAAACTGTGGATCCCTCCATATTAAGAGTGCTTTCTGGCATATAAGCAACATCATACATAAAACTAAATTTAATATAAAAACTACAATGAAAAATGTTTTCCTAAGACTTGTATTTCCTAAATTTTCAGTTACTTTGAACTCGCATTTTTCTCACCTTGTGAAATCTTATGCATCTCAATTTTCTCCTTTGACCAACACTGGGAAAAATACGTCTCATATTGATCTGGGCTGTTTAATTAGCAATTAACTACCCAGTCTCTGTTAGAAACCGTGGGAAAACAGTATGGGTTTTGGGTTCATTCCATATATATTCTCTTAATGGGATTACAGAAATGGGATTAGCAAACTTGTTTCTCTTTTAAAAGGACCACTTAAATCTTTTTCTCATTGTAGAAAGTTTGAAGAAATATACCCCCCAGAAGTAGCAGAGTTTGTATACATTACAGATGATACCTATACCAAGAAACAAGTTCTAAGAATGGAGCATCTAGTTTTGAAAGTCCTTGCTTTTGACTTAGCAGCACCAACAGTAAATCAATTTCTTACCCAGTACTTTCTGCATCAGCAGCTTGCAAACTGCAAAGTTGAAAGTTTAGCAATGGTAAGTTCTTTTCATTTTGTTGAATTAAGACTCTAAGGTGACAATTAGGGGCAAGCCCTAGTGTCATTATACAGCATTTGTCAAAGAGATTTAGTATTCCAGGTACAGAGTAATGCTGTGGAATGGAAGAAAGCCTACCACTGGCACAAGATAATATGTATTATGAGAAAATAGTAAGAATACTGGTATAAGTATAAAGTCTTGGAAATGGTGGCCAGAAAAGCTGTTTTTAAGAAGTATTTGCTTTTTCATTCCAGTTTTTGGGAGAGTTAAGTTTGATAGATGCCGACCCATACCTAAAATATTTGCCATCAGTTATTGCTGGAGCAGCCTTTCATATAGCACTCTACACAGTCACTGGGCAAAGCTGGGTATGTATTACATTGTCTTCACATATCTACTTTGTGACTGAAACACTGCCAGTTAAATAGTTGTTCTATAGAACTTATGATTGTCTAGATCATACTGACCTGGGAAAATTGTTCAATTATATACATTGTTTAAATCTGCTCATTTGTTAGGTAGAAAGTTTAGTCATAACTTGGATTTGAAAGTATGGATAAAAATTTTTAATTTAAATAAAAATATTAAAAATTTAAAAAATATGAAAGGTGTGCTTAAAGAATTGGGGCCATATGACCTGTTGCTGATAAATGGACCAGTCACCATAAAAGATGGCCTGAGAAAAACAGATTGTACTGAAATTTAACATTATGGGAGCTTAATGCCAACTACTAACTCCTTGTGTTTAGTGTCTTTTGCTACAAACAAAACTCATGGTTCTCTACTCCCTTCTCTGTAGCCTGAGTCATTAGTACAAAAGACTGGATATACCCTGGAAAGTCTTAAGCCTTGTCTCTTGGACCTTCACCAGACCTACCTCAGAGCACCACAGCATGCACAACAGTCAATAAGAGAAAAGTACAAACATTCAAAGTAAGAATTAATAAGTAGATAAAGAAGTTTGCTTTTCTAGTTGAGGTCCTTGACATTTTAAAACTTAGTCCAGCCTCCTTAAAGTTGTGGGTAATACTTTCTTCCATGCATTGGGGAAGAGGGGGTAGGGGGTGTGCATGTTTTGGCAACCAGATAATGAATCATTAACTCAATGAGAGAGAGAGAGAAATAGCATTTTTGATCTTCCAGTTTATATGTATTATTCCATGATCTATTGCACCCAATGAATGTTTATCAAAAATAATGTTTTTTTTTTTCCCCTTACTTACAGGTATCATGGTGTTTCTCTCCTCAACCCACCAGAAACACTAAATATTTAACAGTGAAGAGACTGCCTTTGTTTTCTAAGATGTAAATCATTCCAAGTATATGGTGTACAGTTTTTTATCTTAGGTTTTAATTTTACAATCATTTCTGAATACAGAAGTTATGGTCAACTACAAATTATGATATCTATTACTTTTTAAATGGCTTTAATTTGTATATCTTTTGTACATGTAACTATCTTAGATATTTGGCTATTTTTAAGGGATTTTGTTAAGCAAAGTATTAATAATGCCAGCTATCAGGATAATAATAAATTGATTTGGAAAACTTGATGATTTGCAAGTCATTTAATTTGAGGTGAGATCTGACTTCGTTTCACTGAGAAAAATTGAGTGGGGAGGTAAACAGATATTCAGGTTCTGACACTGAACTATATCCAAGCATATCTGGAATGAATGGGTGATACTCCTTCGATTATACCCCCTGCAGCAGCCTGTGGAAAATGCTGCTTCTCCTCAACCTTGACCTAGGTCACAACTACTTAAAACCCATTTTAAAGTTTTGAGGGGATAAAAATGAATAACCCATAAGGCATGGATAGGGTGGGACATTGTGTAAATTAACAGACAATAGATATTCCACATGGTTTATTTTAAAGCATAATATTAAAAATATATAAACAACTAGACTTTATAATGCATTTGCAAATAAAAAATACCCAGGGTTGTTAGCACTGAATAAATATCCTTTTAATAGTATATATAACTATGTTAGCTTTAATTAGCAGCTCTCTTCTTTTTTCTCTTTTTCACTGGCTTTTTACTTGGTGCTTTTTCTTGTTTTGCATTGATGATGGTCTGTGTTCTGTGAATAAACAAAATAAAGCTAACAGTTTAACAATATTAAAAAAAAAAAAACTGATTCCAGGGGTGGAGGAAGTGGAAAACCAATAGTCTCACACCATTTTGGTGGTGAAATTTTGGGTCACAGAAATATGAAGCTTTCCTTGTATTTCAGTAGGAAGAAAAACTTGCCAATGATGAGAGTAAAATAGAGTAATTTTAAAAGGCATGGAAACAATTTTATGATAGAATTAGGTCCTATAAGTATCAGGTTGAAGAAACTATAGTAAGAACAGCTGGATTTCTAATGAAAAATTAAATGTCTTTTTCATAGTAGGTAGTGAAACTAAAAGTTTGACATAAATCAGAAATTTACCTTATTTTCTTTGGATTTTTATCTGGTTCTAAAACAATCATTTCTTCTTCTTCACTGTCTGAGAGTACTATAGCAGTATCTTTAAAGAAAAAATTTTTAAAAAGGAATATCAATATTTTAAAATTTTTCCACATTGGTTTATTTCAGAGGTTTTAAAACTCCATTTCCATATAAGTAGATCCCATGCTGGATCTACTCCCAGATCCCACTCTGGGAGGAGGCTTAGAGATCTACTTAGTTCTTTCCACATTTTTAACTCCTTGAAGTAGTTCCTTGGAGCCCTTGAAAACTATATAAATTCTTCCCCCTATTTGTCCTAAATATTACATAGCATCTACTGTAGAACTAATTTGGAAACAACCTGAAGTTAATATGAATTGCTAGGCTACTCTAAGAAGGTACCCACAGTTTATCTTAGAATTGGCTAATTCTGAAGATTTAAATTACTTTTAATTTCTTCCTATTATAAACAGCCCTGGGAGGAATATTACTAGAAGCATTGTTAGGTCAAAAGGCACATACATTCTAAAAGATTTCTGTCAAACTACCCCCCAGAAATATTGTTCAATTTACACTTCAATAAATCCTAAAAATCCATTTCCCATACATCTTTGTCAATGCTGGTATTTCTAACACTGCCCAATATAGCAATGCTATCTCAATTTTTTCTTTGATTTGACATTATTATTCCCAGAGTTGACCATGAAAAAGGTTACGGGCCATTTGTATTTCTTTGAGAATTGCTTTATATCTTTTGCCCAAGTTTTTCCTGACGTTAATGATAAATATTAAATATGAACTAAACCTTTATGCAGTTTATTGTTTCTATATTAATTCTTTTTTAGTTTCCAATTAGTTTCCTCTTTAGAAGTTTTTCCCTTTGTTCACATGATTTAGAAAGGCTTTATCTGCTGCATCCCCCCAATTACCTCAAGACCACCTTCATTATTCAGTTGGAAATTCTCTTCAAACCAGCAAGTGCATGTCTAGCTATTAACCTTATTAATTTTAGAAAAATACTACACAAATATGGAGTCACATAAAAGGATGATCGCTATAGCACTGTAATAGTTAAAAAATGGAAACTATATTCAATAAGGCAATGAATGGTTCAATCAACTAGTTACATTCAATACAGAATTCTATGCAACATTTAGGAAGAATATGGCTGATCTTTATGTACTGGCGTGGAAAAACTGTTCATCCAAAGTCCCCGTGCTTAACGCAACTTCAGTGTATATACATATAGTAAATAAATAGAGTGACAAGAATAATACCCAATTAGTAGAAGTTCAACAGGAGTCCCAAACAATGGGGAGTTTTTTCCCCTTACCTATTTACTTGAGTAATAAAAAGTCAAATTAAAGTAAAAGACCCCAGGCACTACATACCTAACAGTATCACTTTCACTGTTTTCCCCAACAAACCAGATGTACTTGGGTAATGATATCCTCTAGTTCCCTGCCATCCTGGTTCCTACAGCCTCATATGACTCCTGATTTTACTACATAAAAAAGCTACTCATGATTATTTTTTTATATGGGGGAGGCAAGAATTTGGTCTTAAAAATTAAAACATACACAGTTAAAATCAACCATTTCTCCAGTTCTAAAGCTTTCAAAATGCAAAGAACATCTAGGACTACCAGTAGTTCAGGCACTTCTAGAATTTTTTATGTTCTAATACTGTACTGTCCAATATGGTAGCCAATAGCCACATGTGCCTATTTAATTTTAAATTAATTAAAATTAACTAAAATTTAAAATTCAGTTCTTCCATCACAGCCACATTTCAAGTTCTCAAAAGCCATTTGTAACTAGTGGTTTCTATATTGGACAGTGCAGATACAGAACATTTCTATCATTAAATTTCCATTGAAGAGCACTACTCTATGTTATGATAGGGACTTTTTATGTTTTGAGTCTAGAAACTTTATAAAGAAAAGACAGCATGTAGTAATGAGATCTTTAAGAAACTCATCCCCTTAAAAATTGCCCATCTACGTATACATACACACGGAAAAGAAAAAAGAACAAAAACATTTTTAATTAAAAATGCCATTAAAATTTACAAGCCTAAGTTTACGAAGATAAGCATACTATTACAAAAGAATTAGAGTTAAGATTGCAGTTAGCTTCAAAGGTTTAGTTGAAATTTAAAATTACACAATATTCAGCACCTCCAAAAGGAACCACTAATATAAAATATCCCTAAAATAGGGAAATATATACTTAAAATATCACATAAGAGTCACGAGGTATATCACCTACCTTGGTTTCCAATACTGGAGACTTCTACTCCAGTGGCCATTTTTATACTATCAAGGATGATAGCTTCCTCACTGCCACCTTCATCCTCTTCCTCCTTCTCAGAGTCTTCAAGATCACCCCAGGAGTTTTCTACTCCCTCTCCAATTTGGGCAGTTCCAGGAGTCCATAACACAGGTTTAGAAACACTTAGTAAGTTAAGAAAACTGAATAGCTATTGTTTAAAAAGATGAGAATGAAAACCTTTTATGATTGATTTAAGTGTGCCTCAAATTCTTGGGGGAAAAAAAGAGAATTTACTAATTTACTAATACTAACTATACTATGGATAGCTGAAAATCAGGAAGAAAGTAAAATATAGGACACAGTTAATGGTAAATATTGAGACAGACAGACTCAACATTTTAGCTGTAGTAATAAACTTGGTGAATGAATCAAATAAATAATATTAAACAAATACCCTTCACATAGTCCTAATAACGCTAGAAGTGTTATGAATCTTTTTGTTGTTACTGCAAAATCCATAAAGATACACTTCTGAAGGAGGCTCAGCTTCAGCAATGATTTCTTCTGCTTTCTCCTCTACATCAGAAGTATCGATAGGGACTTTTTCCATTTTAAATGCTGTGATCCTTTGATTTGCTATAGATTCTGCAAAGCCAAACTTTCCACCTTCTTTCCTGTGTGTAGGAGTTATTTTGGGGGGAGGGAGTGGAGAAAGAATAGAAAGAAGACAGGAAAGAGAAAAAAAAAAGACTATTTTTTCCTTTGATTCAGGAGAAAGCTTGAAACAGCTGGTTTATCTGACTAACAACCTCACCAATTTATTATGCCTATCAAGAAGAAGAGGTGGGACTCAATCCCAGTTTTGGTTCTTTCCATTAATTATGTTACTAGATTTTTTTTCCCCCAAGAAAATTAATTTTAAAAGAAAAATCTTATTTGGCTTTTCAATACAGGTCACTGTATTTTAATAAATTATAATGAACAGGGTTCAATCAACTTTCAAAAAACATACTAAGTATATGGAAAAAATATACCAAATATATGCTATGGACCATAGTTAGTGGTAATAGTCTGATCATGTTCTTTCATAATCTATAACAAATGTTCCACAACAATATAAAGTTTTGGTGCAGGGGTGATGTACAGGAATTCTGCACATCATGATTGTTTTGTAAGCTAACAACTTCTCTAATTAAAAAAAACAAACATACTAAGTAGTATATTCATCTGAGATTAAATCAATTGTGAATATTATATAATTGCCTTTGTGTAAGAAAGGTCTTTCAAAGAAAATCTATAAAAAGACCATTTAGTTCTGCAAAAAGTAAACTTACCTAACTTTCTGGTCATTCTCCAAGGCTTTCTGTATTAGCTCTGTAATTTCTGCTACTTTCACACCAGCTATTTTACTGCATCTCAAAACCTATTTATAAAGGTGAATTCTATTATTTAAAGACAACAAATCAAATGGCTTTCTCTATTGAAGCTAAAACAAGAATCTTATCTAAGTGGTTAGTCTTTCTACTTTTACAATTTATTTAAGCCTAAGTATTTAACTCAATTATGAAAATAATATAATGTAAAGACAAGCTAAGGTAAGACGTGAGAGTTGTTTTAAAATATTTGAAGGACAATCATGTTGAGGGAATAGACCTGAAAACTTTTTTCACATGACAACATAATGGTATCTTTTTCACATGACAACATAATGGTATCTTTAAGACACCATTAAAGAGGTCACATAATGAAAGATGTTATTAATAGGGGAAAATGTGAGGGGGAGGGAGGTATATGGTAATCTCGTATATTTTCTATGTAACTTTTCTGTTACCTAAAAGTTCTTTAAAAATAAAGTTTAAAAAAAAAAAAAAAAAAAAGGCTACAGGCATACATTATATGCTCAGGGATGCTCTAATGCTCTAACTTCCTTTCTGTGTGAGTGATCCACCATACTAGTTGAAGATGGCCTGTACAAAATGTGTCCTGAGAAGCTTTCATAAGACAAAGATTCCCAGGCTTTAGGGATCTAATGGATCAGAATCTCTGGAAAAAAGGATCTGAGCAGTGGTCATGACGCTGGCAATAATGACCACGGTGATGATGATGATAGCAACTAACATTTATGGTGTACTTAATATCTGCTAGACACTGTGTGGCATATATACATCTTTTTAACAGCCACGAGTAGGTAAAACATCATTTTCTATTTTACTAATCAAAAAAACTGAGGCCCAGAGATATTATGCCATTTGCCCAAGGTCAGCTAGTACAAGGCAGAGCTAGAATTAGAATTAAAGCAGTCTCCGTGCTCAAACCACCTACACTATGTGCTATGTGGCAATTTAAGTTTTAAAAGCCCCCAAGTGAATCTGATAAGCAGTTAGGGTGAGAATGACTGCCTATTGTATCCAAATTCTAAAAGTAAAACTATCTTTTTAATTTCTACTTTTTGACCTTTACTTATTGATAAGTACATGAATTTTTGTTTTTGACTGGGAGAAAGAAGTGCTCCTCTATCTGGAAGGGTCATATTCAGGAAAGCCAGACAAAGGAGCAGTAGGGAGGAAGAATACCTCCTAGCCACCAGTCAACAGAACTTAGTGATGATACTGAAATCATCCTCATTGGATTTGGGTCAAAAGACAACAAAAATCTTCTACAGCAAAGAAACCTACTTTTAATGGGACATTAATCAAAGTACTAACTTGATCTTTTAGTAGCATTATTCCACCACTGGATTGGATGGTACAAATCTCTCGATGCTTGTTCATGGCAATCACCAGCAAGCCACCCATTACACGTTCTTCTCGTTCATTGGGATCCACCAATAAATATGTCCTGAAATGTATGTTAAAAGGACCTGAACAAATCTGGAAAATTAAATGCTTGTCATTTTTCAGAACACTGGATTTTTTTAAAAGATGGCGTCAAAAATTCAACACAGTAAGGATCTGAGCTTGTAGATTTACTCATTTGAGTAACTTTAATAGGAAAAAAAAGATGAGAATTACTGTTCATATGAACACAAAATCAATGTTAAGTGGCTATCTCTAGCTTTTATGTGAAATCACATTAGTCCTCATATTATTTAAATAACATATATTCTAAACCTGATGTTATTTCTTTGATTAAATGACTTGTTCATTAATAAAAACTTAGGTAACATTAATCTGGTTAATTTTAAAGTTTCCTTAATGTCCTATATTCTGAAGTTCTTTTATGTTCTATTAGTAGCTAATTTAAAAAATAATATTGTCTATTTCGGTGCCACCCAATGTGTTAGTCACTAGCCAGTCACATGCTTGAAATATGGATAGTCCAAATTGCAATGTACTATGAGTGTAAAATGTACACTGTATTTCAAAGATTTAGTGAAAATAATGTAAAATAGTTCATAAATAATTTTTAAAATATTTATTGCACATTGAAATAACACTTTGAGCGAGCGGATGTGCCTTAAGCAATTGGGTGCCTGCCTCCCACATGGGAGGTCCTGGGTTCAGTTCCCAGTGCCTTCTAAAGAAGATGAGCAGACAACGAGCAGACAGACGAAGGAGCCATCTTGGGGATGGGCTGGGGGGGGGGGGGATAAAAATCAATCAATTTTTTTTTTTAAGTTCTTAAAAAAAATACTTTGAATATATTAGGGTAAATAAAATATATCACAATTTCACCTGCTTCCCTCTTTTATTGTATCTACTGGAAAACATATATGGTTCACATATTTTTTTCTGGACAAATGCTGATCTTTTTCCTTCTAATGAAGTTCTATACTAAAATGACTAAAACTTTTGTTTTTTTCTAGTCCTTATTCATGACATTGTTAAAATATCTTATTTATACCTCCCCTTGTTTCGAAAGAGATTTAAAACTTAAGCTTTCATTTAAAGGCACCCATTACATATATGAGGATTTAGCAGTGAGTTGTGAAGAAACAGCTATACAGGTAAGGAAACTACATTTTCTTTACCCCAGTTTCTGAGTCATTCCCCCATGTGACCTGCTCCCAGAACTTGTCAAATTAGTTGCCCCACAGTCCTCTGTCTCCAATTAAACAACAGTAATTCTTACTTCTTTTCTCAAATTAGAGCTTTGCATACAATTCTCTTAGCATCTTTACATCCCTAGGAAAGAAAGGAGACCACAATGCCACAGTAAATTCATAAATTTGTAAGTATGCCATGAAAGGAAAAACATTGGGAAGTGTCTTCATTATAACAGAAGAGTTTGTCTTATCTATTAAGAAAGCTATTTGCCTGGCAATGCCCTTAAAGAGAAAGAAAAGGAACTATAAGGCTCTTCAATATTAAAGGAAAGTTTTGTTCATTTGTTCATGAGAATTTGAGTACAGGAGAAAAGCTCCAAACTACATTTATAATTTCAGCTCCATGACAAACTGAGACTTACCCTTGCTGGAAGAAGGCAAAACTGACACAAATGGGCATGTGGTGTATACTCAATGGTACAGGATCACGCTCTTCAGGTGTATACTGTTTCAAAATAAAAAGTTCAACAATTACAGTCACTAAAAAGTTATGAACAAACAAAAATTCAACTTGCACATCAAATATTAAAATATGAAATTCTTTAAACCATAGTGAGACCCTAAATACCTTCTTTTACTATTACCTGTATGACTTTGCCATTCATGTTTCTCAAAACTTAGCATTTTTCAAAAGTTTTACTGAAGTATAATTTACATACAATGAATCTACTCACTGTTAAGTATACAGTTCAATTTTTAATACATTTAGAGTTGTTCCACCATCATCACAATCCAGTTTTTGAACATTTTTAAAAAATATCATCCCCTAAAATTCCCTTGAGTCTGTTTGTAGTCAATCCTCACTCTCATCCCCAAGCAATCTCTGATTTGCTTTCTGTCTCTATAAATATGCCTTTGCTGGCATTCTATAAATATGCCTTTTCTGGGCATTTCATATATATGGAATCAATTTGTAATCTTTGGATCTGGCTTCTTCACTTAGTATAATGTTTAATCATCGTTCATCAGTGGTTACGTCCTTATTATTGCTAACAGGTATTCCACTTTATGGATATAAAACACTTTGTTTATCCATTCATCAATTGATTGACTTTTAGATTGTTTCCAGTTTGGGGCTAATATGAACAAAGCTGCTATGAACATCCACATACAAGTCTTTGAGTGAACATATACTTTAATTCCTCCTGGGTAGATTCCTAGGCTTTGAACTGCTAGGCTGTATGGTAAGTTTATGTTAAACTTTTTAAGAAAATGAAACACTTTCCCAATGTGGCTATACCACTAGAAATAACTTTATAGTATTTTTTAATTGCTTGCCTTTTCAAGTCTCCTAATTTTTCTCTACTCTTTTTAACTTCCTTACACCAATTCCCTCTTCTAAAGAAACATATCTCTACTATTAATAAGTCTTTGTCCCTACCTCTAAGTCTTTAAAGAGTCTGTTCCAGTCCAATGCCTAGAAGCAGCATCATGAATGATTGTTTAGAAAAAAATGGGCATCTGATGTTTCCTTTTGAAACTTCAAAATGCCATTACATTGCACTTTCTGCCACTATACTGCACTTTCATTATTCTAGTGTGTCATTTGTGAGTCAAAACATACATAACAAAAAGAGAAAGACAACGTAAACAGTATAGGTCACTGGTTTTCCAGTTGTGGTCCCTGGACCAGCATCATCAGTATCACCTAGGAATGCTATGTCAGAAGAGCTGTTAGAAATCCTCAGGTCTTATCCACAGGCCTACTCTGGGAGTGTGATCTAGCAATCTGTTTTAATAAGCCCTCCAGGTTTTTCTGATGGACTTCTGCTATCTATTCCACTTAATGAACAAAAGTCCTGGAGGGAGATTTGAATCTGCTGATTCCTCAGTCAATTTCTGTTACCACATGCATCTCATAAGGTAAGCATTTCACTGTACTGAGAACCATGTATTTTTTACACATGTGGCCCCTAAGCATTAGCCAACTACTTTTCTAATGCACAATCCAAAAAAGTAGTCATCCACTGGAAAAACTGGCTAGGCTGTGCTTCTATTGACAGACATTTAATATAGAAGATTTAAGAAATTTCAAGGGCAATCTTGACCATGTGAAGTTTTTGCCTCATGAACAAATTTTAGAACTGAAATGCCATCTTGGCATGACTTCAATAATTACAGTTGCCTGCACATCCAGGACACTCATTCATTCATATGATTGAGTCTGGCTCACATCACAGGAGCTTACCAGTGTTACTTCATCTCCTTGTACCGACACATCAGGTCTTCGAAAGTGACACAGGGCCACAATTGCAGCAATGCTGGCAGCATCAATAATATTCCCATCATGATTTAATAAATGTAGGTCCACACGTATTTGCCAAACCTGAAAATGAATTTAAAACAAAAATAAAAAGTCCTAATTCACCACAACCAGCTCCTATTTATCAGGAAAAGTAACACTGTGTGCAAATGTTTTTCTTCCTGTTAACATGCATTTATTCCTTCTATTTTATTAATAAAAATACATTTGGAAAAATATTGAGCCAAACATCTGAGATACCAATAGCTCACCTTTCTATAAGGCATTTGACAATGTTAAAATACATAGTCTAAATAAATATTCTATATGTAAGATAACCCCAACTCCAACCCTAACAATATTTTAATAGTGTTTCCTGAGTTTAAAAACCTCAAATTCTTATGTTTTACTTGCTACTATTTATGATAACCTTACAAGTTATGCAAATAACAGGAACTATCATATTCAAGTACAGGATGAGAAAAGAGAAAAGTTAAGTGACATTTCAGGAATCAAAAGGCTGGCCAAAATACCTTAATCAAGAATAAAATGCCAAATATCATTATATAGCACAAATTACTGAAACTAAGATTTCCAATATCAGTCCTACTAATGACTCATTTTGTGGCCCTGTGTAAATCAATAAACCTATCCAAATGAAAGATTTAATCTATTCTTCAATTCTCTATCATTAAAAAGGAAAACTCTACCTAATTCTATCAACTCAAATAACAACAACAAAATAGACAGAATATATGAAAAAGCCACAAGTTCTTTGAATGAAACATTTTACACAAATCCAAGTTGATATTTTCATCCTTTTAATATGATGATTTTGTCCCTTCAGAAACAGATGGCACAAGGCTGTATAGGTAGCACTTAGGAGCATATAAAGTGAACTAGTGCAAAACTAAATTAACTAATGGGAATGAAGTTATAACTATAGGGTCCCACAAATCAACAATATGCATCCTAAGATTAAGAATTTTGGGCATATTACCCACCTTTTCACCAGCAACAACACAGAGAGATTCAGTGTCTATACATTTCGAATTTCTTAGACATCTTTCCAAGAGTCGATTCAACTTCACCAAGAGATCTGACTGCCTATGAAAATAGGAATGGGCTATTGTCATGAAATATAACACCAGGTATTAAAACAATAGCTCACTGCAGTTAGGCCTTCCTCAGGCTAAAGCAGCTTAAGAAAAAGATTTAAATACCTGCCAGGTTCAAAAGCTGGGGCAGCCATCTGAGAGAGTTCAAGGTTAAAAAAAAGAATACCTTCTGTTGCCCTATTGAGTTTTGGAGAAACAAGTTCACAGGAAACCTGTCCAAGAACTCTGCAAAGATAAAGGATACAAATCTGTTATTTAAATATATTTCCTTTCCAATTAAAAAAGAGGAATAAAATCTTAAACAGATACCATTTGAGTTTTGATTCTATCGAGTAATAACATACGTGGCATGACATCATAAGAGACAGAAGTTACACACCAAATACAGAAGTAGTATATTTGCAGAAATAAAACATATTGGTAAACCTAAAAAGATTTTTTTTTAAACTCATTACCATATTTACTATTCCATACATTTTTAATTAAAATCAATAGCCTTTTATCTCTTTCTAAAACAAATGTTTTTTGATACAAGATGGCATGAAAACTTGAGACTTCTAAAGACTATTCATATGCCATGGTTCACAAACATTATTTAGCCAAATAACCTCACAATTTCTAAATGAACACAAAAACCTAATTCTCATGCTACTCAGGAAAGAAGAGGAAAGTGACCTACTGAATGACAAGATATGTTCAGGATTTCTCCATTCCTCATATTAGAATGTGAAAGAGAAGAGGTCATTGCAGTACACAACACAAATTGAGTCTAATCACAGTTGGCTGTCAATATAGTTTATAGAGGTCAGGAAGAATGATATGAAACTCATGTGACAGAAAATACATTTATGATGATTACAAAATTAAAAGTTGTTACTATAAAACCAAAAAAACCTTGTGTTAAAGAAAATATACTTATTATAGGCAGCTAAAAAGTACTGTCCAGACTTCCTAGCTGCTTTGTTAAAAAAACTGAGTCAAAGTTTTAACTGCTGCCTGCTGAACTTATATATAATTTGAATCCTGTTACCTTGTTTTCCCAAGTTCCACAATACAGCACCCATAATCTGTTCCAAATGAGATCTTGATGTTCCTATAATCATAGGTTTGTCTGCCATCCAGCCGCTGTAAACACAATATTCATTCATTTATTCCTTCAACAAATATTTATTGAGGAGCTACTATGCGCAAGGGTCTGTTCTAAACACCTGGAGAAAAATGGGATCCCAACCTCCTCACCATCAAAGCAAAACGTAAGCTGACAGTCGCTGGGAACCCAAGGAGGCAGAATAATGCCTGCGAGTGTAGGGAATGCAACAGCAGTTCCCCACTGGGCCTCCCGGGCTTAGCGCTGGCAAGGTCTTGAGTGCCTAGGCGCGAAGGTTGCCGTGGGCCGGCAAAGGAGCCCAACGCAGCGCGCAGTTTCGTTGGGGTCACGTACCTTTTTCTCTTCGATAGCACGGAGTAAGAAACGGCGCTCGCAGTTTGAGAGCGGCGTCTCTTTCATGGTGTGACGGGTTGCGAATCCCACCAACCCCAAAATCAGGTGGAGAAAGTCGAATTCACGCCGCCTCACACGCGCGTGATTCACCCTGCCGCGCCGGATATTTGCGTCATCAAAACGCAGCAGCTGACAGTGGGAAAGCAAGTGCGCAGGCTCAGAGGAAGGTCTAGACAGGCTAAGCGGCCTGGGAAAAGGGAAGGTTTTTAGGGGGAGGTGTGTTGTTAACAGGAGGATTTTTCTGCCTTTTTTTCTGTGAAATGCTGAGGAGGAAAGGGCACACACAGTAATCATCAGAGTGATAGGAACTAACGCTCTCACACTTTACTCTCTTTCCTCAATTCTAGCGGATTAGGCTAGGCAGGTATTATTGCTATTTTACAGGTAAAGAAGTTAAGATTTGGCTACTAAAAGCTGAAGAGGCAGAGCGTGGAGCCAAAATAAATAGGAGAAACATTGGAATGATGGGATGTGGGTTAGGGAGAAGAAAGATGAGAAGGTGAGCTGTGTATTATTGTGGGCTGAAGATAAAACCTTGTAGGAATTGAGAAGTTGACAAGAATTGAGAACTTTGTAACTTTGTAATTGAGAATTCCCACTTTGTAACTAATCGTGTTACAACTACTGTTGACTGAAACTAAATTTATTGGTTTTTGTTTATATATATATATATATATATGGTTTCAAGAATTATTTTAAACCGATAGACTTCTTTTTATGGGCATAGAGTAGGGGATCTTAACCTTTTTTGTTCCCCGAACCCCTTTGCCAGTCAGGTGAAAACCACAGACATCTTACTAAGTCCACACTATTTAATAAATATGTCACACCCGCACCAACAGTTCCCACAAGAATAATGTTTTTTTGAATTTCAATTCAAGCTCGCAGACTGCTTGTTAAGAACCCCTGAAGCTTATTCGTTCTTTGCTGCCAACCACCCAGTTATTGTAGAGTGGGGATATTATGTAGTAGTTAAAAGCAGGAAATCCTAACTGCCTGGGTTCAAAATCTAGCTCCCATTGACTAGTTCTGTGACCATGAGCAAGTATTTAACCTATGTGCCTCACTTTCCTCATTTGCAAAATAGGGTAGTAAACCCATTTATTATGAGGGATAAAAACAAGTTAATATGTGTAAAATGCTTAGAACAGTGCCTGGCATGGAATAGGCACTTATTTAAGTGCTTGCGTGTTACACTTTGTATCCTTTTGCTTTAGAAGTGGCAGAGTTAACGCCTACATTCTTTTGGCTCTTCTCATGTTTTTCTACCAGTGATACTTTGTAGTCTCAATCCTACTTCATGCAGCCATGTACTAACACATATTTATAGATGGCTTACTGCTTCCCAAGAATAATGCAGGTGCTGGACGAAGAGGGGATGGACAAGATCCTTGCCCTCAAGGGATTTATATTCTCTTTAGAGGAGACACAAACAAATGAATAAAACCATTTCACAGACTAATAAGTGCTCTATGCGGATAGGGATCCTATTTTACTAGGGGCAGTTACAGGAAGAGGTCATTTTGGAGAGGTGACAGGATTAAGTAAATCCTTAGTAATGAGAAGGAGGTGGCTTTTCTGGGGAAAAGAAAAAGTGTTTCAAGCATAAGGTACAACACGTGCAAACACTAAGACAGGAATGAGTTCAACATGTCATGGAGATCGGAATTGTAAAGAAGCAGGAAAGTGGATGGAAATTATGCCCACATGTTCAGGCAGCTGATTAATTTCCAAATTAGGAAAGGGAATAAAGGTCATTTAAGTTTGGGTTTTTTTGTTTGTTTTTTTTGTTTGTTTGTTTGTTTGTTTGTTTGTTTGTTTGTTTAGGAGGTACCGGGGAATGAACCCAGGACCTCATACATGGGAAGAAGGCACTCAACCACTAAGCTATAGCTGCTCCCCAATGAAAGCTGGGTTTTTTCATTTGTTTGTTTTTGTTTTTAGGAGATAGCGGGAACTGAACCAGGACTTCATACATGCGAAGCAGGCCCTCAACCACTTGAGCTACATGCACTTCCCATTTAAGTTCTTTAACAACATAAGTTCATGTTTATAGTGTAAAGTTTCACACCAGAACTCCTGGCTGTTACATTCATCAATGAAATCCTTGAGTTCTTTCAGTGGACATTTAGTCATTTCTCTTTCCCTTCCAAAATGAAATAGGCTTTTATTGAAAGAGTCTCTCCTTTCCTCGAAAGCAGCATGATAGTGGAAAGAGACTGTACCTGGGCTTTAAATAGACTTTGCTCTTTAAGGCATTATGGTACTATTTTGAGGTAATATGTTTCTGGAAGACAGTGTCTAAGGTGGCCTCCAATGATCCCCACTTCCTATATTCAGGACCTTGTAGAATCCCTTCCCTTTGAATGACTTGCTTCTGAGCAATAGAATACTTCAGCATTGCAGAGCTGTCACTTCTATGATTAGATTTCAATCTACTGTAACTTACAATCTTGGTAACAAACTCCCTTCATTGCTGGCTTTCATGAAGCAGATTGCCATGTTAGGGAGGCCCACATGGTAAGGAAATGAGGGCAGCCTCCAGCCAACAGCCACATAGAAACTGAAGCCCTCAAAACACAGTCAAAAAGGAACTGAATCCTGCCAACAATTACATAAGAGAGCTTGGAAGAGAGCCAAGCTTTCAGATGAGACCGTATCCCTGGCTAACATCTTGATTGCAGCCTAGAGACCTCAAAGCAGAAGACCCACCCAAGCTGTGCCAGGATTCCTGACTCACAGAAACTGTGAGTTTAGTGGAAAAAGAGCCCAGGCTCAGGGCCAGACGTAATAGATAAGTAATGCAACAATAGTAATAGTAATAGTAAAAGTAATAGTAAGTAATGCAACATCTATCACAAGCTATTCTCAGGTTATGTATTATTTCTGGAACTCATAATTCACTGGCCTATTCTCATCTTGATGATATTTCAAAGAAAATTTCCATGTAACTTTTTTGTTTTTTCAACCTCTTAGGTCATTCTAAAAATATTTTGTAATGGAATTTCTAGCAAATAAGATGCTAGATCTGTATCACTGAAATGTTATTCACAGTATGCTTTGTTTGGGGACCAGGAGTTTTGTTGCTTTTTTCCCCCCTTTTCTTTCTTTTTAAATTAATGTGCTTTAAGAGGTTGCCTGAGAGGAAAGCATGATTTCGTATCTCAAGAATCTTGTTGTAGTTAAATACTACTGTACTAGAACTGTACTTTATAGTTCTGCCAATAGAAAATGCAGGGAACATGACCTCTTGTTGGAGAAGATGCTGAGAGTCAGAGCATAAAGGGTTAAGCATCTAAAAAGCATGCTTGCTAGAAAAGAAACATTAGCAAATGTCTCCAAGGACTCTGCACACTGCAGACGTCAAAGGGAGGAAGCAGAGCAGAATGAACCCACCACTAAGAAGTTATTGTATAAATCCCTAATCTAGAGATACAGGAACCAGCAGTGCTATTACGTGCCATGCAGAGGAACTAACAGAAGATGCCCTACTTTTGTTATCAGCTTTGTAGTATAAAAGCAGCTTCAGCCTAAATAAATTTGCCTGCATTCCACATGGAGTGAGGTCCCCTGATCCCAATCTTTCTTTGGATCGTTCCGGCACCGTCTACCTCCACGTTGAATTACAACAACCTCTAAACCTGCAAATGGAAAACTATTGACCAACTTTTACTTAAAAAACAAACAAACAAGCAACAACAACAACAACAAAAAAAAAAAACTGAGCCTGAAAGTGTGGTTCTTTTAAAGTCATTGACAAACAAAAATCCTTTCAGTAATGGATTTTTATTTCATCTGATAATACTCACTGAGAAAGCAGAATGCATGTTGGAATCTCTGTTGTGAGTACAAATCTATAGGAAAAAAATTAATAACTGCTTAAACAGGGACTGAAAGGGAAGATCAAAAATAATAGATTATATATTGCTTGTTATGTGTTTTTCTTTCATTTTTACTTCTGGTATCACTGATATTAGTTGGATTGTGCACAGGTAAAAAAAATCTGTAAGAATCCAGTCATTTATGTAGGCATTTTTTGTGAAGCTATTATGTGCCAGGCTTTATTCCAGGCACTGGGCTCAGGTAGTAGACAAAATAGACAAAGTTCTTTGGAGCTTACCTTACCGAAAGACAGATGGACAATAAAATAAATCAGTAATAAGCAAATGAATAATGCCAGGCAACAAATGATACAAAGAAAAATAAAGCCAATCCGGAGGCTCACATCCAGGCGAGCCGCAATCTCACCAAGGGTCCGGTGTGGGCAGTGAGCTGCAGGCAGTGTGACTCAGTCTTGTGCAGTCTGCTCTCATGCTCTGCATGATCAGGACGTCGTTTCCTCTTCCCGCTCCTGTGCGACAGTAGTTTGAGCCTTCGGCCTGATCCAGCCAGTCTAAGGCTTCAGTTTTGGAAGAGCTACAGAAAGACCTGGAAGAGTGAAGGTATTGCTGGAAATGGCCACCAGAAAAAGAGTATGTGATGCCCTTACAACTGAAAAATCCCAAAGTTGAGACAGAAATCAAGAATAAGCAGCAGCAGAAATCACAGGGGGCGAAGCAGAACCTCTTGAAAATGAAAAGCCAAGGCTGTGGTTGCTCTCACTACAATGGGATATACAGTGAAAAATCAATAATTAGGGATGAGATCAGTTAGATAAGTTTGTGAAAAAATACATTACCTTAATTAGAGTTCATCAAGAGAATGTGCAGGTGTATTTCACAGGGAGGTCATTTGATCTTCTGTCAAAAAATCTAAATGGGAAGAATTACTCCATGATTGTGCACGACCTCTTAAAAAACCTATCTCTGTGGAGGGCAGTTAAAAACAAAAGTCAAGACTGATACAGTTCTTATCTTATGTAGAAAGAAAGCAGAAAACATGGGTGGGACTACCTGACTCGGGTTGAAAAAGAATGCAAAGAGAAAGAAAGCCTTCCTATGGCACTTAGACAGACCCTAGTGAGGGACTGAAGAACATTCTAAAGAAAAGTTATGAAGATGGAGATGATATGAAATGAATCTTTAATAAAGCATGGATGGAATCAAGAGAGAGACAGGCCAAAGCAGACAGAATTTTGAGGTCCTTTGGGGAACTGCAATGTGGAAATATAGATATTTCTAATAAGGGAATGTTGGGGTGCTGCACATAAAAAATTTGACCATTACTTATTTACATGGCCTTCTTCTAAGTAAAGGAAATGAATTCTGCATTTCCTACTGGAGGATATATTTAAATAAAATGTGCTTATTAAACGTTTCATCCAAAGATGGACAAAAATAAAATAAAGGTAGTCATGGGCAATAGAGAGTGACTGGTGGTTACTGTTCAGGTAGCGTAACCAGGAAGAAGGCCTTTCTGGTGAGACATTTGAGTAAACCTGAAATTGTGTAAATGAATGATCACATGGACTTTAGGATTCAAAATGACCAAGTATGCTCTGAGAGGAAGGCTGCTGGAAACAAATAGTCTAACAGTTTGGAAGAGGTCAGTGACTTCTTTGAGATTCTTGGGCAAGTACTTGGCACACCTGGATGTGGTTTCATGAGAAGGGGTTTAGTGGAAAAAGAGCCCAGGCTTGGGGCCAGACTGTCTGCTGTGAATTCTTCCTGGGCAACTTATGAGCTGTGTGGCCTCAGGCAAGTTGTATACCTCTCTGGGAAAAACAAAACAAAATGGAGCTAATAATATAGTGCCTACCTCACAAAATGGTTATGAGGTTTAAATAAAAATGAATATGTGAAGAGGACTTAGAACAGTGCTGAGTCATATTTAGCAACAATAAATATTAACTACTATTATTGGGACTCCTTAAAAATGAAATTTGTTGTTCATTAAATGAGTCAATATATTCTGCTCTCCATAGATACAGTGATACACCTTTTAAAATGGTTGGGGTGTAACCTTGAAATTTGCAAATACAATTTCCTAAGTGACTTTCATGGCCTCTAGGAAAGTTTCAGCACAGAGGCCCAGAAATATATTCATATATGTCATATACAAAGGTATAAATAAGTAGGTATCAAAGATTCTTTGAAGTCACGCAAGAATGTCACACATTTTAAAAATATGTAACTTTCATAGTGGGTCGGGGCTTTGGCATCAGACATTCTTGGGTTTGGACCCTGGCTTAGTAAACTGGTTTGTCTCTGCACGTCATTTAACCTCTCTACAATGGAATTGTTATAACTGACACTCATAGCATTTATTATATGCCAGACACTGTTCTAAATTGTTTAATGCATTAATTTATTTAATAATCACAATCTCCTTTCAAGATAGTTGCTATTATTGTCAGCCCTATTTTACAGATGAGCAAACTGAGACAGAGATTTGCTCAAGGTCACACAGCCATTATGTGGCAGAGTCATGAATTGAATGCACCTGGAATCCAGGCTGTCTGGCTCCACATCTGTGCTTAAGCCACACACTCTAATGCCTCTTGATAACAACAGTTTCTACCACATAGGGTGTTGTAAGGATTAAAGGAGGTGGTAGGTAAGCCCTCGATACAATAGAATATGCAAAGTACTCAATAAATGTTAGATAATTGTCTATGTAAACACAGTAAATTATATCATCATAAATAGAATACTCAGATACTCTCTTATGGCTGAATTATTCAATTATTTTAATCTTTTTAGATTTCCTTGTTTGTATTACATCAGCTTTACAAAGCCAATAGTCTAATAACTCTATTTTGATAGGGCATTAGGTTATCAGACAGAATTTGTTTGTGCTGAACCCATGCTGGCTCTTGATGGTTACCTCTTAAATTGATAAATGTTCACAGACCTTCTGCTTGGGAGTCTGTTTTTGAATTTGTCTGCCATCAGTGTCAAACTTGTCATTGGATTTTGAAGCACTTCTGGTTCTCTTCAGGATGAAAATTGGGCTTACAGTACTGGTATACTTTATTAGTGATGAAGACCATTGGAAATTTTCGGCATAATTTCAATTGTTCTTGAAAGTGATGGGATGATTACATTGTACTTGAAGAGCATTTGAATCATACAACTAGCAACTGATCCTATTTCAAACCATAACTCTCTATCAAACTGTGGGGCTGATCCAGCATAAAATAAGATTACCCATCTGTTAGAGGAAAAATTCCAACAGGAAAATTTAGGTAGAATGTGAGTCAGATAATGTGACATTCCTCTGCCATGTAAATAAATCCTATTTATTTTAACAAAACCATATGTTTTGAAGGAGTGGGAAAAAAAAAAGAAAAGAAAAGAAAATGTAAAAATTTTATACAACTAACCCCTTGACCAATTAGATCTTCTAGTACATTTGAATTCCTCAGAGCTATAATTGGACACTGGAAATAATTCAGTCATTTTCTTTGCACCAAGCATTTCCAACTGCATTTTTCCTTCTCAAATAATTGGTGATCACTTAAACATAGCAAAGAAATCACTTTGCACACTTTTGTTTTCTTTCAAGATGGAAATTCTGGAGTGAAAGATAGTAGTACAACTTCTGAAATATTAAAATGTATAGTCCATGATCTCCCCTCTTAAATTATCCAAAGGTCAATTGAGTTGTGAGGAGGTGAGAATTAAACTTCCTAGCTTGGGTTGGTCAAGTTAGCATTTCATCTCTATAATTTATCTTTAAACTGGTAATAATTTGTTTCCATTTGTATGTTTCTGTACAACAGCTAGAATCCAAATACTGCAGAAATGGATTTAGCCTTGGTTGAAGAACTTCAGGTTGCACCCCACTCCCCGGTCTCTTTCCTCTTTTTCTTTTTTTTAAATATAATTAAAATTTTTTTTAAAAAAGATACTTAGATTACATAAATGTTACATAAAAAATATGGGGTAATTCTCATTTGCCCCACTTCTTACCCCTTGCACATTTTCCCACATTAACATCCTTCATTAGTAAGGTAACTTTGTTAAAATTGATGAACACATTTTGGAGCATTGCCACTAAGTGTGGATTATAGTTTGCATTATAGTTTACACTCTCTCCTGCACAATATTGTAAGTTATGGCAATATGTGTAATGGCCTGTATCTGTCATTGCAATGTCATTCAGGACAATTCCCAAGTCCCAAAAATGCCCCCATATTACACCTAGTTTTCCTTCTCCTTCCCCTCAGAACCTCCAGTGGCTACCGCCTCCACATCAATGATAAAACTTCTTCCATTGCTAGAATCACAAGTCTATATTAGAATAATAGTAAGTCTACTCTAGTCCATTGTTTACTCCCCAATCCTGAGAATTATGGGATGGTGATGCCCACTCTGCCTCTAATTGAGAGGGGGCTTAGATCCCATGGAGCAGACTCTATCTTGCTTGCAGTTGCAGACTCTCTCTGTTCCTTGGGGTGGTCATTGTCCATCATCATCTCCTTGTTAGTTGTTCTGGGTGAGTCCAATGAACTTGAGAGTAGGTGTTGCAACCCTGTTGAGATTCAGGGCCCAACTGGCATATGGAAAGCCCAAAGATTTAAGTCTCTTGGGCATACATGAAGATAGGTGCTTTAGTTTGCTAAAGGCTGCTTGGAGCAAAATACGAGAAATGTATTGGCTTTTATAATGGGAATTTATTAGGTTAAAAACTTACAGTTCTGAGGCCATGAAAGTGTCCAATTCAAGGCATCATCAGAAATGCTGTTTCATCGAAGGTTGGCTTCTGGCAATCCAAGACTCTTGCCACATGGCACAGCACATGGAGACATCTGCTTCTCTTCTGGGTCTTGTTGCTTCAGCTTCTGGCTGCTTGATCTGTGGCTTCCTCTCTCCCGGGTTCCTCTCTGAGCTCCTGGATTCCTTCTCTCCATCTCTGTGGCTTTTTCTCTGTGTGTCTCTGCTTTTAATCTTCCATTTATAAAAGACTCCAGCAAGAGGAACAAGACCCATGCTGGGTCATGCCTCACTGAAGTAATCCAATCAAAGCAGCCCACATGCACAGGAATGGATTAGCTTCAAGAACATGATCTTTTCTGGGATCCACAAAAAGTGTTAAACTGTCACAATAGGAATATACGCACCTGGAATCACAAGCCTATATTGCATTATCTAGCAAAATGCAATCTTCACAGTTCCTTTTACATTCTTACTACATTCCAGGCCCTGTCCCAAACAGCTTCCATATATTTAATTTTCCCAACAACTCTTAGTAGATAAGGATTCTGAGGCTTAGATGAATAACGTAATGTCAAAGTTCAGACATATAATAACTTGATGCTTTCTTCTCTTTTGGGAAGGGTGTGGCATTCTATGTCTAACAAGATAGATTACTAATCATTTTTGCATTTAAGTACCATTAACATGATTATGATAGACTTCAAGTTTGAGACTTTGGGATCTCTGAGACAAACTAATAAATAAACAAATAAATTAAATCTTTAAGTTAGAGAACATTGTTTTATTTGAAATAGGTGGTAATCATATATCCTTGTTGTTTTAGTTTGCTAGGTTGCTGAAATGCAATATAACAGAAATGGTTGGCTTTTTCAAGGGCTTTATTTGCTTGCAATAATGGGCTAGCTTTTTACAAGGGATTTCTGAGGCCATTAAAATGCCCAAATCAAGGCATCATCAGGCAATGCTTTCTCCCTGAAGACCAACTACTGGTGATCCTGGACTCCTCTTTCACCTAGCATGGCACATGGTAGCATCTGATGGTTTCTCCCTTATCTTGCAGGTTTTGTTGCTTCAGTGTCTGGCTTCCTCTGGCTTTCTCTGTTTCTCTCTCTATTCATCTCCTTTATAAAGGACCCCAGTAAGAGGATTAAGACCCACCCTGAGTCACACGCTACTGAAATAACCTAATTGAAAGGCCTTTAATTGAAATAACCTAATCAAAACATCTCACCTATACTAGGTTCACATCCACAGGAATGAACCAGCTTTAAGATCATGATTTCTGGGGTACATACAGTCTTAAACTACCACACTTGTTATGAGAAAACTGTTAAACAAGGTTAATTATTGTCCAGAACCTTAAGCCAACATTATATAAATTATAGGAAATTTCAGTGAAATTATCTTTTAAAGTCTTCTTGAGAAGTACAGATGGTGTTTTCATCATCTACAGTAACATGAAGGATACCAAAGTCAGGTGAGGTGATACAAAGCCCTGAGCACCATAGAGCCAGATTATTCATATAAGATGCATGAAGAAATTTGTTCAGAACTGGGAAATTTTACAGGTCCCCCTCCCTCAACACCCCCTAGAAAAACAATCTAGTGATCCAAAAATATATTTCACAAGCTGCTTTCATACATTCCATCTTTTTTATAAGAGATTAGTCAATAGTATGGTAATAAGCCTTTGGGAAGGCAGTTTGAAACTCTACTTTTCACAGAGGTGATTGATGTTGATTTGTTATGAATTGATTTTAAATGGCAACATTTCTGAGGTTTTTCCTGAAGAAAGTACAAGCCAGTGGATTAATATTTTGTAGAATAAAATAAGCATTCATAGCAAAAAAAGCACAGGAAAGAGCTATATAAAACTTGAACCTGTGAATTAGTCTGGTGGGATCCTCCCACTCCATCCCCTCCCCTTAACTTGGTGGAGATGTTGGATGCACATTAGATAAAAAATCAGGAAGAAATAAAAGATCAGTCTAACAAGCTGTGCTAGGGGAGGGCTCAAGCATCTGGTTCATGTCTAACTGAACTCTTCTGCCAAAGCAGCACTGGCCTCACCCTGTAGCCAATCCCCTTAGGCTTTGACATCTGTTTTGGCTCAATACTTCTTGTGACACCAGTTAAGAAGACCTTATTCTGTCCTAAAGCACAAAGCAAACTGTGATCATTTGGTTAGCCCAAACCTGGCACAGGTCCTTTGCTCAGTAGCTCATAGTCATGCGCAGGTGCTAGGTTGTGCATTCTGGCACTTAAGGGCCTCCAGAGAAGCAAAGGGGCAGAAAAAGGGGTGCTCCTGTGGGCGACAAGTTCCCCCTGATGCTTTTCTGTGGGTTTCATACCACTTGGGAAGAAAAAGGGGGAACAGCTGGAGTGAGGCAGGGCCATTGACGGCAGAGCATGATGTTAGAATCTGATTTGGTGAAGCAGGAATAGCTGTATCCCCAGTGCCAGATCTTGGCGCTGACAAGAGAGAATGACTGTAGATGGGTGGGTGGAAGAAAAAGACAAAAGGAACCAAGCAAACCTGTTTCCAGTGAGGACTGGTGTCTTAACTTGCTAGAGTTGTCATAACAAACAAACTTGGTGGCTTAACACAACAATTTATTGTCTCAGTTCTGGAGACTAGATGTCTGAAATCAAGGTGGAGGCAGGGCCATGTTCCCTTTGAGTTCTCTAGGGAAAAAAAATTGTTCTCTGCCCCTCTCCTGGATTCTGGCAGTTACCAGGAATCCTTGGTGTTCCTAAGCTTGGGGCAGCATAACTCCAACCTCTGACTCAGTCTTCACATAGCCGCTGCCTTCTCCTCCTCCTCTTCCTCCTCCTCCTCCTCCTCCTCCTCCCTCCTCCTCCTTCTCCTCCTTCTCCCTCTTCTCTCTCTCTCTCTCTCTCTCTCTGTCCAAATTTCTCCCTTTTTATAAGAATACCAACCATATTGGATTAGGACCCACCCTAATCCAGTTTGGACACCTCTTTACTAATATATCTTAAAAAACCCTGTTTCCAAATAAGTTCACATTCACAGGACCAGGAGTTAGGACTTGAACCTATATTTAGGGGACACAATTTAACCTATAACAGTTGGGAAATAAGCAATGGAGAAAATTCCCTCAGAGAGGTAATATGTTATTGGCTGCTCTGCATGGAGGGTCATCTTCTATATTAAGTGAACTACAGATAAGGTTAGGTCTGTGTGCTTGAGGAGCTGTGTATATCACTGTGTGACACTCAGTGATAAACTTCCAAAGAATCCAAGGTGGACTTTACTCCTGGGTTTGCTCTGACTCCCCATAGAGATTCAGAGATGAAATCAGGGCTCCTTGCATCTCTGTGACAGGACAGTCTTGGTGTAAGGAGGAACTCACTAAAACTGCAAGGTTTTCATGTGACTTTTGATCCAGAACCGGGCTTCTTGAACTTCAGGGAAGCATGTTTGTGAAACCCCAGGTATCCATCAGATTTTCTGAAGCAGATTCAGTAGTCCAATTTACCCGTTATGATCCCTTTAAAATAATGTATCCAAATGTAAATGAGTGACCTTCTCATAGGAGAAATGAAATAATAATATTTAGTATATTGACTTCCAAGAATCTAGGGAAAACAAGCAGTGGGCCTAAAAGAAACCAACTAAAAAGCCTTTATATAAGTGTTTATCTCAGCCTTTCCTTACCAATCTACTTCATTTAGTTATTTGATCAAATAATATCAATATCAAATAATATAGCTCTTTACAATGTCCTGCTATGCAATTATTATCTATTTGTTTAATCTCTGAGTTTAATCTCTTCCTAATCAGATAATAGGAATTGCTTAAAGATGATGATGCATCTTTTATTAATAGGTATCCTATATAATGCATAAAAGGTGATCTTTGGGCAATATAGATGCAGTGTTAATGCTGAGAGAGTTTTTCCCCCAAACACCTGATATAGCAAATGTAAAATCAGACATTTTAAAATACTTGTTGATTTATTATATGGCTCTGTATGTAAATCAAAATTTGTGTTTTTGATTTTAAATCTATTAGACAAAATGAAGTAGAGTTCCACAAATATTTGGTGAATCTGATTAAGAGGGTCAATCACTCCCCATCCACTAGGATGATTATAATAATTAAAAAAAAAAAAAAAAAAGGCAGACTATAGCAAGTGTTGGTGAGGATTTGGAGAAATTGGAACCCTCATACATTGCTGGTGGGAATAAAATGGCACAACTATTTTGTGCCATCTGGTCATTCTTCAAAACGTTAAACATAGAGTAACCATATGATCCAGCAATTCCACTCCTAGGTATCTATTCAAGAGAAATGAAAATATATTTCCACACAAAAACTTGTACCCAAATGTTCATAGCAGCATTATTCATATGAGTCAAACATTGGGAACAGCCTAAAGGTCTATCAACTGGAGAATGGATAAATGCCCCCTCCTGGATTCTAGATAAATATAGTATATTTATACAGTGGAAAACTATTTAGCAATAAAAAGGAATGAAGTACCGACATGCCATGATGTGGGTGAACCTTGAAAACTTTATGCTAAGTGAAAGAAGCTAGCATATTGTACGATCTTATTTATGAAATGTTCAGAAAAGACAAATCTATAGAGACAGTATACTGTTGATGGCCTAGGGCTGGGGCCTGGGAGTGAGAAGTGATTGCTAGTGGATACAAAGTTTCTTTTTGGGATGATGAAAATGTTCTGAAATTCAATATATAATCTTTTACTAAATCCGTAAATATACTAAAAGCCATTGTATTGTACACTTTAAACAGGAACACTTTATAGTGTGTAAGTTATAGTTCAACAAAGCTGTTAAAAAAGAGAGTCAAATTATGTGCCAACCTATAAGACAAGCTTATTCTTAAACAATCATATTTCTGGGTCAAATATTTCATTGTCTAGTCTCACTTTTCAGCTTTAGACCCTGTATTAGTCAGCCAAAGGGGTGCTAATGGATTGCTTCTCTTCTCCTGGGGCCTTCTTTCCAACATCAAAACTGCTTCTCAAAAGACTGCTTCAACTCTGTTCTTTGCCTTGCCTTTTATATTCAATTCCCCACCCACCAAGGGGCGGGGCTCAACGCCCTAATCATAACCTAATCATGCCCAGATTAACAGATCAGTTTACAAGCATGATCCAATTATATTTTTGGAAATCATAATTACATCAAATTGGCCAACGGTTACAGACCCCTATTGTAGATCTGCCTTAGATATAATAGTGCTTCTAGTCACTTAATTGAACATCATAAAGTGCCAGCTATATGAATGTAACGGTTCACAGAGAGGATTTCATTTATTAATTTGTTCATTCATTTTTCAATCTATAAACAAACATTTACTGAGTGTTTTCTATGTGTCAGACACTGGGATATAGTGCTGGACAGGGCAGCCATCATGAAATTTCCAGTGTAGTAGGGAAGACGTGATGGGTCTCATGAAAAAGAGAAGTTCAAAGGAATGTATATCAAAGGGGACTAACATTGCCTGGGGGCCAGAGAAGACCCTGCCCTTTTACGGGACAGACTAACAGCAAGGGGTGATTTTATTTTAAAGTCTCCTGTGTATCTTTCTGCCCATCAAAATGTGAAATTGCTGTTTTTATTTTCTAGTGCCAGGTAGTTTGAATAAAGATCACCTTAACCCTCACTCACTCGAACTCTTACTCCTGTCGTGGATCCGTTTTTCAATCCTTATTCCCAACCCCATGTTTCTCCTGAAGGGAGCCGTCCATTGGTGTGAGGAAGTACATTTCCTGTATAATTAGCAAACAGAAGGAGCTGAATAATGAAGAGCTTGCTTTTCACATCTTAACATAATGTCTGACTGCCAAACAGGCTGTGTCAAAATGTCATATAGTCTTCTGATTCATTTAAAAGTCTCTGATCGGAAATGATAAGTTGCCATGCACGTATTGATGAGAATAAGATCCTGTGATTTTATACTGGTCACAGTTGCAGAGGCTAGTATCTTAGTTTTCAGTAAGTCTCCTGGATTTGGGGGAGGTATGATTAATATTGAAATATTATTCAATATAAGCCATTATATTTATAATTTATAATTATATAAAGAAATGTTACCTTCTTTTTGAACAAAGAATCAGAGGTTCTAGTTTGTAGTTTGTGTTCTGCCACCACCGTGGACAAGTTACTGGATCTCATGCCACATAGTTTTATTAACATGCTTTCTAGATCTAAAATATCAATTCTCTTGTCCTAAAACAAACAACACGGATTTTTTTTCTTCTAAAACCTCCTTAAGCATAACAATAAAATTGAACACAAAAAAGTATTGACATGATTCAATTTGAAAATAATTTTGGACTTAGAGTACACTCATCTTTGAAAGCAATTCAGGAAGCTCTGCCGGCATCTCTTCATGTTGCTGGAATTGAATTTGTGCACTTTGTAAAAGTACTCTGTTCTAAATTGAAGATTAGGGTTGCACTCAAATAAGATAATGTATATGAAAGTGCCTTGTTAATTGTTATACAAATATATGTCGTTATTATCCTTAATGATGATGGTAGTCATGGGGCAGTAAAAGAGTGCATTTAGGGAGTGAGGAACAGGAACCTTCTGGGGTGTGGCTGTCACCCATGGGATAACAAGACAGCTAGGTGTCACGGATCCCATGGTTCTCTAACTTTAATGTGTATGGGAACTGCCTGGAGATATTGCGAAAATGATGCTTTTGATTCAAAAGCTTCAGGGTCATACCTGAGGTTCTAACAAGCTCCCAGCTGGTGCCAACACTGCTGATGCACACAACACATTTTGAGGACAAGGTTCTAAGTTTGCCTACAAGTTGCTGATTGGGAAAAAAGAAAAGTGAACAGGATAAAGGCAAAGACAACGCTCCTTGGCCTACTACTGTAGACCATCCTCCATCTTTATCGTAACCCACAGTAAACTTATAAAAGGAGAAAGAGACAGTGTCTTACTTGCATTTTCTATTGTGCTCTTGTAAATTTTAAACATTTCATTTTTCAATTCAATTCAATTTACAGAGCAACTATTAGAATAGTTGGGCTCATATTATACAACTTTTGTACTTTGTACCCGTAAACACACACACACACACACACACACACACACATAGAAGGTGCTGAGTAATTCCAGCTGAGTGTGAGGATGGGGAGGAGGTGTTGGAAATGTAAGAAAAGAAGTCTAAGTTTAGTGGTTTTTAGAAAAAAATTTTTAAATGACAACCCTCCTAAAATCTTTGTGAAAAACTATTTACCCTCTCAAATATTCTTAAATTGACATACAAATTCTTTCATTATAAATACAAATAATTGCCAATTACCCCATACAAATTATGGGGTATTGCAATGTTTTAAAACAAAGCTGCTTATCATTTTTCAATGGGAATATAAATATTACAGTGATTTGAAATCCATCACCATCCATTTAAAACATTAATGAACAACGTTTTCTCTGTCAATGAGAAATTTCACATTGTTCCTTTTTCTCTTTTGACTTCTACTTCTTTTCTACTTCCTTTTAGATTTTTATCCTAATATAATACACTTATTGGTAATCTTATCATACTTCTTCACATCACATCAAATACACACACAAATACCTAAGGGTAAAATAATTTATGTAATTGTTAATTGACCCCAAACATCCCAAATGATACGCAATGGAAGCATAAAGCAAGGTTTATTGTGAAATCTTTTTATCTAAGAGACAGGAGCAGGACACACCAGATTTCTCAAGCTGTCATCTCACAGAGAGGGGTATTTAGGCAGGTTGCAGATCCCTGCTTAAATAGTCCTTTTTATAAGAGCATTGAGAGGGGATAGGGAGCTCTTGGTTGGATATGAAACCTAGAAGTAGGATGGCTTTCTCAGAAAAGGAAAGCATTTGAAGCTCAATGAAGGGAATATTCATGCCAAGGCTGATAGCAGCTAGTAGCCTCCTATCTATCTTTTTGAGCTGGCTTGTTGCTAGGCTGCCTTCAGCAGACAAAGGGTTTGTTTCTTGTAACCTAAAAAGTAAAATTTACTGAGATGGATGGGCAGGACATATTATGGTGCCTAAATTGTTGGATTGTTTCTTGATTTGGCAATGTATAAAAGTAAGATTAGGATGGGTACAAAATATGTATTTCTTGTTAAAGTGGGAGAAAATTTGGAAAAGGGAGGCATAAAAAGGGATCTTTGATGACAGGTATCTTCTCAGGCAAATGATTTTAGGAAAGTGTATGTGAAAGTTGAGGATCTGGACATAAACATAAAACAAGCTATGTTTATGTGCCCTTTAGAAAGGCTTCATATACCCTTAGGTGTATCTGTACCCTAATATGAAGACTACTGGTCTAAGGTTAATAGGAGAGTGAATTGACAAAAGAAATTCAGTAGGAAAGATGGGTAATTAACTGAGAAAATGGTTTTGGGAAGATGGGATAGTCATATGGAAAAAAATAAGGGTGGTCTTTACCTTATACCACATCAAAAATTAAATTCTGGATGGATCAAAAATCTAAAAATAAAACATGAAACCATAAATATGCAGCAGAGATATGAGTGATTTCTTTCTTATAATCTCAAAGGAGAGAAAGTTTTTAAAAATATAACTCAGAACTCAAAAGAATAGAAAATATCTCCATTTAAAAAACTATCAAAAGCAAATTTAAAAAATAACAAAAATATTAACTACTGATGTCACAGACGAAGCACAATTCTTTAGTAAACATATAACTCTGATAATAAAAAAATCAATGATCCAATTGAAAAATGGGCAAAGCATGTGAACAGAGAGTTTACAGAAAATGAATTATAAATAGCTCTTAGATATATGCAAAGATGCTCCTCTCTCACTGATGATACTATTTTCACCTATAATATTGATACATACCAAAAAGTTTGCTAACATACATTGTTGGGGACTGTGTGGAGAACAGTTTATTTTATTTTATTTTCATTTTTATTTTTTAAAATTTTACCAGGAGGTCCTGGGGATCAAACCCAGGTCCCTCCATATGGGAAACAGAGGCCCAACCATTTGAGCCACATCCACCCCCTGGAGAACAGTTTTTAATGAGCTTACACTTGATCCAGCAATTTCTCTTCTATGAATTTTTTCCACAGATATGCCTGCATATGTGAAATTATATTCGCACAAGATCTTTAATTTTAACACTATTCTAGAATAAGGGAGTGGCTAAATAAATTACAGTATGTGGTAGGTATTAAGCTATTTTCTTTCAGCTCCAAATTCACTTTGTGATTCTGGGGCTGGGACTCTGCAAACCTCTTTTTTCTTTGTCAGCCGCCCCCTGCCACACTCTGACAATAGGGGACACTGGAGGGAGATTGCAAGGATAGAGGAGGAGTTAGAGACTTGCACCTTCCTGCCTTCTTTCGTTCCTTTCAGCATTACCTGAGAAACTATTCTTCACCCTGGCAGCAGCAATGGGTTCCAGTAGCAGTACTTGGTTCCAGTTTGCAGTTGTTTTCTATACTCTCAGAGCCAGCCTCAGAGATTCCAACACAGGCTGACTGAACCCCCTCCTCAGAGGGTGAGGCCTGGCTCTGAGAGGACCATCCTCATGCTTCTCAGACCACTGCCAGCTGGGCAGCTACTTCTCCTAGGAGGTCTGAATCCTCCATATCTTTACATTCTAATCTCCCGAATTTATGCTTTCTGTTATCCTGGCCCTAGGGGTTGTAGCTGCTTCCTGAAGTGACTATCTCTGTGCTATATGAGTGTTTCCTTTTGGAAATTTTAGTTCTCCAATTCTAGTAAATAGTTCTTTATCTTCAGTCTTCTCTATGGAACTAAATGGTGTGGTTTCTGTTTTTTCTGACTGAATCCTAACTGGTAGACAACATTAAAATGGAAAACTAGAAACATGCTTAAAAATTGAAAAAATTTCTAGGTACAAAAAAAAAAAAAAAAAAATCTCTCAGATATATTGTTATAAAAATAAAAGTAAGGGAAGAACAATGGGTATAGCATGTACCTATTTTGTCTGGTATTAGTATAGTTGCTACACACACGCACACACACAAAATGGTCACTTTGTAATGTGTCAACTTGACTGGGCTGAACTATGTTTCCCTGAAATCCTTTCCCTGTATGTTTTCCATTAGGATAGACCACAGAGTCATTTTATTTATTTGCACAAGATTAAGAGAGCAGAGTGAAGCTGTGGCCATATTGTGTTTTATTTTTTTATTTTTTATTTTTAATGAAACATTAGATAACATGAATGTTAAATCAAAAATATAGGTGAGGGGGATGGATGTAGCTCAGACGGTTGGGTGTCTGTTTCTCATATGGAGGGACCTGGGTTTGATCCCCGGGACCTCCTGGTAAAAAAAAAAAGTGAATCCCATATACCACAACCCCTCCCCTGCCTACACTTTCCCCCATTAATAACATCTTTTGTTAATGTGGTACATTTGTTACAATTGATGAACACATATTGAAGCATTGCTACTAACCATGCACTACGGTTTACATTATAGTTTATACTTTGCACGGCACAACTTTATAGGTTTTGACAAAATGTGTAATGGCCTGTATCTGTCATTGCATTGTCATAGAGGACAATTCCAACATCCCCAAAGTACCCCCTGTTACACCTATTCTTCCCTTTCCCTCCTCTCAGAACCTCTGGTGGCCACTGTCTTTATATCAATGTTACAAGTCTTCCATTGCTAGAATAATCATATCTACTTAAGTCTGTAGTTGCATCCCCCCTTTAAGTTTGTTCAGTCTTCAATCTTGAGGATTTTGGAATGGTGATGCCCGCTCTTTTTCTGATTGAGATGGAGCTTAGACCCCATAGAGCAGATGGATGGAACTATCTTGCTTGCAGTTGTAGATACTCTTTGTTTTTTGGGATGGCATTGCACATCATCATCCTTTTGTTAGTTGTCCTGGGTGAGCCCAATGAACTGGAGAGTAAGTGTTGCAACTCTGCTTAGATTCAGGACTCAACTGGCATGTGAACAGAGTGAAGACTTAAGTCTCTGGGACATATATTTAATGAGCATAGTGTTAATTTTAGGTTCAAATAAAAGGAACAGAAGAGCCATGTGTAGGGAAATTGTAAATGAGTCTAACTGTTATATTGCGGAGCATATATTCCAAAGTAAGGCCCACTGACAGGGTTCCAAATTCCTAAGATTGTCTGCCCTGTCTATAGTATATAGATGTCTCTAGAGCCCTCGGGAGCCCCACTGTTTGAGGCACTGTTTACTGTGGCAGTCAATAGATCCTGCTGAGACATGCATAAGCGTAATCTCTGGAATAACCTTCTGACTCACTTTGAAATCTCTTAGTCAAAAACTCATTTGTATTTAATATTCCCCCCTTTTGGTCAAGGTCTTTTTCAACTGCATTACTAATTGGCCCTTGGTTATAATTCCTTGGTACCAGGGAAGCTAATCCCCAGAAGTCATGTCCCACACCAAGGGGAAGGTAGTACATTTATATGCTGAGTTAATCTTAGAGAAAGGCCACATTTGAGCAACAAGGAGGCTTTCACAAGGTAACTCTTAGGCAATATATAATACTAAGCTAAGTTTCAATTTCTCAAGATAAGTACAACCATCAATAACAAAGGCCTAGCATAATGGCTGTCCTCCTTCGCTAGGCACTGTCCGTGTACTTGGGAGATTCTTGCTGCTCTGTTAGAGAATGTAGCAGGACTTCCCAGGATGGGAATTCAATATTCTTTGGTTATTGTGTGGGTCTCCACCCACTGAGACAATGCTCTTGACCACTTGAATATATTCATATGCCATAGAGGCATGCCCCAGGTGCACCCCTACCCATACATCCCCCACCACTGACAACCCACACCAGCGATTTTTCCCTGCCACAGTTGTGACCCTTCTGTGATCCAAAATCTCAAAAAAAACAAAACAAAACAAAACAAAACAAAAACAAAAACAAACAAACAAAAAAAAAACAAAGCCAAAAAATAAACAAATAAAAATATATTTTATCAGCTCTAGAAGCTTTTTTGTAGATTTCCCAGGGCTTCTATGTATAGGTTCATGTCATCTGCAAATAGTGAAATTTTTACTTCTTCCTTTCTAATTTGGATGACTTTTATATCTTTTTCTTACTAAAGTGCTCAAGCAAGTACTTCTAACACAATGTTAAATAAGAGCAGTGACAGTGGACATCCTTGTCTTTTTCTAGATCTTAGAAGGAAAGCCTTTAGCATTTCACCACTGAATATGATGTTAGCTGTGGGTTTTTCATATATACCCTTTATCATGTTGAGGAAGTTTCCTTCTATTCTTTACTTTTGAAATATTTGTTTTATCAAGAAAAGATGCTGTATTTTGTCAAATGCTTTTTCTGCATCAGTAGAGATGATCATGTGATTTTTCTTCTTTCAGTCTGTTAATGTGGTGTATTACATTGATTTTCTTATATTGAACCACCCTTGCATATCAGGGATGAAATCTACTTGGTCATGGTGTATAATTTGTTTGATGTGTTGTTGAATGCAATTAGCATGTATTTTGTTGAGGATTTTAGCATCCAGGTTCATTAGAGAGATTGGTCTATAGTTTTCCCTTCTTGTGGCATCTTTATGTGGCTTAGATATTAGAGTGATATTGGCGTCATAGAATGAGTTAGGCAATGTTCCCTCCACTTCTAATTTTTGGAAAAGTTTAAGCAGGATTGGTGTTAGCTCTTTCTGGAATGATTGGTAGAATTCATCTGTGAAGCCATCTGGTCCTGGGCACTTCCTAGTTGGGAGGTTTTGTACCATTTATCACCATCAGATCCATCATCTTTTTATGTATGTTTACAATTTCTTCAGTATGTTCCCCCAGTGTCTTCTAAATATCCTTTATCTCTTCCTTCACTTCATTAAGTTGATTTATGATATTTGTTTGGACATCCTTGATTAGTTGTTGCATATTCTGCATCTCCTCCTGTTTTTTTAGCTTGTTCATTAGACTGGGCCATGTTTTCCTCTGTTTCTTAGTAGGGCTTGTAACTTTTTGTTGGTGTCCAGGCATCTGTTTATCTTGATGGGCTTTTTCAGATGGTTAGCTTTTCTCAACTCTAGGGTTTTTTGTTTTGTTTTGTGTTAAGGTTCCTTTTGATACTTGGTTCCACTTATTCTATATCCTTGTAGTTGTCTGTGTTCTCTTGAAAAAATATTAAGACCATAGGAAAGGAAAGAGAGAAGAGAAAAAGAATAATACTAATAATTAAAAAAAAGACAGAAAGGGAACCATAAAAGAGGCAGGAAAATAAATAATTAGAGTAAAAAATCATAAAAGACACAAAGAAATAAGAGTTTAAAAATTGGAATAAAAAAATGAAACAAGAAAAAATAGAATAAAATAAAACACCAGAGAGAAGAGAAAGAGAAAGAAAAAGGAAAAAAAAAAAAAAAAAAAAAAGACCAAACAAGAAAAGGTGAAATGAAAGAAAGCAATGGAAGAGGGGAAAATGAAAGAAAGAAAAGGAATACAGAAACTAAGAAAAATAAGGACAAGGGAAAAAAGTAAACAAAGAAAGAGAAAAGACAACAAATAAAGATACAAAATAACAACCCAGGAAAAACAGGCTTCTCTCTTAGGCCCCTAGGAACTGTCTCATGCTGCTGGTGTTCATCAATCAATCACCCTACAGCCTGCCCTCCACAGGTAAGGTACCCAGTTTTAGTGAAGAAAATAAAGAATAAAAAAATAAAACAATGATAAAAAATAAAAAGTAGCAAGTCAAAAAAACTAAAAAAAAAAAAACAAAGCAAACAAACAAAAAAACCCTCATTCTATAAGTTCCCTGTCACAGGGTACCAGATGGGTGCCTGACAACCTGATGGGATATTCTCTGGAACGCTTCTCTTAGAAGGTACCAGGAATTGAGCCAGGGACCTAGCATATGTGAGGAAGGCATTTCTCTACTGAGCTATACCCACTCCACAGGTTAGGTAGGCTCCTGAAAACTCTGAAAACTTATCTGGCTTTCCCTGTCCCACTTCCCTCAGGTGAGTTGGGCTTCTAAGTTTGCTGGAGCTGGACTGATCAGGTGCCTGTCTCTGCCCCCCTCACTGACCTAGTTTCTCTCTCTTCCAGGGCAGCTGGGTGTGACAGCCTGCCTGATCAGTTCCCCCTCCCTTCTCCCTGGGGCTGCTTCAGTGCTGGCTGGGGTCTTTTTTTCTTCTTTTTTGAGTTTCAATGGGGGCTCAGCTGGCCAAACTCACTGAAGAGAAGCCACTCTCCACCCTCTGCTAAACCCCTCTTCCTTCCAGTGAGGAGAATGTTCTTTCCCTCTCAGTTGGCTGTAGTGAGCCAGGGGTTTTACTAAGGCTTTTTGCCTTGAGCGTGAGGTATATGTGTCTTTCCCAGCCACAGGGGCTCCATTTTCGTTTGGCGTCTTTGTCTCTCTGTTCCTTTCCCTCTTGTTTGATGTGCTGCACTCTCCTGGTCGGCAGATCCCCAAAACAGCTCCCTTGGATAGCTTTTTCACCCTTGCACCATTTTTTTTTTTTGTGAGAGAGTAGATCTCTGACTACCGACTTTGATACCATCTTCCAGAAAGTCCCACCATATTGTTTTTACACTTCAAAGAGTTGGGGCAGAATCACCAGGTGCTTTTGTAGCTCACAAACATTGCTGCTTATAAATGACCTGCTAGTTAGAATGGGGCATCAGCCAGTCCTGCAACTGTTCACTTTCCCCTGGATCTTCCAGCTTCTCTGACTCCTGGGTAGTGTGTGCTTAGTTCCAGCCTCTCAGAACACCACATCATCAAGGTTGGAGGCACTGAATATTGACGTGGATTCCAGGCTGTCCTCGGATGTTCCAGCTCATGCTCTGGGTTTCTGCTTGTCCTTGCTCTCCCCCACTTTACATCCATCCTCCTTTCCTGACTGCCTGCCCTGTGGTCTTCAAGCTTCAACATCAGATGAAAAGACAACTGTCTTAAAGACACTGTTCAGCCAGCTCCCACAACTGGGTAAGGTAAAATCTCTGTCATAAATCTCTGATTACATATATATCTTCATGGCTCTGTTCCTCTGATTGAATTTTAACACACACATGTATATGTGTATATATATGTATATGTAGTATATGTATGTGTATGTATATATTTGTGTGTGTGTGTGTGTGTGTGTGTAGATAATGTTTTAGTTTCCTTGGCTGCCCAAGTAAATACCAATGCTGTGGTTTAGCTTAAACATTGGGAAATTATTCGCTCATGGTTTGAGGCTAGGAAAAATTTCACCTCAAGTCATCTTCAAGGTGATGCTTTTTTCCTGAAGACTGTGGCATTCTGGGGCTGGCTGCCAGTGACTCTTGGTCCTTAGCTTTTCACATGGCAAGACATATGGCAGCATCTTCTGATCTCTCCCTTTTCTTCTGGGTTTCTTCCTTTTGATGTCCAGCTTTTTGTTTCCCATGGCTTTCTCTCTGTCTGTTTGAATTTCATTCTACTTATAAAGGACCCCATCCTGATTGAGGTGGACCACAAATTCTTAACTGAAGTAACCTCATCAAAGATCCTACTTATAATGGGTTCACACACAAAGGAATGGACTACATTTAAAAACATGTTTTTTCTGGGGTACATACAGCTTCAAACCATCACAGATAGTAGATATCTAGTACAAGGTAGAATTTCTGGCAGAATACATGAAGAGCTAGTAGCATTGGTTAGTTGCTTCTAGTAGGGGAACTAGGTAATTGGAAAATAAGGACAGGAGGGAGATTTTTCACAGTAAATATTTTTTGTATCTTTTGAATTTTTAACCATGTGAATACATTGACTATTCAAAAATAATAATAAAGTTGAAAATGAAAACCTGAAAATTAGTGATTATTTGTTAATCTTATATTTGTTTTGAAATTTCCTCAAATAAGAATATATACAAGCCATAAGAAATGTTAGGAACGCTATCATATAGTGCATTTGATTCACTCAAGTATGCAAATTAGTATATTTAGACATTTTGCCAATTTTTTACAATAGCAGAGTACTTGCTCTGAATTCATTTTGAAAAATTCCTCTGTACTTAATTTTTAAGACTTATTCCAGCAACCACTTTAAATTCAAGGCTAATGCTACTTAACTGAGAAAAAAATGTTTTCTTGAGGTTCAAATTAAAAGATATTTCCTCATTAAATTCTAGCTAAAAATTAGGTTTTCAAAACAACAGTCTCTACATAATATTGATAACCAAATTATATTTTAAAATAAGTATTAGAAGGCAATAATACATAAGTCAAATAAAGAGACTCCTAATCCAATAAGTTTACTTGATTTTTGTATTATCCCTAAGTATTTAAATAATTCACCTCAAATGTACCAATTTGCCCTTCCTTTTCAAATTCATTCATTCAGTAAATAAATATTTGGACAGCTCCTTCTTTGTGCCAGATACTGCTCTAGGTTCTTGTGATATATCATTGAACAAATCAGGTAAATATCTCTGTAGTTTTGGATCTTATATTCTAGTTGAAAGAAACAGAAAATGAACAATAAACATATAAGTAAATCACAGAAGATCTGACTTTGAAAAATAATACAGCCTGGAGGATAGGGAGTTCTAGGGTGAAGTATAAGGAGCTGGTTGCAATTTAAAATAGTTGCTCAGGGTAGGACTCATTGAGAAGGTAACAGCCAAGTGAAGACTTGAAGGAAGGGAAGGAATGAGCCAGGAGGATATATGGGGAAGAATGTTTGAGTAGTGATTTCAGCCAATTCAAAGGACCTAAGGTAGAAATGAGTCTAGAGAATTCCAGGAAGAGCAAAGAGGCCAGTGTTACTGGGGTGGAGTGAACCACAGGGAGAATGGTGGAGGTAGTGTGTTTGGGTGTGTGTGTGGTGAAGACAGATCATGTAGGACCTATGAACATTGTAAGGATTTTGAGAGAAATGTGTAGCCTTTGGAGGAGTGAGGTTGACTGACTTATTTCCTCACAGGATCACTTTGGTTGCTGTGTTATAAACCATAGGGTGGCAAGGATAGACACTGATAGTAGTCTGCTATCTTGACAAAGTAGATAATAAAGCTGCGATGATGACAAATTAACATGGCAGGCTTGAAGCAGGGAGCCAGTTGGTAAGAGATAAGGGTGGATCTAACCAGAATGACAGCTGCAGAGATGGTAGGAACTGGTCGCAATTCTAGATATATTTTCAAGGAAGTTTTATCTGTATATTTGTGCCTTTCCTCAAGTATTTACTCCATCTTCTCACAGATAAGACCTCTAATAGCTATTCCTTTGGTGGCTTTTTAAGTAGACAATGGTTAATTTCCTAGCATCCAGTCCCTCCATTCTGTTTTTCCAGCAACTCCCAATACTGTTTGGGGATCCATATGATTTGGAGGAAGCTGTAGCTAGGGCAGTCTTTTTTTTTTTTTTTTTTTTTTTAAGGTTTACTTATTTATTTAGTTATTTAGTTATTTACTTTATCCATTAAAAAAAAAAACCCTCCCTTCCCCCGTTTGTTGTTTTTGTGTCCATTCGCTGGGCAATTCTCTGTGTCTGTTTCCTGCCCTCTCTTTTCATCCTTCTCCTCCAGTCTCCACCAGGATTTGATCCTGGGGACCTCCAATGTGGGAGAGAGGAGTTCTGTCACCTGCACCACCTCAATTCCTGGTTTTTTGGTGTGCCTCGTCTTGACTCTCCCTTGTGTCTCTCTCCTGTTACGTCATCATCTAGCTGCATGGCTCTGCCGGGCCGGGCAGCACAGCCACATACAAGGTCTGGTGGCACACACCCTTTCTATATTTATTTATTTATTTATTTTTACTGGGAGGTCCCAGGGATCGAACCGGGTTCCCTCCATATGGCAGACGGATGCCCAACCATTTGAGCCACATCTGCCCCTTAGGGCAGTCTTTATATTCCACATGGGCAGGATCCAAGCCAAATTCAATTGGAGTGACTCTCAGACTTCTACTGGTAATGTTAGGCAAGGATTCTCTCCTTCTTTGCTGGATATGAATGACGAAGCATGTAGTCCTGGGGGCCATTAGAAACTTCTGGTAACTCCAGGGTAGTCAATTTAGGAAGAAAATGACTTTGAGGAGAAACATATCAGTGATATTTGGTTACTGGACTTTAAATGTGCTAATAAATATTCTTTATTGTTTAAACCCATTTAAGTAGGGTTTCAAAAGCACCGGTAAACCACACAGAGGGGCTCCTGAGGGCTCTGGAGACACCCAGGTCCTATATAAGGGGGGATAGCCCCAGAGATTGATGCCTTATTAGTGGGCTCTACTTTGGAATCTGTGCTCCTGAGAGTGACAGAGTTGGACTCAAATAAGTCCTCCCTGCACATGGTCCAACAGTCCCTTCTATTCAAACCTATATGTGATGCTGGAGTTTTTAGGTATATTTCCAGAGACTGGAGCCTCTGGCCTACCTATGTGCCAGCTGTGCCTGGAATCTCGGTGGAGCTGCAACTCCTACCCTACAGCTCAATGGACTCATCCAAGTCATCTGGCGAGGAGATGACGATGGGCAATGGCCATCCCAGGGAATGGAGAGGGCCTGCAGTTGCAGGCAGGATAATCCCATCTACCATATCCATGGGATATAAGCCCTCTCTCACTTGGAAGTGGAGTGGATGTCACCATCCCAGTCCCCTCAGGATTGGGGGAAGACTATGGACTAGAGTGTACTTAATGGTATTCTGTTGTACACATTTGGTGATTCAAGCAATGGAATAAATTATAACAGTGAGGTGGAGCCAGTGGCCCCTGGATGCTTTCGGGGCAGGGAGGGGAATAGAAATTGAAAAACAGGGGCTTTTTCGGGACTTGGGGCTTGTCCTGAGTGGCCTTGTGGCAACAGATGTAGGCCATTTTACATCAGCATATACCATGCAGTACTGTGTGGGAGAGAGTGTGGTCTCCGATGTGAACTGTGGTCTATGCTTGGTGGCAAGGCCCCAGGATGCATATATCCATTATGGGCGATGTGCCACATTGATGAAGGATGTTTGTGTGGGATGTTGTGAGAAGTGTGGGAGGTGGGGAACATGGGAATCCCTGTAAATTTCTGTGTAATATCTAGGTAATCTAAGCACCTTAAAAAATATATATATATATAACATTTATGTAAGCAAAAAAAAAAAAGCACAGGTAAAGGGTTAGGCAAAGATTTCTTAGGTATGACAATGAAAGCATGGTTCACAAAAGAAAAAGAATGAATAAATTGTGCCTTATGAAAATTCAAAATTTTTGCATTTCAAAAGACACCATTAAGAAAATGAAAAGATAAGCAATGGTCTGCAAGAAGATATTTGCAAAACACATCAGATAAAGGAAATGTATTGAGAATATACAAAGAACTCTCTTCCATCATAATAATAGGATGACAAATACCCTCATGAAAAATAGGCAAAATATTTGAATGAACATTTCAACAAAGAGCATGTATGAGTGGTTAATAAACACATGAGAAGATGCTCAACATCATTAGTTATTATGAAAATGTAAATCAACACCACAATGAGACACCATTTCACACTGCCTAGAGTACTATAGCCAAAAAGAAAGGCAATAACAAGAATGTAGAGAAATTGGAACTCTCATATACTGCTGGTAGGAGTATAAAATGGTATAGCCACTTTGGAAAACAGTTTGGCAGACTTTAAAAAGTTAAACATAAAATTGCCATATGACTCAACAATTCCACTGTTATGTATCCACCCAAGAGAAATGAAAACATATATCCACATACAGATGTGCACACTAAGGCTTTTAGTAGCATTATTCATAATAGCTGAAAAACAACCTAAATGTCCATCAGCTGGTGAATGGATAGACAAGATATGGTATAGCCATAGGATGGAATACTATTTAGAAACAAAAGTAATGAACCACTGATACATACTAGGACATGGTGAATCTAAAAAATATTATGCTAAGTGCTGGAAGCCAGGCACAAGATACCACATAGTGTATAGTTCCTTTTATGTGAAATGTCCAGAAAAGGTAAATCTATAGATATAGAAAGTAGATTTAGTGGTTGCCTGAGGCAGGGATGAGAGAAATGGACATTAACTGATAATGGATGCGTTATTGGGGTGGTGAAAATGTTCTAAAGCTGATTTATGGTTATGGTTGCATAACTTGGCAAATTTACTAAAAATCATGGGATTGTATACCTGAAATGGATGGACTATACAACATATAAAATATGCTTTAATAAAGTTATATTTTTTGAAGTCTTGGGAGAAATTGGGTGAAGGTACACAAGATCTTTCTGTATTATTTCTTACAATTGCATGTGAATCTACAATTATCTAAAAAAAGGTTTAATTAAAAAATAAATAAAAATTAAAAAAGCACTCATACAGTGTTCTCAATTAGGGGTCATTAAATATATTGAAGGAGTGACAATAAAATAAAACCATTTTTTTTAGTAACTACTAAATAGGTGAAGACAGTTGTGCAAAAGGAATTTTTAAATGCTGTGGCCAGTAAAGTGACTACTCTGTAGGCCAGTGCCCAACACTTATATTATCTTCAGTAACTCTCTACCCCATTATTCTCAGAAAATTGTGTTTTATCTTCAACTTTAATTGAGATAAGTGTGTTCTAGAAAATCAGAAGATGTGAGTTGCTATTCTTTACCATGAGCTTAGAGAGGAGGAGGTCTAAGTCAAAGCAGGTTGTTCCATGTATTTTGGATATTAAACACACATATAATAAATTTGACATCCCTTTGCAAAAAATGAGGAACATAATTAAGCCTCACTCTGGGGATGGCTGGTTATTTCAGGTTCATCTGGAGCAATCTTAGAATGAATGTGCAAAGTTTTCAACACTGTGAAAATCTTCATCACCAAACAAAGCTTGAGTTTTGAGTGTCCTCCAATCCCAAAGCTTTGTGTAGAAATCAGGACAATTATCCAGCTCTTTCATTCTCTACTCTAAACAGGCCACTCTTCATTCATCCATGGAAGTGTTTGGCTGTCTACAGGAAGTGGGATTTCAGTTCCTAGAACTTATTTGTAATGGCTGAGAAATCAAAAGCTTAAAATGCTGCTTGGTAAGCATAATTTTCTAAGAAATTTGCAGATTTACTTCATCAAGGAAATAACATGCCAAGACTGAGGCTCTAAACTGGCCCTGAATATCAGGTTAAAGCAATAGGTTACAATCTTGGTTCTGTCTTTATGTGAAGCTAAAGTTGACTGAGGTTGATGGATATCGCAAGCTGGAATGTGAAAGATGTGACCAGTGAGGTGGGCAATGAAACATATGCAATGGCAAGAGTACTCACAGATTAGCACTGTCATAGATGTAACATCCAGACTTGTGAAATAATAATAAGAATAATAGTTAACCTTTGTTGAGCACTTATTCTGTACTAGACATGTTCTTAGCACTTACATGTTATAATCCATTTAATACTCATAACATCCCAGTGACGAGGATATTATTATTACCCTCATTTTACAGATGAGATGATTCAATTGCAGAGTCAAGGTCACATGCTAGTTAGGAGTGGAGTGAAGATTTCTTAATATAGGCAGTCTGGTTCCAGAGCCCAGGGATTTAACCACTACACTCTACTATGAAGCATTGTTTAATTCTTTGTGATTTTTAAAAATGTTAGGTATCTATTAACAAATATTAAATTTTGAAAAAGTTTTATCTGCAGTGATAAATTTAAACAATTTGTTCATTTTCTTTCCTTTAAAAGAGCTAGGAGATTATAAGAAGACTGACTTTTTATGTAACAGTTCACTAGAAAACTATCATATTATTTTATCCCTTTCATATTTAACTAAATGGAGAGTATAATTTTGACATCTTTGCAAGTCCTATTTAACAATTCAATTTCATAGTATTTTTTTTAAAACCACAGTCTGTAAAACAATTCTAGACACCCTGCCATTATGCATGAATTATTCTACAAACATAGTTTATCAAAGAAGATGGACAAACAATTGTCCTTTAAATTAATATTCTGCTTGTGTTGAGGTTGAAAGCAAATGTTGTCTCATTATTTCCTTGACAGAGTAAATCTACAAACCTCATTAGCAAAGCATGAATACTAAGTAGCATTCCAAGTATTCTAGCTTTGTGGCTGTCATGAAATGCTTATTATGATGTTAAAGAAAATATAAAATACTGGATTGTCAACTGCTTGATAACAAAAGTGCCCAATTAATACTCTTTGGTATCTCAAAAGGAATCTGTCAGAGGAGGTCAATTCTTGTTCAGAATTAGATGAAAACTCTAATAGAAGCCTTTTTCTTAGGATGGTGGGGGTATAGAAAGCTTCATTTTAAAAAAGCGAACGCAATGTATTTTACTTACCCTATTCTGACAGGGATGAAAACAGTGCCTGCAATTATAGTGCAGGTAAAATCCTGTCCTCAGCAGCCTAGCCTGTAGCTCTTATCAACATAGCTGTCTGTTTTTCAAAGCTTTGCTACTTGGGAACAATTTGGGCTTGATCAGAGACATTGAAGAGATAGGTATAAGAAGGATATCCTCTTAGCAGATAGTAGGAGAATTCCTTTGTGGGAAGGGTTCATTTTATTTAAATGAGAAATTAATACACTTACAGGTAGAAGCTTGCTCAGGTTTTGCACAACTGTCTTTAAAACTTACTGGTCATTAAAAAAATAGTTTTATTTTATTATTGCTCCTTTGATATATTTGATGGGCCCTAATTGAGAACAATGTACAAGTGCTTTTTTAAATTTTTACTTATTTTTTAATTAAACCTTTTTTTTAGATAATTGTAGATTCACATGCAATTGTAAGAAATAATACAGAAAGATCTTGTGTACCTTCACCCGATTTCTCCCAAGACTTCAAAAAATATAACTTTATTAAAGCATATTTTATGTGTTGTATAGTCCGTCCATTTCAGGTATACAATCCCATGATTTTTAGTAAATTTGCCAAGTTATGCAACCATAACCATAAATCAGCTTTAGAACATTTTCATCACCTGAATAAGATTCTTCGTGTCCATTATGTTAATGTCCATTTCTCTCATCCCTGCCTCAGGCAACCACTAAATCTATTTTCTACCTCTTTAGATTTAGCTTTTCTGGACATTTCACATAAAAAGAACTATATACTGTGTAGTATCTTGTGCCTGGCTTCCAGCACTTAGCATAATATTTTTTAAATTCACCATGTCCTAGTATGTATCAGTGGTTCATTCCTTTTTTTACTAAATAGTATTCCATCCTATGGATATTCATTCATCAGCTGATGGACATGTAGGTTGTTTTTTGGCTATTATGAATAATACCGCTAAAAGCATTAGTATGCACATCTGTGTATAGATATATATTTTCATTTCTCTTGGGTGGATACATACCAGTGGAATTGCTGAGTCGTATGACAATTTTATGTTCAACTTTTTAAAGTCTGCCAAACTGTTTTCCAAAGTGGCTACACCATTTTATGCTTCTGGCATATAAAAGGAAGAAGGAGAAGTAGTAACTTTGTTAGGGAAGAAAGGGTTAAAGGGAGAGAGCACATGTAGTTGCCCCAAAAGCCAACTCTTGGGGCAACAGAAATGTCTGATGGGTATTTATTTGCTCTGTGGTCTTAACTTTTCCTTTGGTCTCCCTTCAGTAAATTCTACATGCTCAGCAATGTTTGTGGAGTGATTTTCCATTTTTCTCTTTCAGAAGAGGAAACACCAAGTTGTGCTAGTCCTGTTTCATGGTTTGCACATAGTAAAAAAGTGGTTGCCTTTGAGGGCAGCTGGTATGTAGGTTACACATGAATAACTGCTTACTAAACGTAAAAGGAGTAAAGCGGTGCCTGGCGTGAGCAGTGGTTAAGTAACCACTTCTGTTAATGTGTCAGAGGCCTCCCCGGGGCAAATTGCTCTCATGAAAGGAGGCACTCTGGGTTCCAAGCTGACCCTGTCATCATGGTAGCTGGGAGCAATTCACCCAGATCATCTCATCCTTCCAGCTCCCCTGGTTTTGGCAGTGAAGATCATAGGCCATTTGAATTTTGGAGCTAGAAGGGACAATGGAGATAATTATGTTCAATTCCCTAATCTTAAAAATTAGGGAACAGAAGCAAAGAGAAGTTAAAGACATGCCCAAAGTTGTATGGTTTTTGATAGCAGCGGCTGGCTGGTTAGAGTCCAGGCCTCACAGTTCCCCTACCAGTGTTCTTTCCGTAACACCAGAAAATCTGAAGAAATCTGGAGAAGGAGGAGGAAAAAATTCATACTGGTAAATATAGCTAAGGCAACAGCAAACTGATGAAACTGATATATAGTTGTTTTCCTCATGCCAAAGACTTTTTCTTTCACATCTGACAAAATACATAAGATAGAAGAAAACGTGAAGAACTGAGAAAGATGTAGGTAGCAGGTGCTCAGTTTTGGATAATGAGCTGTGTGTTTTTATCTTCTCACAGATGATAAATTGTTTAACCACCAGCTGGGCTGGGTGGAGAAACAATTCTGGCAGTGTATAATTAAAATTATAGTTCACCAGCTTGGCCATACAGCACATGAAGAGCTCATGATTATGAAGGGCCATGCACAAGAACCAGGTGTGCACCAGCCAACAAGGAATATGTATTTTTTCAGATGTCATGAAGCCTCGATTTCATTGTTAAGCATTCGCTGTAATAGCATCACTTAGTCCAACCAACAGTATCACAGTGGAGCAAAAGAAAACCTAAAGACGATATTAATATTGTAAAGCCACTAGTTTCACAAGCACCCTGAACATTCTCTTTTTATATTGTTTTACAGGTCAGAAAGAAAATGATAGTGTAACCTCTTATAGCTGAATTTATAACCCATAGCTTTTGAATACTTGAAAAGATGCTTTAAAAGCTGCTATTTCTAAGATGCCGATTATCTTGGTGTTTAGTTGCTCAGATCCCTTCAGCTAAAAGAAAGCAAATATGAGAGTCATTGTCTCTCCCAAACCAGCAGCCTCGGGTCTAGGGTAATGATTTCAGTAGGGAAGGTTAGAAGGCTCCTTGGATGGATTCACAGTGGCTTCCCGACTGCTGATGCAAAAGCCAGAGGAAGGCTTGGGTCATTGTGACTTGGTTTATGGTGGTGACCGCAAAATGAGTATGCAGATATATTTCCAAGTGGAGGTCTTAGAGTCTCTCACCAAGGGTTTCTGCTGTAGATTTAAAAGAATACTTCTATCCGAAAGTAAAGCAAAGGGTCTTCTAATATGAAACATTACAGAGCAGCAATACAAGTCTGTATCTTAACAACTGTGCAATTGGCCTCTCTAAATAAGGAAAACCGTCAGGAGAAACATTGTTCACAGACAAAACAACATCGTGACCTTCTGCATTGAGCATATTTAAATTCTACAGGAAGTAGTTCTTCAGAAGGGATAAGTATATGTCTTCCTATAACCTAAATCCAAAGTAGATTATTTTAATGATTTAGATCATGTGGTAAAACTGCTGTTTTACTCAAAATAAAAGCTATCTACAAGAGATAGCTGATTAGTTGCAAATCAAACAAATTATAATGTTTCCAAATATTTCAGGAGCGTTTATCTGGATGGTATACAGGCTGACTCTGTCGAAGTCATTATACAAGTTTATTCACTATTCCCACTGAGAAAGTTGTCAAAATGTTTCACCAGGCAGTGGCAATGGAGTCAATATCAGTTTGTCAATTATTTGCACAGACATCTCACCATTTGTATATAGAACAGCTTCTCTTTTAGTCTCCAGATATATTGAATGTTTATTTTTGAAATAGAGAAAGTTTTAACACTCTACTTCTATATATAAAAATTAAGAAAATTGAAAACAAATCCATCAATCAGTGGTTTTACCTCTACTGTCTTAGATTATTATGTAGAGTGCATTCACATAAGTTATCTTATTTGATTCTTGAAACAACCCTGCCAGGTTTTATTGTTACTGTTTTTAGATGATGAAATTTAGTATTCGAGAAATCCATGGCAGAGTGGACGAGAACTGTATCCCCAACTACACCAAGCTGTCTGTCTGGAGGGAAATGTCCAGGTGGAGTATCAGTCAGGGGCCTGAAAGAAGTCAGAGGGAAACCCAAAAGGTTGATGACGGGATGTTAATAAAGTAACTATTTACAAAGGTAAGGGCAGGGTAGTGACAGTGAGAAACCATTACCACCCATAATCCTGATGAGGCAAAAGGAGGGAGCGGGTGCTGGAACCTGTTGAGGTCTGCAGCTGTAAGGAAACGGGGCCTTCAATAGAGAAATTCCGCTATTGTTAAATTGCTAACCTGTAGCCTGGTAGGGAGGGAGACACGGAATAAATACCACCACTTCTCTCTTTTTCCACCCTCCAACAGTGCCTCCCACTGGCCAAATCCTACTTGAAGGCATAGGGCATTGAATGGTTGATGCCGTTCATGAATGTGAGCTACCTGGGCACAGAACAGAGTGGAGGGTGGACCCGAAGGGCAAATGGAGAATATTTAATATAGGTGGTGAGAGAGTGCTGCTTCATATTTTAAAATATTTAAAGTGGATGACTCGTTGGCAGAACTTCCACCTTTTCTTCTATGTGGCATGTGAGAATTGTTCTTAGAAAATTCTATGGAGCCATGATTGTACCATAGACATTCTGTTTTATGAAAAAAACCTGGTCTCAGTTACTGTGTTAAGTAAGATACACTATTTTCATTTTTGTAGAATTCTTTTCTTTGAGCTCTCTCAGGCAGAAGATTGCAACCTATTATTTTGTATATTAATGCTAATGTTATTAGTTTGGTATAGATTTCAACTAGTTCTAACACAGAAACAAAACTACTGTTTTGAAACAATTTGAGCTGTGGTAAAAGTGCTGTGATGTTTAAAAAGAAAAGCAAGGAAATCCCCAATGTGATGTGGTGGAAAGAACATTGAACAACCAGATGGTAGACTTGAATTGCAGTATCACTTTTGTACTTCCTCTCTGTTTGACTTTGGTTAAGTCACTTATTCCCAGAGTTTCAGGGTCTTTATCAATAATGTGAATGATCTGGACTAGAATATTTGTTCCCAAATCTGGTTAATCATCAGAATCACCTGGGAACCCTTCCTTCCTGACTCCTTCCCTCCCTCCCTCTCTCTTCCCTTCCTTCCTTCCCACCTTCTTTCCAGTGCCAAATTACTTTATTGGAATGAATGGTACAAATGTGGGCAGGAAACCAAACAAACAGGTAGAGGTATTGGTACAGCTTATGGAAAGGTAAAGATAATCCAAAGGCGCATGTACTACATTGGTGACTGTGGAAAGTCCCATGGCTATGGAGGAGCCAGCCTGAAACTTACCTCTGTCACTATCTTCTGGGATGTGCTTGTCAAAGAGATACTTCACCATGCCAGGTTCTATGACCACCATTTTGTGCAAGTTGGTTATACCTTCTCATTCATGTGATGAGTCTCAGAAAGTCATACCCAGGGATTGTTTTAGTCAGTGACCAGTTCAGGCAATTTCAGTAATGACTGATCACATTTCCTTCTCTTAATGTAAGCACACTCCATTGCATTCAGCCTACTCTCCTGATTCTCATGGTCTGGTTTTTTTGATATCCTGAAGGAAGATTCAGCTAGCTCTTTGGTTCTGCCATTTTAGCAGTTTCCCAGCATGATTCATCTCCACAGCATCCTACAAAATGCAGTGAGATATGGAAGGTTGACTCATAGGAGGTAAAGGGTTCCAAGTTGGCCCAATCTCTGAGTCCTGGTGGTGGTTCTGGTGTACTTTTGAGGGGACTGAAGGGAAGTAGAGACAGTGTAGTGACTGGTGGGGTGGGGGTCTTTGGGTGGTTAGAGAGTGCTGTGTGGCAGAGATGGAGTTCTGGCCCCCAATGGCTAACCAAATTTATTATTAAGCTATATGGCATGACAACAAAGTTAGAGATCTCGATTATTACCTACATTAATAATGATAATAACAACACAAATTACCATTTGTTAGGTGCCAGATACTTTCCATATGTTATTCCATTTAATAGTTATAATACCCATATTCGGGTAGAGGCTATTATCCACATTTGACAGATGAGAAAATTGAGGCCTTTGAGTTTATCAGTCAGGGTGCTTCCAGCAGTCCATAACCACCAGACTCAAACAAGCTTAAACAATAATGGAATGTTTATTTGTCCAAAATAAGATTTCCGGAGGTAGGTGAGCTTCAGGATTGGTTGATTTGTTGGCTCAATAAAGTCATCAGGGGCCTGGGTTCTTTCTGCTTTGCCATTTATTGTCAGTTTCATCCCATGGCTTGTTCTACTCATGGACATAAGATAGCTGCTAGCAGAAACTGAGATAACATTCTTACTAATTTATATTTGGTGTGCATGAGAGAGAATCCTCTTCCCAGTGTGTGGATCATGTGTGCTTTCTTTGGATGGTGCCCCTTGCCTTTCAGCCCCATTCTTACCCTTTCCTCCTCTCTGCTCCACTGCCTTGCTGGGAGCCTAGCCTCCAATGCCACCCTGCTTCCCATTAGGTTTTGCCCAGGGAAGGCACTGGCAGGAGGTTGGAAGATAGGAGGAATGGAGAAGCTCTGTGGTATTCTTACCTTTCCCTTTTGCTCTTCCCACCCATTCAACAGCCTTGTAACCAATTCCCAGTATTAAATTCCCATGATTTTAGATACCTATGATGGTTTTTTTTTCTTTTTTTTCCTTCTTTTGGACACTGATAAGCTTTTCAATTGGTTTAGGCCAATTTAGAGCATATGCCCTTCCTGCCACCCCCGGGACTAAAAAATTGTCAAGAGTCCCTGAATGGATTTTGGACAAATCAGGACACACTTCTGGGGAATAGTTTCATCTTAGTCACGTAGAATGCATGGGAAAGGGGAAAATACCAGAAGTTAGGAGTATATTAATAAGGAAGAAAGAGGCTTAGGTATTGGGTAGGCACCCAATGGTGTCCAGTGGTCAGCCAGCCAGCAAGAGGGAAAGTCAGGTTCAAGTCCATAGGCCTACAAAGACCCTACAAACCATACCCTATACTGTACAATAGAGTGGTGTGTAGGGCTGGGACTAGAACACAAGTCTGCTCATGGCCAGTCTGTACTACAGTGTCACCTGCATATGTCTCAAGGGCATCTTGACCCAGATCTGGGAGTACAGACCCCAGGTGTTGGGGTGGCCAAACTTTACAAGCTGCATTTTCACTAAGGGAATAAGGGCCACAGAAATTTTATGTGTTTCCATTTTTTCCCCTTGGGGCGGTCCAATTTTAGCCCTGTGTGTGTCATTATCAGCTAATTATAGAAGCTTGCAGGCCTTCTATTAGTGGTGACAGTTTCACCACTGTCATTATTAAAGTTGTGCTGAACAAATAACACTCACATTTTTTTATTTTGCTACATGTCACAGTATTGATCAAGTCTAGAGTCAGCCACAGTCACATTGATTTTTTCCAATGTTCCAGCTAACTTACTGGAAAGAGTCTAAATTAAAGAACTAGTGCTTGGCTGTAACCACAATCTGTCATTTAATATTTTTCTTTTTCAATATTGGACAGGATTGGAGCATCACCCTTTGTGTTTTAAGATGTTCTAACCTGAAGAGAGTCTAGAGTTTTTTTCACAGAACTATCCTTAGTGGTAGATTATGGATTTCAAAGCCTACCCACATAGATTGTTCTCCCACATACCTCCCAAATAAATTTCTTCCTTAGATTTTCAAGTAAAACAGAAGCTTTACCACATGATCTAAAATATTTTCCCCCTTCCTTTCTTCCTCTCTCCCTCCTTCCCTTACCTCCCTTTCTTCCAACTCATTGGAACTTCTAAATGGTTACATGAGATTTAAGTAGCTGGTCACAAAATTTTACTTAGTTCCTGAAGAGGGTCTCATCTTGTAAGCATTGTACAACTGCTGAGGTAATTTTTTTTAGGATGAAGTAGGGGAAGAATGCAAAGGATAGAGAGCAAATCCTATTATTGGGACTGTTACAATAACAGTTGGATAGTTTTCCATGATTCATCGGGTAGAACTATTCACTACTCTGCTTTCCTACAGCAGTGAACATTCTCATAAATTTTCTAATTCTGATCTAAAAGGTGAATCTCTTAGAAATGAATATGGAGGAAGGAGCAAGGGAGATAGTGTGTCAGAGGGACATGGATAATAAGGCTGGTATGTCTCTGAGCCACTAGGGTCACCAGGATTATTGGGGCTGATTGGATACTAGACTACCAGGTAGGATAGAACTTCCTAGAGACTGCATGCATCCCTAGAGTATAGATTTCATCCCCAGCATCACCCACAGGTGTGGGTGCTCTTGAGGACATCTCATCTAAGTAAAAACCATGTACTGCAACCCAATATTTATGATCCACAGCACCTGCAATGGTGGGCAGTTTCAAAAGCAGCCAATTTTACTAATCACTGGTCAACAACACATTTCAAGTCTAGAGCATGTTGCGAAACATTTCTTCCATTTCTTTTAGGTTTACTTCAGGCCAAATTGAGTCAGCCTTAGAAAGGTGCCTGGAAATTTCTCTCCCTCTACTTTCCCTCTTTTCCTGCCCTTCTCTTAGAGAACTTCCTCCATGCAGGTGCCCCTAATTGATAAGGCCATGTAGGCACCATCCTGGGATGTGACAGGAGATTTTTACAGCGCTTTCCATGGGTCCAACTCTTTAGAGAGGCACATTTACAAGACAAATCACCCCCTTCTATTGCTACTATTAATCTCTTCTCATAAAATCTTTTAATGTTTGTTGTGAAAAATGATCCTTTCCCTATCAGAGGTGAAGGTTGGGAGGAAAAAGGTAAGCGAAGGATAAAGACCGCTATCCTGCCATACACTGTATGGTCTGTGGCCCATGACTTTGAGCAGCTGTGGGGAAGCCTGTAGTTGTTCTGAGACTCATAATGAGTAGACCAAGGGGCTGAAATATGCATGCCTCTGAGTGTTCCTCTCTGGGGCTCCTTTCTGTAGGCAGTGGCATGGGCTGTAATGACACAGCCCTCCCATTCAGCTTACCCTTTTGTGCATTATGAGGGGCTTCTTAACTGCTTGAACCAGCCAACCTCTTATCTACATTATCTACAGTGAGTGTCCTTTCTGCTTTTTAAAATGTTTGGATTTTCTTTCTATGGATTTCTATTACATGCATATTTATAAAGGCAGAGAGAGATTGAGCCTTATTTTTGTGGAGTAATTTATAGAATATAAACTGAAGTTCAGATCATCTTATGGGGTGTATTAATATGACCAGAGACTAAAAAGTATTGGGAATATCTAATAAATATAATAAGCCATTTTTTTGTGGCAGCAATATCCTTTTAAATACAAAATGCTACTGAGAGTGAACATGAGGATTTATTAGATAATATTTATAAATCCATTTAAGCTGCTCATATAAATGAATAATCTAAATGGTTTTGGCTAAGAAGGCTGAAATGCGTTTGAGCTCGGTAACATAAAGCCTTCATCCCTTGGCCTCCATCCCCAGCATTCTGAAGACAAACACTGGCTCTTTTGAAGCTTTGACCTTCAAGATCTTAAAGGAAGGAGCTGAGAAGTTTGTAAATGGAGGGTATGTGTCTTTTGAAATTTGTTTCCTGTTAGTTTGAAACTAAAAAGAAAATAAATATGGTCATTTATTTGGTGGTCATGCACATGAAAAGGGCACTTTTTCTTGTAAGGCAGGATTTTGTGGGAGTTGAGGGTGTGGACTCAGGAATAAGACTTCCTGGGTTCATATGCTAGTTTTGCTGCTTAATAGTAGGTCACTTAACTTCTCTGTATTTCAACTGGACTCTAAAATTGGACTGAAATTGTAGTTCCCACATAGGATGGTGGTGAGGATTAATTAAGCCAATATACAGAAAGCATTTAGAATAGTGTTTAATACTCTAATAAACTTTGATAGCTATCATTATTGCAAAATTCAACTGGTTCAGCAGTGACTTTTTCTGACTTTCATGAATGTGAGAGTAACTTGTCACTTAATGGTTCATGGCTGAAGTTAAATGTAAGTGTGTAAATGTAAAATTTAGAAAGTTGGTGGCTATGTAAATATACTGCTTCTTTTGTGCAACAGACTGAGCAGCTACTGTGATCCAGGGAGAAGGATGGGCATTGATGTATAAAGAAGAACAAGGCTTGGTTACATTCAGTAAGCAGCTCAAAGGTAGCAGTGAAGTCAGTTGAGAAAAATGATTTGCGTAAAGTATGTGCTAATAGAGGTATTTACACAATGTTATGTGGAAACACAGAAGAAGGAAGAAGTGATTAACAACTTTAGTAAGTCCCCTAAACTTTTTTTCCTCTCAGATGTTCCTCTCAGATGTCCCCTTAGCTCTGGTCAGTCACCTACACCAATCCATTTTATGGTAGAAATAGATGTGCATACCTACCTATTTACTTGCTACTGAAAACATTGAAAATTTCTTGTAGATTGTAATGGGAGCTTTTTGAACTAGGCAAATAATTTTGTGGTTCTACATAGGATACTCTTTTTTTGCTACTTGTACAAGTTTATGTATATACCTACTATTTTTCTGAAAGATTTGGTTCAAATAATGGGGAGGGAATATAATTTTTTTGCTTTTTTAAAAATGTCGTGTATTATCCCAATGTTGAATCTTTAATTTTGCTGATACTTGTTCTAATTTATTGGACCTATTTTTACTTTATAATTGCAAGAAGAGTACTGTGTACCACCTCTGAAGCTTTCATAAACTTAGGAGAAAACAGAAGATTACAACTGCAATACACAAGCAAGTTGAAAACAATATGGAGTTGAAAGCATGTGTTTTAGTGACTCTTCAGATTGAAATCAGATTTTAATTTGTGTTTGGTTTCAATAAAATGGTTACTTAAGACTTTTTTAAAAAATCTCACATTGCAGTAACATATATACAACTCAACATTTCCCATTTTAACTACTTTCAAGTGTACAATTCAGTGGTATAAACTACAGTTACAATATTGTTTTCCCATCACCAACATCCATTGCCCCCAAATTTTTCATCATCTCAAACAGAAGCTCTGTACCCATTAAACAATAACTGTCCCTACTCCCTGCCCCTGGTCACCGGTAATTTACTTAGTTAGAATTTTATAGAATAAATTGAAACCGTAATGAGCGACTTGTTAGTGAATGATAGATTCTAAAACACAACTCAGAGTCAAGATAATTTTCATTTATTAAAGAGAAAGCATCCCTCCCTTTTTTCCAAATCCATCCTTTGATAGCTTGGATACTTTGATGTCAATGTGCCAAATGGCATATTCCTTTTTTGCTTATGAGTGCTTAACATGTGCAAAGTATGTATTTAATGTTTTCTTTGTCAGTCAGTAGTCTCATCAGCAAGCCGGAATTACCTGTTTAACTGCAGTCAGGAGATTTCCTGGAAAACCAGCTGAAGCTCACGGAATGGACAGAAGGCCAGGGGACTAGCTCGGGGTCAGAGCAGGAGTCAAGGAAGCTCTGGAGGTAGCATCAGGAAACACACTCAAGCCAGGGACTGATCTGGCCCTTGGAGCCTCCCAGCTTCTGACTTCCAAGCATTTGCTCCTATTCCTGCCACAGCCGAGCTTCACTGTCCTGGAATCAAGGATATTTAACTGAGTTTATATCGTGGTCCCCCTCTTCCTGCCGTCTTCCTCACACTGTATCAGAATGTGTTTGACGAAAAATGTATCTGGTCCTCTCTGTTTTCATAATGGGATGTGGCAATAGGAAACAGGCACTTAGATCTGCCCTCTTGCCAAGATAATATTGAATGGAGATTTCCACCAGTAGGACCATGTGGAGCTTAGAGTGGAGATGTGAGGTTTCTAGGCAGTCAAAAAAGTTATAAATCGCTGCTATATTTAAGGATTTCAATTTTCCTCAGGAGGCCTATGAACAGTAGTATGCTGGCAAATGTTTAGCAACAAGCTCTGTTGGGGGAAAGAAACTTGATTTGTAGTGTTTGCCTGTTCCCATGGGGCAAACACTTCTATCATGGCTGATTTCAAGCTACCATTGTGATATCATTGGCCATAGAGTTGGGAAGAGTTCCTCAGCAGCACACCATTATATAGTGTTTCTACCGTACTGATATAAAAGAGGCAAATAATCTAAGAGCATAGATAAGAATAAAATATTGTAATCAAGAAGTGAAGAGTTTTGAGTATTTATTACCTTTGTTGTTAACATAATTTATTTAATTGTAAGTTTATATGATTTATGTTTTAATAATGGCTGTGTTGAATAACTGGCTTGCGGATTTCTGAAAATTTAACAATTGGCTCTTGAGAGCTGGTTTGAGCCAGCTCCAGCACATCACTGCCTATGAGGTGAATCAGTTAATGTTATTGACAGCGAGAGATTCCTTACACAGTAAGATGTTTGATGGAGAGGCCTAAGGCCCAGACAAGTTTTGTATAGTAGCCTATAACATTGGGGACCCTCAGTAATATAATATTGTCTGACATGTAGCAAAACACATTCTCACTCAACATACCACTCATTTTTTATTTTCACAACAAACCCAAGGAATAGGTAAGCAAGGCATGCTACTGGCAAGGGGATTGAGAGTCACAGAGCTGAAGTGACCACTGACAGGTGGAGCTAAGACTAGAATTGGGTCCTTACAACTTCCAGTCAAGTTTTTACCATACCACCCTATCTCTGAACATCCCTGCTGGTGCTGGAACAGCCACTTACTACAGGCAGCCCATTAAACAATCTTTGTATCTGTCAGGACTCATCCCCTGAACCCAGGGGGGGTTCTCATGTATCTTCATAACTAAAGAATGAAATAAAGTTGGAAACAGGACCTCAGTAGTGGGAAGAGAAAGGGAGAATTTTTCCTGTTACATAGTTGAATACCCAGAATGGGCACTAATAACTTGCTGTATTTGCAGTTGTGGTAGCCAGACTCCAAGATGTTCTTATCCTTGGACTCCTACATTGAATAGGGCTGATTTCTGTGACCTGCAGAAGTGACAGTATATGATTTCTGAAGCTAGTTGTAAAGGGCATTGCAACTTTTGCCTTGTTCTCTCAGATCACTTATTCTTGGGGGAAGCCGGCTGCTGGGTTGTGAGGTTACCCAAGCAGCCTGTGGAGGGGTCCACTTAGGGAGGAACTGAGCCCTCCCACCAACAACCAGCACTGCTTCCCAGCCATGTGAGTGCAGCACACATGGAAGCTACTAGACAAGACTTCAGGTGGTTGCAACACTGGCAGACACCTGATTATAAACTCTTGAGAAACCCCAAGCCAGAATCACTCAGCTAAGCTGCTCTCAAATTCTTGACCCACAGAAATGGTGAGAGATAATCAATGTTTATTGTTATTTTAACCCACTAAGTGTTGGGGGTAATGTGTTATATAGCAATAGACAAAGCAGTATCTCTTAGAACTGCACCATAGGCTACAGATAATCCCAATAAAAAACACAGAGATGTTAGGGACTTAAAGAGACATTTTAAATGAAATACTTCATTGATTTTTAACCTAAGAAATGTCAAGCAGCATTTGAACAATTTTGTACAATTGTTCAAAATTGCCTTGTACAATTTAATTTTTGAAATGAGTTTTATTATTAATGCTTTTCTAAGTGACCTGTTCTGAGAAAATTGCACTCTATACTGAGTGCATCTGCAACTCTAAAGAGCAAGGCAGCTTGAACTCAAAAGGCACATACTCAAGATTGCCCTTCAATCTCCATCTTCAGTGTTACTTTTAATTCCTTTGGGTCTCTGGGCCACGGCGTTACCTTTACTTTGGAAAAGCCAGGACAGGAGGAAAAATGAAAACATATTAATTAGGGGGTTAGGAAGTCCGCTGGATGGACTCTTAGATCATTTGCGAAACACCAGCCCCCACACCCCTGGAAGGCTGAGCCATGACCTCTTCTCCTGGTGTCCCCGCCCGCTGAAGTTCGCTCCTGGAAAAATCCTCTCACGTCCCCAAGAGCGCAGGAGAGGATCTTGGCGAAGCAGGAGGCTCTCTTGCCTGCTGGGAGAGTCGGAGAGAGGATTACACAAGCTTGTTGAAACGGTTCCTCCGTGCTGGGGGAAGCTGAGTGAGGACCCCGGAGTCCACACCCCAGGCCGGGCGCCCTCGTGCGGGGCCAGAGGAGACCTCGAGGTGGGAGCGCGGGGGGCGCGTCTCGCCGGCTAGCTGCAGCCCACGCGGAGCGCGCACAGCCACCGGCATGGAGTGGGAGCTCAACTTGCTCCTCTACCTGGCACTCTTCTTCTTCCTGCTCTTCTTACTTTTCCTTTTGCTCTTCGTGGTCATCAAGCAACTGAAGAACTCCGTGGCCAGCACCGCCGGAACGCTTCAGCCCGGGCGCCTCTCGCTGCACCGGGAGCCTTGGGGCTTTTCCCGCGAGCAAGCGGTGTGACGCCTCCGAGACCAGCTCTCGGACACAGCCCTGGTTGGGGCTTCCAGGGGCTGCGCTGCTGCCCGGCAAGGCGCGGCAACTGGAGGGAGAGCACCGAGCGTCACTTGGCCTTGCTTCTCCGTCTGTGCAGCAGCCCAGGTTCCAAGTGCCGGGTTCGGCTGTGGCGCTGGCAGGTCCGTTTAGGCGTGGGAAGGGGCGGCGGGGGCGAGTGTCGCCACTCCTTCGGGAATTTCGGGGCTCGCGGCGCACCCAGGTGCCAGGGAGTGGAGGGTGTATGGGGTCTGGGCTAGATCTGTGCTATTCTGGCGGAACTCTGAGATTTTTCGGGGTGGGAGAGCGATGGAGAAAAGGGAGAAGTGCACTTTGGAATCGGAATGACTTGGGGGTACCTGCTCTCCTTTCCAGCCCAACTGCACTTTAGCTTGTACCCTAGGGGTGCACAACTGAATTATTCTGACTCTTCAGACTAGCCATTTCCAAACAAAATCAAATGTCAACCTAAATATACAAATTAGTGAGAGTGTGGGCGGGGAAGAACCAAGGATGCACTTGAAGTATTTCAAGTATCGCTTAAAATTTGGGCTCTGGCAAAGGGCCTTAAAAGGTAAATGGGATTCCACTGCCGATGCCAAGGAGCGGGGATACAAGGGCCCATTTTCGGTAGGGAAACCCCTCCTCCCTTGATCTCTGCTCCTTTTCTTGTCACCAACCGGTCCCACCCAGGTACTGCCTTGTCGATCTGCGGTGGCTTTAGAATATGGGACAGCGAGAGGGTGAGCGTTAGACTAAGGACCATTTGGGAGATGCTTTTGGGTTGCCCGCTATGTGACTTTTTCGGAGGGCCCGGGAAAAGAGATATTGTTTGCACAGTGTGGGTGACAGGAAAAAAAAGGATGGCAGGAGCCGGTTTCGGGAAGGTTGACAAGCAGGAGTTAAGACTTCTCACCAGTGTGCCCTAAACACCCTCCGGGCAGTGTTAGTTTTGGAAATAATATCTTCATCTTCCAGATGCTTTTTCCTATGTCGTCTAGTGTTCTGGGAGCCGAGTTACTGCCCATGGCCGGTGCGCCGTGGATCGCAACTTCAGTTAAGCTTTCTATTGGCGATCCCTTCACAGAGAAGACCTGAGCAACCTGAGATTGATGAAGCTTTCTTCAAATGGTAAATTGGGTCCATCCATGGTTTCTTTCTTCCCCTGTATACGGCTAAACTTCTAAAGATTCAGGGCCTGAAAATATGAGGGGTTTATATGGAGGAAATGGGTACAATGAAGTAAAGCCTTTGATCCATTCAGAACTGGTGAGCCAAGAAGCTACACTGATTCCCAACTCGGTGTCTAGTTAGAGGATCAGGGAAATTAGAATTGCATGGGAGATATGTTTGTAATTTTAACAATCATTCTGCTCTTTTGGAAAACAGTGCAGAGGTTCCTGAAATTGAAATATGTAATGAATTTACAATTTGTTTTCAATTCATTATCCTATAAGGGAATATTTGTGTTCAGTCAGGTTAGGATGAGATAAGCTATGTCATTGCAGTAATCTTGATGATATCTACTAATTAGGTACAAAGAAAGACCATATAGAGAGGCTAAAACTATGAAATACTAAAATTTGCCTAGGATGATAATACTAAGTGAAGTGGAAGGCAATTATTTTGATTAATCCAGGGGAGAAAAAAATAGTCTTAGGTGACTTTTCCCATAAGAAAAGTTTTTGGTGACTTTTCCCATAAGAAAAGTTTTTGGCCTGACACATTCAGATAATTTCCCACACATTCTGTTTCACATTACTAAAAGAGACCTGTTCCTAATGAAATAAATGGTTTAGTTTAAAAATAACATTGTGAGCAAATTCTCATTTATATACACTTCTTTATTAATGCTATATAGTAGGACTAGATTTGAATTCTGAGTGTGACTTCCCATGATCAACTGCAGTGATTCTGTATTGTATTTTTAACAATAGTTCCCTAATTGGTTAGCACCTCTGGAGCGGTGTTTAGTTACAGGATTGTATGGTTAATATGGACATTGAATATAAGTGTGGGAATAATTAATTTGCAAATGAGTTATTTACAAGGAGGAAAACAATCATTTCATACTCTATAAATAACTAGAATGCAGAATGAAAATTATTTTAACCACCTGCTTGGCTCTTTGTTTTTGGAATCCTTTAATCTTTCTAGCAGTGCCACTGGTGTCCAGAGATTTGAACCATCCCCAACTCTTCCTAAACAAGAGATTAGAACCCAGGGTAAGTAGCTTGCTGCCATCTCAGTATTAAATCAAATTCTTGGCTCATTCTTCTCACTTGGGTTCTTAAGGAATGAGTGGTTGCCTTTCTAAGTTGGCTGCCATTTTACAACCTCTTTGTAATCTAATTCATTACTTATTTAGTTCCTATTTAACTGGGCAACAATAATTCCTATTACCCAATCCCTGCCTGGAACTTGGCCCTAAACTCTGGGAATTAACGTTCCACACATCTGCTCTCAGAATATGCTACGTTGGTCTCCTATCCTGCCCTTGCTTTGTTGGAGATTCGGCTTTTGAAACATTGACAACTGTCTATGAGCTACCTTCTTCTCTTCACTTCATCATCATTTTCCCAAGACCCAGCAGAGACTGATCTCAGAAATTAGAACTACTTTTGAGCTCGTCTTTTTGGCTACCTCCATAAATTCTTGGCTTTGATCTACTGCTCTGACACCCACAATGGATCAGTCTAGGTTCCAGGCTTTTATACATTTGTTGGCTGCTCCATCTATTGACCACACCCTGGTTCTGACAATTATTATGCCAAATCTATATTTGAAAACTATGTCAATATGAGCTAGACATTAAAGCATTTGAAAAATCAGGAACATTCAAAATATCTGTTCATTACATAAATGTAACTTGATTATAGAAGATTCTTATGTTTTATTTTCAATAAAAAGTCTTTAGTGATGCTTCAGCAATGTTAGCTGCCAAGTTGAATTTCTTGCATTGTATGGAAATGAGCCATAATTAGGTTATTATATAACATTACTATTATATTCTTATTTCATTGTTGTTTCTAAATTTCAGTGGTTTCAAATGACTTCACATCTTATTAGGAAAATATTGATTGTTTAACTAATTCCCAAACTTGTGACTGCAATGGATCTGCAGTTCCACTTGAAAAGATAACTATTTTAAATCGAATGAGAAGGACATCACATTCACACCTGCAAAATCTCACAGAATCTGATAAAGTAGATTCCTATCTCTGAACCTCAATTTTAGAGCACAGCTGTAGATGCAGGGCTGATGCCATCTGGTATGATTCCACAGAATATGACAGAGATAAAATTTACCCAGAGTATGCTATACATTGGCTTTTCTGGGAATGAGAAGGTGCCAGGATTTGTTTTTGGTTCATTTGCAGGGGTGGAAACTTGGAACTAGGTGAGTAAAAAATATGCAGTATCCTAATTTTAGTGCTTGACATTCCTTTTTTCTAATCTTGTCTATAGTTTCAAAATAAGGACAATAGAGATAAAATTTTTAAATGGTCAAAGAAACCATTTAGGATAGTAGGCAATGTTTATTTTTTCTAAATCATACTTACTAACATAGGGGCTTTTAGAATACTAGCACTAGTAATGAGGTGCAGAGACAATATAAACAGAATACTGTACTTTGTTTTTAATTTTCAGAGCTGCTCTGAGATACTTGTGCTTATTTAAGCTAAATCCATAATTCAAACTCTAGGATCATTAGGAAATCACTGTTAGGTGTCTTATATAAGGGGATGCTGAGAATTGAGTTGTAGCTATTTTATGTAGATTTTTAAAATTTGGGTAAGTGGAATATATTTCTCAATTCTCCAATTTTAAATTTCTCTATATAACATAAGTAAACTTATAATTTAAATAATAAACTAATCGGGAAGCGGCTGTGGCTCAATCAGTAGAGCTCCCGTTTACCATATGGGAGGCCCCGGGTTCGGTTCCCGGGGCCTCCTGGTGAAGGTAAGCCCGCCCACACGGCGTGGTTAGCTGACCTGGAGAGCACAAGCAGCAAGGGGGGATAAATGAATAAATAAATAAAATCTTTAAAAATAATAATAATAATAATAATAAACTAATGAATTATCTAAGTAGTTAACATCTTATGTTACAGAAAATTTATATATTCAGAAGGGCAAACCTATGTTTAGCACAGTAATCAGAACTGAATAGGTACCCAGAAAAAAACTTTCTATTGGATTAAGCTAAAAAAGTCCTCTTATTTTCCTAAATAGTAGTTATTTTACATAATGAGCCTGATCATTTCCTCTACTCTTACTCGGACTGTGTAGACAGACCTTGTGCTCATAGGTGGGTTCAAATTCAAATCTTTATATTCAGCCTTTGTTTTGTTAGAATGACTCTATGTAGTTACTAGAACTTTGCAGATTTTTCAGGCAAGATCTTTACTCTCAGATGAAAATCTCACTTTCCTTTTGGGAATCAGGATGGATTGCTATTTTTGGTAATAGAGCAGGAAGTTACTGCACTGCACAGAGACTTAAACAAATTAGGGGTATCATGTTTTCTCAGGTAACAAAGAGTTTGGGGTAGGCAACTGCTGGTTTTGGTTCAGCAGCCCATGGATTTTAGGACTGAGGTGGCTATTGAGGTTCACTTGGCTTTTTCCTCTAGGTTTCCAAGATGGCCACTTTGGCTCCAGGTAAGAAGAGGAAGTCCAAATGAAAAAAGGGCATTCTGGTTGAGTCAGCTTCCTTTTAAAAAGCTTTCTCAGCAACTCAACAACTTTTGCTTCCATCTCAATGGCCAGAACTGTGTCACTGTGTTGTTCTCTACAAGGTTGCCTGAAACATGTAGTATTTTAGCTGGACTTGTAACTAACTTCCCTCAGCTAAAGTTTGATTCTCTTGAGAAGAAAGAAGATGGGAATGAATATTGTGTGGACGGCTAGCTGGTCACAAAACACAGCTGTAAAGGAACATAATGATTTGAAACCAATCAAAACTGTAGCTCCTTCACTGTGGGAAAACTCAGAGCAACACTGGTCAACTCTGAGAGAGTGATAGCAGAGTGAAGGCATGCTAGGCTTTCTCATGAAACATTTCATGGGACTGACCTTCTCTCTCAGCCAATATACTTGCCCCATATCAGGATTCTCTAAGGAGAACCTGGGAATCTGCACATTTTCTTGATGGATGTAATCTCTTTAGATTGGTAGAGCAAAGTTTGTTATGGGATAAAGAATGTTCAACTTTGCTGTTTTCCTCGTGTGCATCACTCAGATTTTTTGATTGTAGCTTTATACTATGTTTTAAAATTAAATTAAATTAATTTATTTTTAATTGTGGTAAAATATACATAACTTAACATAATTTTAAACATTTTAAGTGGACAATTCTTTGACATTAAGTACATTGACAATACTGTGGAACTTTTACCACTATCCTCTTTCTAGTCTATTTTCATCTTCTCAAACCAAAATTCATTCTTATTTAGCAATAACTTTCTATTCCCCATCCTACCATGTCTGGTAACCATTATTCTATATTCTGTCTTTAATAATTTTATTCTAAGTATTTCAATAAGAGAGAAATTTTTTGTGTGTGTCTGGCTTATTTCACTCAACATGGTATCTTCAAGATTCATCCATGTTGTATCATGTACCACCACTTCACTTCTTTATATGGCTGAATAATATTTCATTGTATGGATATACCACATTTTGTTTATCTCCTGATCTGTTGATGGACACTTGGGGCTGCTTCCTTCTTTTGACAATTGTTAATAATGCTGCGATGAACATTAGTGTACAAATATCTGTCCAAGTTCTAGTTTTCAATTCTTTAGGGTATATATCTGGGAGTAGAATTGCCAGGTCACATGGTAATTCTATGTTTAACTTTCTGGAGAACTACCAAACTGTTTTCCAAACTGCAATGTAAATGACTGCATCATTTTACATTCCCACCAACAATATGTGAGGCTTCCTATTTCTTTGTATCCTTGAGAACACTTATTATTCAGTTTAAAAAAAAAAATGAGTGTGAAATGGTATCTCATTGTAGTTTTAATTTGCATTTCTCTAATGGCTAATGATATTGAACAAAATAAAGATATAGAAATTATGAAAAAGAACCCAACAAAAATTTTGTAGCTGTAAGGCACAGTAATTAAAATGGAAAAACTTACTAGATGAATTCAGCAGCAGATTTGAACAGGAAGATTACTGAACTTGAAGATAAGACTATCAAAATTATCCATTGTGAGAAGCAGAAAGAAGAAATAATGAAGAAAAATGAACAGAGCCTGAGGGACCTATGGATAGCATCAGTTATACCAACATATACATCATTGGAAAAGAGAGAGAGAAAAAGGGGCAGAAAAAGCATTTGAAGCAATAATGGCATAAGACTTACCAAACTTGATGAAAGACATGAGGATACATATCCAGGAAGCTCAATGAATTCCAAGTAAGATAAAATCTAAGAGGTGTACACCAAGACACATATAGTGAAATTGTCAAAATCCAAAGACAAGAAAAGTTTTTGAAACCAACAAGAGAAAAGCAACTTGTCACATATAAGAGATCCTCAATAAGGTTAACACTGGATTTCTCATCAGAAACCATGGAGGCCAGAAGACAATGGGATAGCATATTTAAAGTCCTTAAAGAAAAAAAACTGCCAATGAAGAATTCCATAACCAACAAAATTATCTTTGAAGAATGAAGGTGAAATTAAGATATTTACAGATAGATAAAAGTTGAAGGAGTTCATTACCAGAAGACCTGCCCTGCAAAAAATGCTAAAAGGAGTCCTTTAGGCTGAAATAAAAGGACACTAGACAGTAACCTGAAGCCCAAAGAAGAAATAAAGAACATTGGTAAAGGTAACTACATCCATGAATATAAAATCCTGTATTATTGTACTTTTGATTTGTGACTGCTTTTTCTATATATATGACTTAAAAGGCAAATGTGTAAAATAACATTTAAAATCTATGTTAATGGGCATACAATGTATAAAGATGTAATCTGAGACAATAACAATATAAAGGGGGAGGTATATAGGATTAAAGAGCTTGTATACCAAAGAAACTGGTTAGTACTAGTCGAACTAGGTTGTTATTAGATTAAGACATTAACTATAATTACAAAAGTAACCACTAAGGCCTCTCTATAAGCCAAACTCAGCATATAAATACATTACCTTCCCAGCAGTGTGGGACATGACTCCCAGGGATGAGCCTCCCTGGCACCAAGGGATTACTACTGAGCACCAACTAGCAATGCAACTGGAAAATACCTTGACCAAAAGGGGGAAAAAGGAAAGACAAATGAGTTTATATGGCTAATAGACTTCAAAGTGAGTCGGGAGGTCATTCCAGAGGTTACGCTTATGCATGTCTCAGCAAGATCTCATTGACTGCCAAAGTAGATTCTACCCTAAATAGCAGGGCTCTGGAGACATCCAGACACTATGGTCAGGGCAGTTAGCTCAGGAGTTTGGTGTCTTGCCAGTGGAATTTATGCTCCCCAGGGTGACAGAGTTGGACTCAGTTGTGGTTTCCTTACACATGGCTCTTTTGTTCTTCTATTTGAACCTATAATTAGTACTAAAGTTGGTAGGTGTACGTCCAAGAAACTTAAATCTTTGGGCTGTCCATGTGCAAGCTAGGCCTTGAAACTTAACGGCGTTGTAACACCTACTCTCCAGTTCATTGGTCTCATCCAGAACAACTAACAAGGAGGTGATGATGGACAAATACCATACCAAGGAGCTGAGAGAGTCTACAACTGCAAGCAAGAGAGTCCCATCCATTGGCCCTAATGGATTTCAAGCCCCTCTTAATTAGAGGTGAAGTAGACATCACCATCCCAGAATTCTCAGGATTGGGGAACGAACTATGGACCTGAGTGGACTTACTGGTGTTCTACTTTAGACTTATTGTGATTCTAGCAATGGAAGAAATTATATCATTGATGTGGAGGCAGTGGCCACTGGAGGTTTTGAGGGCAGGGAGAGGGAAAAATAGGTGTAATGTGGGGGCATTTTTGGGACTTGGGAATTGTCCTAAATGACATTGCAATGACAGATACAGGCCATTATATATCTTGCCATAACCTAGAGGGCTGGGTGAGAGAGAGTAAACTACAATGTAAACTTTAATCCATGCTTAGTGGCAATGCTCCAAAATGTGTGCATCAATTGCAAAGAATGTACCACACTAAAACAAAACAAAACAAAACAAAACAACAACAACAACAAAAAAAACCACTAAGAAAATAAGTAAAAAATATAGAGAAAAGGAAAGAAGGGAATCAAAATAGTACACTACAAAAAAGCAACTAAATACAAAAAAGGGCAGTAATAGAATAATTGAGGATCAAAAAACATACAGACATACAGAAAACAAATAGCTAACTGGCAGAAATAAATCCGTCTCTAAAATGAAGACTACCTACAGAATGGGAGGAAACATTTGGAAAATATATATTTGATAAAGCTTTAATGTCCAGAATATATAAAGAAGCCCTACAATCAACAACAAAAAGACAACCCAATTAAAAAATGGGGCCTGGGATTTGAATAGACATTTCTCCAAAGAAGATATTCAAGTGACCAATAAGTATATGAAAATATTCTCAACATCACTGTCACTTAGATTGTTGGCAGGTTTATGTATTTGATCCTCATAATAGAATAATTCTCTTTCATGCACAGTTCCCCATACTCCCTCCATCACCACTCCAGGAGTATCCTTAGGAGAAGAATTGCCTCTTAAAGCTGCTTCCATAATCAGTCTACATCCCTTTTGAGCAAAGGGAGAAGCACTTCCCACATATAAGGCTGTCCAAAAGAACTTACTGTGATGACAGAAATGTTCTGTATCTGTCCAAGGCAGTAGCTACTATCCATATGTTGACTAGTGAGCACTGGAAAAGTGATTAGTGTGGCTGAGGAAGTAAATTTTAAATTTTAATTAATTAAAATTTAATCATATGTGGCTAGTGACTACTCTGTTGGAAAGCCCAGTACACATCATTCTCTTGTGTTTTAGAACCAGCTGCAAAAGTTTGGGCCGGTTGTGTGATTGGTGTCTCATGGTCTTCACTATTCTACTTTGCCAATGTGCCTGTCTCCCATAGGAAAAGGAGAGATGGTATCTTGGAACTAATATCAAGATATTAACATAATATCTATCCATTTTATGTATTCCCATAATAAATGGGATGATCTCTTGGCAATAGATCCTATGATTGATTTTAGTGATAACTGATAATGGAAAAATGGCAGTGCTGGTCGACTTAACTTTCCCAGTGAACAATATGTGTTTCTAGTCAAGTGATTCAACAGAGATTATTTTGTTGTGTTGTGCAATTCATTCTCTGTTACTTTGTAATGTTGTGGCTGCTAAATTATTCCATGTATGTTTTTCAAAATACTTAGTGGTTTGTATTTTTTAAAAGGATGTGAAATAAAAAAATAATTACATGTAGCTCAATTTTTTTGTCATTTTTGTGTGAATTAGTATTATGCATACTTGTGTGAATTAAGAGTTAATTAAGGTGAGATTAATGGATAGAGGAGAGTGTTTATTTTTATATATGATTTTCTTTTCATTGACTAAGTCTCTATGCCAATTAACATTACCTTTTAAAAATATTAAGTGATTCTGCCATGGTACTTAAAGTTTGGGTAAAGTAGAAGGGTTATGGTGGTATTGAATTTCTTTTTCTCAGGTGTCTGGTTGTTTTTCTACACTGAGCACCACTTGGACCTTGTTTTTCTATAAGTGTTCTGTACTGGATTGTTTGTCTTTTGTTATCGATTTGTAGGAATTATTGATATATCATAGATACCATTCCTTGACCAAATATATTCTGTGTGAATATTTTCTTCCAGTTTATGGCTAGCCTATTTTTTTTTGTAACACTGTCTCTAAAAGAGAAGTTTTATATTTTGAAGTCTAATTTGTCTGTTTTCCCCCTTTTATGTCTATTGCTTTCTGTGTCCTCTCTAAAACACTTTTGCTTACTTCTTAGGTCATCAAGGATATTCTCCTGTGCTTTCTTCTAGACTAGAAGCTTTATGGTTTTAACTTTTGCTAGGTATATTGTCCATCTCTAATTAATTTTTTGTGTATAGTGTGAGATAATGATTGACTTTCTTTTTTTTCCTATAAAGATAAACCATTTTTTTCCTTTTTTGTTGTAAAGACAGTCTTTTCCCCCATTGGATTGCTTTGGCATCTTTGTCAAAAATCAAATGACTACATAAGTATGGGTCTGCTTTTGGGCTCTTTTCTATTCCATAGATCCATTCTTACATCCTTACCACACTGTCTTAATGACTATAGCTTTATAATAAGTTTTGGTATTTGCTATACAATGTTATGAATCTCAACTTTTGAAATAAACTCCTACTTAGAGGCTGAATCTACACAAAAAGAGGCTTGAGTAATTTCAGCTGAAATGATTAAGAAGAAAACCCCAGCTTCATCCACAATTTGAGTATAGATCTGAGGTAACACCTGGTCAAAAGAGATGCCTTGATATTCCTACCTATTCTGACAGGTAGGAAGTATCCTCTTTACTGTTCTTTTACAGAGAACACTTTACAAAGTGTTCTTTTTTTAAATTTATTTTTATTTTTTTACCGGGAGGTCCCAGGGATCGAACCCAGGTCCCTCCATATGGCAGACGGACGCCCAACCATTTAAGCCACATCTGCCCCCCTAAAGTGTTCTTTTATAAACGGACTTTTTACTAGAAAACTAAAGTGATACAAAACAAAACAAAGCACAGAAACTCATGAGTTGTTAGAGAGATTGGAATGTTGGAGTCAAGTATCATGTAAGACCTGCTCACCCTCTCCAGGAATGTCCAGAGGACACACTTTTCACCATGACTCTGAGGAATAGATTTGTGAGAGCAGCTCCATCATCCCTGAAACACCCTGTGGTCGCTCTTCTCAGTAGGTCAGCTCTTACGGTGGGAACTGCTGCCACTGAACTTGGAGTCTTAAACACAAAGGGAAAGATTGGATCCTGGGTTGGCAGGAGCTAAATTGTGGCATTTAATCACCAAAGACAAGGTAGGTGTAGCTGCCGTGATGGACAGCAGAGTAAAAGCAGTAATCAGAATAGCCTGACTCTGAGATCTATGGTGTTGTCTGGTTACTGATCAGGGTACATACGAGTGAAATAGATGGGTAGTCTACTAAATTGTTGTTCTGTATAAGCAGAAGAGTTCTAGGTCAAGTGAACAAAAGTCTAATTTAAATCATAAAAACAGAGACATGGCCTCTCAATCACTTTCCAGACTGGAGACAGTTTATAGATCCAGAACTCTTTTGGGGAAGTACCCTACTGCCAAAATTTTATACTGTTAACCCTTTTGCCAGGTTTCTGCATAGGGACCTTTTATCAGGTGACTGTGTATTAGGGAAAAGGAAATGATCAGACATTTCAGGGATTTTTCAGACACTGGCTCTGAACTGACATTAATTCCAGGAGACCTAAAATGTCATTGTGGTCCACCAGTCAGAGTAGGGGCTTATGGAGGCCAAATGATCGATGGAGTTTTAGCTCAGGTTCATCTCACAGTGGGTCCAATGAGTCCTTAGACCTATGCTGTGGTTATTTCCCTAGTTCTGGGATGCATAATTGGAATAGACATTCTCAGCAACAGGCAGAATCCCCACATTGGTTCCCTGACTTGTGGACTGAGAGCTATTTTGGTAGGAAAGGCCGAGTGGAAACCACTAGCACTGCCCTTATCTAGTAAAATAGTAAATCAAAAGCAATACCAGATTCCTGGAGGGATTACAGAGATTAGTGCCACCATCAAGTAGTTGAAGGATGCAGAGGTGGTGATTCCCATCACATCAGCATTCAACTCTCCTATTTGACCTGTGCAGAAAATAGATGGATCTTGGAGGATGACAGTGGATTTTCATAAACTTAATCAGGTGGTTACACCAATTGCAGCTGCTGTTCCAGATATGGTATTGTTGCTTGAGCATATCAACACATCCCCTTGTATATGGTATACAGCTGTTGGTCTGGCAAATGCTTTTTTCTTGATTACTTTTAGTAAAGACCACCAGAAACAGTTTCCTTTATCTGGCAAGGTCAGCAATATACCCTCACTGTCCTAACTCAGGGGCATATCAGCTCACTAACCCTATGTCATAGATTAATCCACAGGGCATTGATAATCCTTCCCTTCCATAAGCTATTATATTGGCCCATTATATTGATGATATTATGCTGATTGTGGACCTAGTGCACAAGAAGTAGCAACTGCTCTTGACTTCTTGGTAAAACATTTATGTGCCAGAGGATAAGCAGTAAATCCAATGAAAATTAGGGAATTTTCACCTCAGTGAAATTTCTAGGTGTCTAGTGGTGTGGACAATGTGGAGAGATCTGTTCTAAGTGGAAGGATAAGCTATTGCATCTGGTCCCTTCCTACAACCAAAGAAGAGGAACAATGCCTAGTTGGCCTCTTTGAATTTTGGAGGCAATGTATTTCTCATTTGGGTGTGTTACTCCAGCCCATTTACTGAGTGACCTGAAAGCTGCTAGTTTTGAGTGGGGACTGGAACAAAAGGAGACTCTGCAACAGGTCCAAACTGCTGTGCAAGCTGCTTTGCTACTTGGGCCATATGATCCAGCAGATCCAATGGTGCTGAAAGTGTCAGTGGTGAATAGAGTTTCTGTCTAGAGACTTTGTCAGGCCCCTATTGGAGAATCACAGCACAGACCCTCAGGATTTTTTTATCAAAGCCCTGCCATCCTCTGCAGATATCACTCTCCTTTGATAAACAATCTTTGGCCTGCTTCTGAGCTTTCATAGAGACCAAACACTTGACCATAGGCCACCAAATTAACATGAGACCCGAGTTGCTGATCATGAACTGGGTATTGTGTGACCCACCAAGCCATAAAGTTGGGTGTGCACAGCAGCATTCCCTCATCAAATAGAAGTGGCATATACGAGATAGGGCTTGAAGGCCCATGAAAGTTACATGAGGAAGTTGCCCAAATGCCCATGGTCCCCACTACTACCACATTACCTTCTCTTTCCCAGTCTGCAGTTATGGCCTCTTGGGGAATTCCTTAAAATTAGTTGACTGAGAAAGAGAAAAGTCAATCTTATTTTACATGGTTCTGCATGATAGTTACTACCTGAAAGTGAACAGCTATAGTACTACAACCCTTTTCTGGGACATCCCTGAAGGACAGTGGTGAAGGGATATCCTCTCAGCAGGCAGAACTTTGAGCAGTACACCTGATTGTTCATTTTACTTGGATGGAGAAATGACTGGAGGTGTGTTTGCACACTGATTCATGGGCTGTGGCCTATGGTTTGGCTGGATGGTCAGGGACTTGGAAGGAGCATGATTGGAAAATTGGTGACAAAGAAGTCTAGAGGAGAGGTATGTGGTTCGAACTTTCTGAATGGGAAAAAAAGATATTTGTTTCCCATGTGAATGTCTACCAGAGGGTGACCTCAGCAAAGGAAAGTATATAGGATGACCCATTCTCCGGATACCAGTTGGGCTCTTTGTCCAGCCACTCCTGTTATTGCCCAAAGGGCTCATGAACAAAGTGGCCATGTTGGTATGGATGGAGGTTATACATGGACTCAGAAACATGGACTTCCACTTACTAAGGCTGACCTGACCAATCTGCTAGCATGGCATGATTTACAAAATTATGAAAGTTTGATCATTTCATTTTATAATTATTTGTCATTTCTTTCCCTCTTCTCTAAGGTTCCTGTTCTTATCTTTTTCCTAGTTTTCTAATAGGTTATTTGTCTTTTGATAAGTAATTTATATATACACATACACACACAATGACTATGTTTATGAGTATAGGCATGTATAGTCACTAATCCTTGTCTGTTGAAACTATTTTCTCCTGATTGGTTATCTGTGTTTTAACTCTGTTTATATTTTTTCTTTTTTATCATAGTGAAGGTTGAAATTATATATGGAAATATATGTCACTTTTCCCCTATGGTTGTTGGGGTTATAGGATGACTTTTCCATTCTAATACTTCATGTTTTCCTTTTTCCTAGTATCTTAATGGTTTAAATTTTTTTTTATTTAGTAATTAATCCTTCTGAAGGTTATTATTTGTATAGTATGGATAGGCATCTATTTTTTTCTCCAAATGAATGGCCAGTCACTCTTACCCCTTTACTAGATAATCTAATCTTTTCCTCACAGATTGAAATGATATTTTATCAATATACCAAATTTTTTCGTATATGTGGGTCTGTTTCTAGACTTTCTATTCTGTTCTACTCCTCCATTTATATATTTGATAAGAATTGTCTAAAATCACATTATACTATCTAAAATGATTTTCTTGGCCATAATGTTCATTGACTTTCAAATGCTTCCTGGTAAACTTAATCAGGATCCAGGGCACCTTGAGGGATTCACTATGTCTCCTAAGTTTCTGAGAAATGTATCAGTCCCTCAAGGGTAAAAACCCTTTTGGAATCATCCCTGTACAGCAAAGAATTAAGCAACTGGTAAAATTCTTTAGGATTAATCCATAGTTGGAAAGTTTCTGAGAATGTAAATGGGCAATATAATGAGATATCCTTTTAAAAATGTTTTTTCCTTTGATGTTTCAATACTGGCTTTCAATATATTATCTGATTATGTGATCATTTCAATTTTTGTCATCCTTTACATTATTTTGATTGCTTTTGTTTCTGTTCTAGAGCCTTGTACCACAGACCTTAAAGTACTTTAAAAAGTTAATTTGTTATTGATGTCATGACCATATCATTATTCTGCAAGTTTTTTGTCTAAGGCAATAACATAAAGCACCTAATCTTTTTTTCTTTCTCTCTTTTTAAATAAAATTTTATTGAAGTATATCATTCATATGAACATACATAAACAATAAATGTATAGTAAAATTTGTGAATTTACAAAACAAGCATGCATATTATCATACAAGGCTCCCATACCTCTCCCCACCACTACCAGACATTGTTTTGAAACATTTGTTACAAATAATGAAAGAGCACCTCAAAACGTTGCTACTAACTATAGTCCATATCTTACATTTGATCTATTTTTCTATCAATCCACCCAATTATTAACACCCTATATTAGTATTACGTATTTGTTATTGTTCCAAAGAAAATGTTCTCATACTTGTCTTGTTAATCACAGTCCATCATTCACCCCTGGATTCCCTGTGTTACATCGTCCCATGCTTTGTATGATCCATTCAAAGTGTATACTCAGTGGCTCTCATTTTTTATCACAAACTTGTGCTGTCATCATCTCAGTCAATTTTAGAATGTTTTCATTACTCCAAAGAGAAAAATCCCATACCCCCTTATCCCTGCCTATTGTTGTCCCTTAGTATTGAAAAAATATCTTCTGGTCATTGCAGCAAAATGTTACAATATTGCTGTTAACTATCTTCCATAAGTTACATTAATTGTAATTTTCCCGTGTGTCACCACATTCTTAGCACTTTGTAAATGAAGAGCATTCTTATAGTTATACTATTAACCAAAACCTTCATCCACTACAGTATGTTAAACATTTCCCAGATTATTCTCTAGTTTCCTTTCAACTGAAATTTACTTCCACATACTACCCCTTTCAGCCACAATCACATTTACAAAACAGCAGTGTTAGTTATTATAATGTTATTCTCAGTTCTATTCATTTCCACACTTTTAGAGTTATCCTTATTAATAATGCTACATACATTAAATATCATCTCCCATTCTTGTCCCACCTTCTATTTCCTAGCAACCTATACCCTAGAGTTTACCTCCGTGGGTTTACCCATCATATTTAGTTCATATTAGTGAAACCATACCATATTTGTCCTTTTGTGTCTAGCTTTTGTCATTCAACATATATTCTCTAACTTCATCCATGTTGTCATATGCATCCTGATATAATTTCTTTTCAGCTGAATAATATTCCATTGTGTCTATATACCAGATTTTGTTTTCCATTCATTGGTTGATGGATACTTGGACAGGTTCCATATTTTAGCATTTGTGAATAATGCTGCTATGACATCGTTGTGCAAATGTCAGTTCACGTCCTTAATTTCAGTTCTTCTGAATATATTCCTAGTAACAGTATTGCTGGATCATATGGCAGTTCTATATTCAGCTTCTTGAGGTACTGCCAAACTGTCTTCCGCAGTGACTGCATCATTCCACATTCCCATCAATAGGGAAGGAGTGTTCCTGTTTCCCTATATCCTTTCCAGCAGTTGTAGTTTTCTGTTTTTTTTTTTTTTAAATAATGACCATTCAAATAGATGTGAAATGGTATCTCATTGTAGTTTTGATCTGCATTTCCCTAATAACTAGTGATGTTGAACTTTTTTCCATGTGCTTTTTGGCCATTTGTATTTCCTCTTTGGAGAAATGTCTATTTGAGTCTTTTGCCCATTTTTAAATTGGGTTGCTTGTCTTTTTATTGTGGAGTTGTATGATCTCTTTTTTTTTTTTTTTTTAACTGAGCCAGTGAACGGCACCTTTATTCTGAGGCTGAACAGCAATTGATTCCCTCCCCAGTAACTGCTCCACCCTCAATGTGGGGAGAGGTGGGGGAAGGTAACATGCAGCCGCCCCTCCTCTTCCCTTCCTCCCTCCCAGGGCTCATTTCCCATCCCTTTCTAAAGGTCCCCCTCCTCTCTTCAAAACTCTTTTCCCCACCAAAGTTCCTAAAGGCTAGGCATGGTTAATCCCCCACCTCTGCAGGAGATGGAGCTTATATTGCAGGAAAAAAGACTGGTGAGGCGTCACCTCTTTCCTCCCCACCTTTTATTGGGAAGCTGTGTACGTTTAGAAGTGGGGGCTAAAAGTACTTGGAAGACCCTGCTAACCCTCTCCCACCCAACCCTCTTCTCACCAGCACACTCTTCAAAGCTTGGTGGGAAAGGTGCATGGGAGTGGAAAGACTTTAAGGGCCCTTCTTGAAGAAGAGGAGCAGTAGAGAGGGGCACAGCGCTCCTAGCCCAATGGGGGCCCGGCAGGTGGGGAAGGTGGAGGATTGGCAGCAGGTCCCAGAGCCTGAGCTGGGGGCCGGCCTCGGGAACGGGGCCTGGTTGAAGGAGAGGCCTGGGATCCAGTCAGTCATCTATACAGATCACCTCCCCGGCTCGGGGCTCCTTCCGATCCAGCCCGTCTGACAACACTGCCCCCACCATTTCCTTCTCCTTCTTCACCAGCACGGGAGGGCCGTTGGTGGTGGCTGTGATGAAGGACCCTGCAGGCATCTGGCTGTAATTGGCGCCTGCGGCGGCCAGGGCCCCTACGGGTGCGGCGCTGAAGGCCGCCCCGTACCCCGGAGGTGTAGCGTAGGGACCCGGGGGGGAAGGCCGGTGTGGGGTGAGGCTCCGTGCCCTTGCTGGCCAGCCGGCTGAGGATGCTGCGCTCGGACATCTGAAGGCGGGCTGCGATGGGGGGTATTCGGGACAGCGTGGCTGGCAGGCGGGTCACGTCCGCCTTCATGTCGCTCAGCAACTCCTCCAGCTGGTTCAGAACCTTGTGCAGGACAGCACTGGCCGGCTTGTTTCCCGCCGGCGACTCCTTGGAGAGGTGCTGGTGGCTCTCGGCCAGGCACTCAGCCTCGGCGAAGCGGGCGTGGAGGGCCATGGCGGGGTGCGCCGGCTCCTGTGACAGGTTCAGGTAGGCCGCCCGCCGCAGCTGCTCCTCAATCACCAGCGCTTGTTCCAGGAGCTTGAACCTCCGGGCCAGGAACTTATTTTTCATCTCCAGAAAGTTCCCCTTATTGGCTTCAGTTTTAAATGGCTCATTGATAATGGCAAACTGAGCGTCATTCTGAATGTCCTGCCATCGTGCGTAGCCATGGAGGACAATCCCAGCCAGAAGCCAATAATCATGTCTTCGGTGCCAGATCTCATTGAGTTTCCCCGAGGAAATAGCTGCTCGTTCCTCATTCTGCCACAGTGTGTGAAGCTCTGTGAAACCACCATCAGCGATATTGAACATGAACCGCGGCTTTTCCACCTTCTCCTCACGTCGCCCGTTGGACCGCGGCTCGTCTCGAGGCGGCCCTGGTCGAAGCTCCCGGTCCTCTTTCACATCTTCTGCTCTCTTGCCCAAATCCCCTGTTTCCCCCTCCGGCCTCTCCCTGTGTTCCTGTCCATCCAACGGCTTTTCCTCCCCCCTCTCTCCTGGCGTCGGCTCTGTGGCTGACTTCTCTCTGTCCCCCCGGTACCCAGGTTCAGTCTCCATCTCTCCAGGTACTCCTGGCACTTCATCCTCTAGAGGCAGCTTCCTTGGCTCCAACCGCTCCCCAGGTGAAGGGGCTGGGCTGGGAGCATTAGCCTCTGTCTCCATCTTCTCCCCGATTTTGCTATCCTTCTCAGGCTTCTCCTCCTGGTTTTCAGCTTCATCCTTTTCAAGAGGTGTCCTTATTCCATCTCCTTTCTCACTGGGAGCTGGAGTAGCGGGCTTGGAGGTGCAGGGACTATTTGCAGCAGAAGCCTCAGGAGTAGTGGGCGACGTTTTGGTAGGAGAGGAGGCTCTAGATGAGCGCTTAGAGTCGGCACTGGGGTCGGGCATCAGCTCAGGCATGGACCAGCGCCCATTGATGTGCTCAAACTCCTGTACCTTCTTCTTGACAAGAGACATGACTCCAATGCGGGTCAACACTTGCTGGCGACTCAGTCCCTCCCGAGGGACTCCATCGGCAAAGGTTTCAAAGCCCCGGGCTCGCAGAGATGACGCATGAACAAAGACACATAGGCCTTAAACTCCTTTTCAGTCTTGCCCCGAAGGTCCCGCACCAGCCACTGAGTGGTGAAGGCGTCCTGAGGCGGCATTCCCCAGCGCATCACAGCATTGAGGAATGCCTCCGCTGCCGGGTGTTGAATCCCAGCACCTCAATGTTGCCCCCAACTCGAGCCAGCAGGGGAGGCAGTGGTTTATCCTTTTCGTTCCGGAGCTGCCTCTTGGACTGACGACGTCCTTCAGGACGTTCATCAAAGTCTTCATCTTCCTCCTCCGACCCCACTGGGTATTCTGACTGGTTATCCTGGTCCTCCTGCGCGGCATCATTGTAGTTGACTTGCTTTCGAACCCGCTTGCCCTTGCCTAGATTCCGGGCCAGGTCCTTCTGCTGCTCATAGTGATGCCTCAGCAGCTTCTCCCAGTGTATGATCTCTTTATATAACATGGAGATCAAACCCTTGTCAGATATGTGGTATCCAAATATTTTTTCCCATTGAGTAGGCTGCCTTTTTATTTTCTTGACAAAGTCTTTTGAAGAACAAAAAATAGTTGAGGAGGTCCAATGATCTATTTTTGTTGTTCATGCTTTGAGTGTAGGGTTTAAGAAACTACTGCATCACGTTCTTGAAGATGTTTTCTTACATTTTCTTCTAGGAGTTTACAGTTGTAGCTTATATATTTAGATCTTTGATCCTTAATTTTGTATAAGGTATGAGACAGAGGTCCTCTTTATTTCTTTTGGATATGGATATCCAGTTCTCCCAGCACCATTTGTTGCACAGACTGTTCTGGCCCAGGGGAAAGGGCTTGACTGCCTTGTCAGAAGTCACTTGACCATTGATATGAGGGTCTATTTTTGAGTCCTTGATTCAGTTCCATTGGTCAATCTGTCTGTCTTTATGCCTGTACCATACTGTTTTTACCACTGTAGCTAAGTAATGTGCTTTAAAGTCAGGAAATGAGAGTCTCCTAACTGTTTTATTTTTAGACATTTTTTTTGCTATTCAGGACCCCTTACCCTTCCAAATAAATTTGATAATTGGTTTCTCCATTTCTGCAAAAAAAAAAAAAAGCTGTTGCGATTTTTATTGGAATTGCATTGAATCTGTAAATCAGTTTGGGTAGAATTGACATCTTAATGATTTTAGTCTTCTGGTCCATGAACACGAATGTCCTTCCATTTATTTAGGTCTTCTTTGGTTTCTTTTAGCACTGTTTTGTAGTTTTCTGAACACAGGACCTTTATGTCCTTGGTTAAGTTTATTCCTAAATATTCGATTCTTTTAGTCACTATTATAGATGGAATTTTTTTCTGATTTCCTCTTCAGATTACTCATCAGTATTGTAAAGAAATGTTACTGATTTTTGCATATTAATCTTGTATGCCGCCACTTTGCTGAACTTGTCTATTAGTTGTAGTAGTTTTGTTGTGGATTTTTCAGGATTTTGGCTATATAGGATCATATCAGCGAATAGCAAAAGTTTTACTTCCTTTCCTATTTTGGTGCCCTTTATTTCTTTATCTAGCCTAATTGCTCTAGCTAGAACTTCTAGCATGATATTGAGTAACAATGGTAACAGTGGGCATCCCTGTTTTGTTCCTGATCTCAGAAGGAAAGCTTTCAGTTTTTCACCATTGAGTACAATTCTAGCTGTAGGTTTTTTATATGTGCACTTTACCATTTTGAGAAAGCATCCTTCTATTCTTATCTTTTGGAGGTTTTTTTTTAAATCAAAAAAGGATACTGTATTTTGTCAAATGCCTTTTCTGCATCAATTGAGAGGATCATGTGATTTTTCTTCTTCAATTTATTAATGTGGTTTATTACACGAATTGATTTTCTTGTATTGGATCACCCTTGCATACATGGAATAAAAACCCACTTGATCATGGTGTATAATTCTTTTAATGTGTTTTTGGATTCGGTTTGCAAGTACCTTGTTGAGGATTTTTGCATCTATATTCATTAGAGGTATTGGTCTGTAATTTTTAAAAAATAATGTCTTTATCTGGTTTTGGTATTAGGGTGATGCTGGTGTCATAGAAAGAGTTTGGTAGCACTCTATCCTGTTCAATTTTTTGGAAGAGCTTGAGCAAGATTGGTAGTCGGTCATCTTTGAATGATTGGTAGAATTCACCTCTGAAGCCATCTGGTCCTGGGCTTTTCATCTTTGGGCGGTTTTTGGGGACTGCTTCAATTTCTTCACTTGTGATTGGTTTGTTGAGGTCTTCTACTTCTTCTAGGGTCAGTGTAGGTTTTTTGAGTGTTTCTGGGAATTTGTCCATTTCATCAATGTCGTCTAGTTTTTTTGGCATACAGTTGTTCATAGTATCCTCTTAAGACCTCTCTTATTTCTTTGTGGTCAGTGGTAATGTTCCCCCTCTCATTTCTGATTTTATGTATTTGCATCTTCTCTCTTTTTTCTTTGTCAGTCTAGCTAAGGGTTTGTCAATTTTGTAGATCTCTCAAAGAACCAATTTTTGGTTTTGTTGATTATATTGTTTTTTGTTCTTGATTTTATTTATTTCTGCTCTGATCCTTATTTCTTTCCTTCAGCTTGGATTGGGATTAGTTTGCTGTTCTTTTCCTAGTTCTTCCAGCTGTCCAGTTAGGATCTTCAATTTTAGCTCTCTCATCTTTTTAAATGTAAGTATTGAGGGCTATAAATTTCCCTCTCAGCACTACCTTTGTGGTAGCCCATAGGTTTTTTTTTTTTGTTTTTTTTTAATGGAATTGTTTTATTTTTTGAAAAGTTTAGATTACTTAAATGTTACATAAAAAATATAGGGGGATTCCCATATACCCTACCACCTCTTCCTTTCACATTTTCCCCATTAACAACATCCTTCATTAATGTGGTACATTTGTTCCAATTGATGAACACATATTGAAGCATTGCTACTAACCGTGGTCCATAGTTTACATTATATTTTAAACTTAGCACTACACAACTTTGTAGGTTTTTGACAAAATGTATAATAGCCTGTATCCATCATTGCAATGTCATGCAGGACAATTCCAATGTTCCCAAAATGTAACTCTGTTACATTGGGAACATATATCCCAAGGTAAGGCCCACAACAGGGCACCAGTTCCTGAGATTGTCTGCCCTGTCTATAGTGTCTACATGTCTCTAGAGCCCTCAGGAGGCACCCTGCATGAGGCACTGTTTACTGTGGTAGTCAAAGAGATCCTGCTCAGACACACATAAGCGTAACCTCTGGAATGACCTCCCGACCCACGTTGAACTTTGAAATCTCTTAGCCATAAAAACTCATTTGTATTTAATATTTCCCCCTTCTCATCAAGGTCTTTTTCCAAATGCATCACTAACACTGTCACTTGGTAATAATCACTCAGTGTGCCAGTGAGGCTCATTTCTGGGAGTCATGTCCCCCAATTTTTTTTTTTTTCCAAGAGGAACCAGGGATTGAACCCAGGACCTTTTACATGGGAAGCAAGCACTCAACCACTGAGCTACACTCGCTCCCTCCCATAGGTTTTGATATGTTGTGTTTTCATTTTCATTCATCTCGAGATATTTACTGAATTCTCTTGCAATTTCTTCTTTGACCCACTGATTATTTAAGAATGTGTGGTTTAATCTCCATATATTTATGAAATTTCCCCTTTTCCACCCATTATTGCTTTCCAGCCACATTCTGTTATGATTAGAGGAAGTGTTTTGTATAATTTCAATCTTTTTAAATTTATTGAGGCCTGTCTTGTGACTGAACACATGGTCTAGCCTGGGGAAGGATTCATGAGCACTTGAAAAGAATGTATATCCTGCTGTTTTCGGGTGTAATGCTCTATAGATGTCTGTTCGGTCTAGTTCATTTATCATATTTTTCAAGTTCTCTGTTTCTTTACTTATCTTCTATCCAGATATTCTATCTAATAATGACAGGGTGTTTTGAAGTCTTCAACTATTATTGTAGAGATATCTATTTCTCCCTTTAGTTTTGCCAGTGTGTGCCTCATGTTAGGTGCATAAAAATTTATTATAGTTATTTCTTCTTGGTGACTTACCCTTTTTATTACTATATATAATGACCTTCTTCATCCCTTTTAACACTTTTGCATTTAAAATCTATTTTGTTCAATATTAGTATCACTACTTCAGGCCTTTTTTGGTTTCTATTTCTCTGGAATATCTTTTTCCAACCTTTCACTTTTAACCTTGTTGGGTCCTTACATCTGAGGGAGTCTCTTGTGGACAACATATAGAAGCCTTTTTAAAAAATCCATTCTATCAGTCTATGTGTTTTGATTGGGGAGTTCAAGCCATTAACATTCAATGTTATTACTGAAGGCATTACTACTTCATCCATTTTATCCTTTGGCTTTCTATTGTCATAACTTCCTATTGTCTGTCTTTTTACTCTTTAATTTACCCTTCCTAATAATCTTTATTTCTATACTCTACTCCAAGTCTATTGCCTTTGTTTTTTCCTTTCAGGCTGCAGCATTCCCTTTGGTATCTCTTGTAATTCTGCTCTTTTGATAACATACTCTCTCAGTTTTTGTTCATCTGTGAACAATTTAAACAAATCAATTTTATTGATACATATTAATAAAGCTTACAATCTATCCAAAGTGTACAATCAATGGTATCTGGTATAATCACATAGTTGTGCATTCACCACTTCAATCATTATTAAAGCATTTTCATTATTTCAATAATAATAATAATAAACAAAAAACAGGCAAACAAGAATTCTTCACCTCACAATCTCTCTGTTTTCCTTGCTGTACATAGTTGCTATTTCTGGCTATTTTTGCTTATTTATTTAGTTATTAAGCAGTTTTAATACCATATGATCTATCCAAAATGTATAATCCATGGCTTTTAATATAATCACAATGTTGTGCATTCATCACCACAAAAAATTTTAGAACAATTTCATTACTCCAAAGGAGTATTCACATCCCTTAACACTCCTTTGCCAGCCCTACATAACCACTAATCTAATTTCATCTTTCTTCTAATTTTATAAATTGATTTATATTTACATTTTATATAAATGGAATCATACAATATGTTGTACTTCATGTCTGATTTCTTTCACTTAACAAAAAATGTTATTTTTTTGTCTGATATTAACACTTTTAGTATTAACATACATTTGTTCAGTTTCAAGTAAAATGTAAATGTTCTTATATATGCAATTTTACCTATTTTCATATTTGACATGCAGTTTTACTGTGCTATAAAGTTCCATGTTACATTTTTTAGCCCCAAGTTCTGAGAATTCAAAATGTCTATAGTATGGGGGAGGGTGCTGGCATTTGCAGCTGTGGCTTTTAACTCAGAGTTTTGCCTTCACAATTCTTTTCCTTTGCCCTTCTCTCCTCTGGGCAGTGTCTGGTCTTCTGCTGTTGTCCTAAACCCTAGATTTTTTTTTTCTAACCTGTTTCTGCCTATCCTCTAGGTATTCTGGGAGAGAAGAGAGTCTGGTGTCTTTCTAGTCTGCCATCTTCTTGAAGATGATCACCTTTTTTTTCCTAACAGATCAATTTTATTTGTACAAATTAATAAAGCATAAATCCATCCAAAGTGTACAACCACTGGTATTCAGTGCAGTCACATGTTTGTGCATTCATCACTTCATTCTTAGAGTACCCTCATCATTCCATTAATACTATAATAAACAAAAAACAAACAAAACTCATCACCTTTCCATCTCTCTATGCTTCCCTTGCCATACATAGCTGCTGTTCTTTTTCCTTTTCTCTCTTATATTTGTATTTATATTTTGTAAAAACAGGCTTATATATGCAATATCACCCACATTTTTGTTTTACATGAGGTGTTACTGTCATATACAGTCCCATGTTACAGTTTTTCAATAATAATAAATATTATTTATTATTATTAATATTAATAATAATAGCTTTCCTTCTAGTAATATACATGACTTTAGACTTCCCCTTTCAACACTGTTATAGTCATACAATAGCACTGCTAGATACACACACCATGTTATGCTTTCACTATTTCTATTCATTTCCAAAGATTTACAACTCTTTTACCAATTACAAATTTTTACCAATTCTGCACTGATTAAACCTCAGCTTTCGTTCTCTAACCTCATTCTATTTTCTGGTGATCTATATTCTAATTATTAACTCCATGAGTTTACACAATATATTTAGTTCATAATAGTGCAACCATACAGTATTTGTCCTTTTGTGTCTGGCTTGCTTCACTCAACATAATGTCCTCCAGGTTCATACATGCTGTCATATGCTTCATGACTTCATTTCTTCTTACCGCTACATAGTATTCCAGCATGTGTATATACCACAATTTGTGTATCCATTCATCACCTGAGTTGTTTCCAACTTTTGGCAATCATGAATAATGCTGCTGTGAACATTGATGTACAGATGTCTATTTGTATCTCTGCTCTCAGTTTTTCTGGGTATATACCTAGTAACGGTATTGCTAGGTCACATGGCAAGTCTATATTCAACTTCCTTAGGAATTGCCAAACAGTACTCCGCCGTGGTTGTGCCATCCTACAGTGCCACCAACAGTGAACAAGAATTCCTACCTCTCCACATCCTCTCCAACATTTACAGTTTTCTGACTTTTTAATAGAGACTAGTCTAATAGTTGTGAAATGATATTGCATTATAGTTTTGATTTGCATTTTCCTAATTGCTAGTGATGTTGAACATTTTTTCATGTATGTCTTCTTCATTTGTATTTCTTCTTTGGAAAATTTTCTTTTCAAGTCTTTTGCCTATTTTTTAATTAGGTTGTTTGTTTTTTGTTGTTGTTGTTGTTGAGTTGTAGCATCTCTTTGTATATCATGGATATTAAACCCTTAATGGATACGTGTTTTGCCAAATATTTTCTTCCCATTGAGTCAGCTGCCTTTTCACCCTTTTGACAAAGTCCTTTGAGGATAACCCTCATTTCTGATGGACAATTTTGCCAGATATAGAATTCATAGTTGGCAGTTTTACTCTTTCAGTACCTTAAATCCATCATACCACTTTCTTCTCGCCTCTGAGGTCTCTGATGAGAGGTCCATACTTAATCTTATTGAGGTTCCCTTGTATGCGATTCTTTGCTTTTCTCTTGTTTTCAGAATCCTCTCTTTATCTCTCATATTTGTCTTTCTGAATAGCAGTGTCTCAGAGTGGGTCTATATGGATTTATTCTGTTTGGAGTATGTTGTACTTCTTGTCTTTTGATATTTATGTCTTTCATAAGGGTTGGGGAGTTTTCAGTAGTTATTTCCTCAAATACTCTTTTTGCCGGCTTTTCACTCTCTCCTCCTTCTGGGATACCAATAATGTGTATGTGTGTGCGTTTCAATTCCCTGAGACCCTATTCCATTTTTTCCATTCTTTTCTCTCTCTGTTCTCCTGCCTTTTCCAGTTCAGATGTTCTGTCCTTGAAATCACTAATTCTGTCTTTGATCAATTCAAATCTGCTGTTATGTACCTCTAATGTATTTTTAACTTCATCTACTGTGTCTTTCAGTCCCATAAGTCCTGTTACTTTTTTTTTTTTGCAGGCTTTCATATTATTCTTTATGCTCATTCAGTGTCTTCTTAATATGCTTTATCTGTTTTGACATATTTTCTTTCAATTCTTTGAATTGATTTAGGGGATTTGTGTGATTATCATTAATTATTTGTTCTTAAATCCTGTATCTTGTCAGGATATTTGATTTGTTCCTTTGGCTGGGCCATCTCTTCCTATTTCCTAGTATGGCTTGTAAATTTTTGCTGATGTCTAGGCATTTGAATATGTTGGTATATTTACTCTGACAGTCAATTTCTCTCTCTTGCCTAGTGTTTTTTTTTTTTCACAGATCTTCTTTGATATTTGGTTTAACTTATTCTGAGTCTTTAAAACTCCCAGCTTAAGTTGTCAAAATTGGGCTAGGGACTCTCTAATGGGGCACAGATTTTGTCCCAGGAATTTGGGCTATAAGATACCTAAAAACAGTTTTTCTCCTTGCAGTTTCCTGACTAGTCAGCAGATGGCACCATTGATGACCTTTTCCACAGAGGTGTTTCTTTCAGTCTCTGCTTGCCTGTGTTTCTGATGGCCAGAGCTGAGATTCAAAGTGGGTTTTGTTGGCCAAATTCACTGAAGAGAAACTATTCTCCACCTTCTGCCGCACCCTCCCTTTTCCCAGGGAGGAAGATGTCTGTTCCCCTCTCAGTTGGCTGTAGTGGGCCTGGGTTTTATACAGGCTGCACACCTTGAGGGTGGGGGATGGGTGCTCTTCCTGACTGCTATGGGGGTTTCATAACTCACAGTTGTCTTTTCGGGTTCTTCATCTCTCTTTCTCTTATCCTTCTGAGAGTTGTGCAGCAGCATCCTGGTGTGCTGACTCCCAGAGCATGTCCCTTGTACAGTTTTTGGCCCTTTCCCTGTTGTTTCTGTGAGAGAGCTGAGCCCTACCTGTCTACTCTGATGCCATCTTCCCAGAATTCCTTGTGTATAATCTTTTGAAGCAGAGCAGATGAAAATATAAATTTTACATATCCCAAGTATGTATAGGTTTGGATTAATTTAATAATTCCAGTAATCACCTCCTTTCTACTATGAACTGCATTGTCTCTTAAACTTATTAGTGTTGGGGTTTTTGATAGGTTTATTTCAGCTACTTCCAACTTTTTTTTTTTTTTAACAGTTTATTTGAAGTCTCATATTGGTTGAAATTCTAACAAAGGGAATGCAATCTCAGATACCCCCAAGGTGAGATAGGTACCATAAAAACATAAAATTGTGAGCATTTGTGTGTGTTTTTTGGTGTGTGTATATGTGTGATTGTATGCATCTATGTTTGTGTGTATGTGTGTATACTTGTGTTTTTTTGTGTCTGTGTGTGCATGCACATGCCCAAAAGGTGAGAGGTGAGAGGTGAGGATCATGGCTAGCTGGCTAGTACCTGCTCTTCCTTTAGGTGTTATTGTTTACAAATTTATAAAGTAATATGCTGGCCAAACAAAACACAGTAAGAAACAAGTGTTTACATGCACAGTCTAAAATATCTTAGTGGCACATTGTTGTTTAAGTTACCTTTTATTTCTAACAAAAGGAATTTGAAAAGTGTATCATAAAAAGTTGTTTTGCTCTAAAATTTTGTTGTCAGATTTAGGTTCAGATTTTGCTACTTAAGTGTTACCGTAAGTACTCCTCAATTTTTGTTGTTGTTGTTGTTTTTTAATTGGGGATTATTAACCTGACTATGCAGGATTAGTTTGAGGATAAATAAAAGAAAATATGTGAAAATCCCTAGCCAGTGTTGAAACATATGTTCTCACTATATTTTTTTTAAAAAGTAAAGGAGGAAGTTCTTCGTACAATTTTTGTGTTCTCTATAAACTTTTAAAAAAACTTAATTTGAAATACTTTCAAACTAAAAGATCAGCTACAGAAATAACACACATCTCATATAGATATACCCCTATCCCCCCAGTTACTCAGATCCACCAGTACAGTATGAACATTTTGCCATATTTGCCATATCTTTTTATCAATTTATCTATCAATTTCTCTTTCTTCCCTTCTTTCCCTCTTTCTTTCCCTCCCTTCTTCCCTCCTTCCCTCTCCCTCCCTTTTTCTTTCTTTTCTTTCTCTCTCTTTCTCTCTCTCTCTCTTTCACTCTTTCTCTCTCTTCCTTTCTTCCTCCCTCCCTCCCTCTCTCCCTCCCTCCCTCCCTCCCTCCCT